>JAJIBD010021872.1:0-467509 GCA_021461705.1 Cryptotis parvus | reverse complement strand
GGACTCCAAACTGCCCCAGGGAAGTTAAGCCGGAAACTCCATCAACGGGAACCAAGGCTAACTGCCTTGGCTTCACTATGCAACTTTGGGTGCTGCGCCCTGGGACCGGCTGAAAATCTCCCCCCGCCAGGTGTGTGCGTGTCCCCGCGCCTCCGTGGACCCAAACTGCCCCAGGGAAGAGCGGAAACTCCATCAACGGGAACCAAGGCTAACTGCCTTGGTTTCACTCACTAAACCTTGGGCCCTGCGCTCTCCGTGAATCATCCCAAAACTCAAAACCTTTTACTAACCTATCTTGCATGAGGTACCACTGAACCTTGGTTCCTACATCCTTGCTACCCAACCCAAACTCTGCAAACAGACCAGACACCTACTAACTGTACTATCCTGTCATCCAAGACCCCACATTTGCAACCTACAATAGTCAAAATGGTAAAGCAACGAAAGTTCCATCCAGCTCTGTGAGTGAAGTCACTAGGTCCAGATGAGCCAAGCAATACCAATGAGTTATATAACCTCTCTGATAAGGAATTTCGGAAAGAAATGTTAAGGAGTCATAAGGAATTCAAAGAAGCAATGGAATGCAAACTCAATAAAATACAAGAGGACATGATAGAAGAAGTGAGGAAAATGCAAATGGAAATGATATATTAAAAATGAGGTAAAATGAAATGGAAAACACAGTGGAAAGCCAGCATAGCAGAATAATAGCTACTGAAGAAAGAATTAGTGATCTCAAGACGCTGCTCCAAAGATTCTCTACACAACACCAGAAGATAGAAAAAAAGACTCACAATTACCGAACAGACAACAAGAGATAATCGGGATGAAGCCAGAAGAAACAACATACGGATCATTGGGGGTCCCAGAAGGGCAAGAAGAAAACCCTGATGAAGAAGAAACTGTCAAAGCCATCATTGCTGAGAAGTTCCCGGAACTAAAAAAACACTTGCCTCAAGATCCAGGGAGGCCCGTAGGGATACCCGCTAAAAGAAACCCCAACAAGAATACTCCAAGACACATCTTAATTAAAAATGACAAAAACTATAGATAGAGATAGAATACTGAAAGCAGCAAGATCAAAGAAGGAAATCACATACAAAGGAACATCTCTAAGATTTACAGCAGACTTCTCTGATGAAACACTCCGGAGCAAGAAAACAATGGTGGGATATTGTGAAAAGGCTGAATGAACTGCAGGCCTCACCAAGAATTCTTTACCCGGCCAGACTCACATTCAGATATGAAGGAAAAGATACACAACTTCATGGATAAGCAACAACTCAGGAACTTCATGGACTCAAAACCAACCTTAAAAGAAGGACTGAAGGGTCTACTGTAATACGACCAAACCCATAAGCACAACAAGCTCAAACAGAAAGATGGCACAAAAATCCGATGACAATAATCTCTCCAATGTCAATGGTCTAAATGCACCAATTAAGAGACACAGAGTAACAAAATGGATTAAAAAATTGAACCCAACATTCTGCTGTCTACAAGAAACACATCTGAATAATCAGAACAAACACAGACTCAAAGTCAAAGGTTGGAAGACCATTCTCCATGCAAACAATTCCTCCAAAAAAGGCTGGTGTGGCCATATTAGTATCAGATAATATAGACTTCAGGCTGAAAAAAGGTTAGAAGGGACAACGAAGGCCATTTCTTATTACTTAAGGGGTATGTACACCAGGAAGAAATTACACTACTAAACATATATGCACCCAACGAGGGGCCAGCAAAATACATAAAACAACTGCTAAGAGACCTCAAAGAAGACATTAACAGTAGCACAATAATAGTTGGAGACTTCAACACTGCTCTATCAACGATGGATAGATCAACAAGACTGAAACTCACCAAGGAAATATTGGCCCTGAAGGAAGAAATGGAAGAAAGAGAGCTAGTAGATATATACAGGGCTTTTCATGCCAAAAAAGCTGAATACACATTTTTCTCTAGTGCACATGGAACATTCTCCAAGATAGACCACATGCTGAGCCACAAAGCATACCTCAATAAAATTAAAAAGATAGAAATTGTGTCAGCTATCTTTTCAGACCATGATGCACTGAAAATGGAAGTTAACCGTACACAGAAACAGGGAGTCAAACCAAACACCTGGAAACTGAACAGCTCACTCCTGAACAACAAATGGGTCATAGAAGAAATCAAACAGGAAATCCAAAGATTTCTGGAAACAAATGAAAATGAAGACACCAACTATAAGAACTTGTGGGACACGGCAAAAGCCGTGTTAAGAGGGAAATTTATAGCTCTGCAAGCATTCATCAGGAAACAAGAAAGGGCCCACATAAATAACCTGACTACACAGCTGAAGACATTAGGAGAAAGACCAACAAAAGGAGCCCAACCCAGGCAGAAAAAAAGGAAATAATAAAACTTAGAGAGGAAATCAATGAGTTGGAAAACCAAAAAAAACAATCCAAAAAGATTAATGAAACCAAGAGCTGGTTTTTTGAAAAAATAAACAAGATTGACAAACCATTGGCAAGACTTGTAAGGACAGGGAAAGAGAGAACCCAAATAAACAGAATCAGAAATAAAAAGGGTGACATCACAACAGAAACCACAGAAATCCAAAAGATCATCAGAGATTACTTTGAGAGCCTGTATGCCGTGGAAACATGAGAATCTAGAAGAAATGGATCAATTCCTGCAGTCCTATAACCTCCCACGGCTGAAACAAGAAGACCTCCAATACCTGAATAAGCCTATCACCATTGAGGAAATAGAAACAGTAATTAAAACACTTCCCAAACACAAAAAGCCCAGGTCCAGACGGATTCCCTAGTGAACTCTACCAAACCTTTAAGGAGGACCTACTGCCAGTCCTGTTCAAGCTCTTCCAGGAAATAGAAGAAACAGAAACACTCCCAAACAGCTTTCTACGAGGCACATATCACCCTGATACCCAAAGCAGGGAGAGACAACACAAAGAAAGAAAACTACAGACCAATATCCCTGATGAACACGGATGCTAAGATCTTCAACAAAATACTAGCAAACAGAATCCAAAGACTCATCAAGAAGATTATACATCATGACCAAGTAGGATTCATCCCGGTATGCAAGGATGGTTCAACATTCGCAAGTCAATCAACATAATACATCATATCAATAAGAGAAAAAATAAAAAACCATATGATCCTATCAATAGACGCAGAGAAAGCATTTGACAAGATCCAGCACCCGCTCATGATTAAAACCCTCCAGAAAATGGGAATTGAAGGGACTTTCCTCAAGATAGTTACAGCCATCTACCAAAAGCCCACAGCGAGCATCATTCTCAATGGGGAAAAGTTGAAAGCCTTCCCCCCTGAGATCAGGGACAAGACAAGGTTGCCCACTCTCACCTCTTTTATTCAATATAGTACTGGAAGTACTTGCCATAGCAATCAGAGAAGAAAAGGACATCAAGGGCATCCAGATAGGCAAGGAAGAAGTCAAGCTATCATTATTTGCAGATGACATGATATTATACCTAGAGAACCCTAAACTCTCTACCAAAAAACTCCTAGAAACAATAGACGCATATAGTAGAGTGGCAGGATACAAAATCAACACCCAAAAGTCGGTGGCTTTCCTATATACAAATAACGAAAAGAGAAGAAAGGGATATTAAGGAAACAATTCCATCCACAATTGTGCCACAGAAAATCAAATACCTAGGAATCAACTTACCCAAGTGTGTAAAGGACCTGTACAAAGAAAAACTACAAGACACTGCTCCAAGAGATAAAAGAGGACACAAGGAAATGGAAACACATTCCCTGCTCATGGATGGGGAGAATCAACATTGTCAAAATGGTAATACTCCCTAGAGCTCTATACAGATTCAATGCAGTCCCTATGAGGATACCCATGACATTCTTCAAAGAAATTGACCAAACAATCTTGAAATTTGTATGGAACGATAAACCCCCAAGGATAGCTAAAGCAATCCTCGGAAAAAGAAGATGGGAGGCATCACCTTACCCAACTTCAAACTGTACTACAAGGCAGTAGTAATTAAAACAGCATGGTATTGGAATAAAAAACAGACCCGTGGACCTATGGAATAGAATTGAGTATCCTGGACACCCAACCTCAAACACATGATCATTTAATCTTTGATAAAGGTGCAACGAGTCTAAAATGGAGTAAGGAAAGCCTCTTCAATAAGTGGTGTTGGGAAAACTGGGCAGCGACATGTAAAAAAATGAATTTGGACCTGTGTCTAACACCATGCACAAAAAATCAGATCAAAGTGGATTAAAGATCTCAATATCAGACTTGAATCCATAAAGTACATTGAAGAAAATATAGGAAAAACCCTCCATGACATTGAAGCTAAAGGCATCTTCAAAGATGAAACATCTCTAACAAAGCAACTAGAAGAAAAGATAAATATATGGGACTACATGAAACTAAAAAGCTTCTGCACCTCAAAAGAAACAGTGACTAAGATACAAAAAGCAGTCCACAGAATGGGAAAGAATATTCACCCAATACTCATCTGATAAGGGGTTAATATCCAGGATATATCAGGCACTGGTAGAACTTTACAAGAAGAAAAACAAACAACCCCATCAAAAAATGGGGAGAAGAAATGAACAGAAACTTCAGCAAGGAAGAAATTCGAATGGCCAAAAAAACATATGAAAAAATGCTCATCATCACTAATCATCAGAGAGATGCAAATCAAAACAACAATGAGATACCATTTTACACCACAGAGACTGGCACATATTCAAAAGAACAAGAACAACAAGTGCTGGCGTGGGTGTGGGGAAAAGGGGACACTCATCCATTGTTGGTGGGAATGCCGGCTGGTACAGCCTTTCTGGAAAACAATATGGACATTCCTCCAAAGACTAGAAATTGAACTCCCATTTGACCCAGCCATACCACTCCTGGGAATCTACTCTGGGAAACCAAAAATACGCAGCGGAAAACACCATCCCTACTTTTATGTTCATAGCAGCATTATTCACAATAGCCAGAATCTGGAAGCAACCCGAGTGCCCGAAAATAGATGACTGGATAAAAAGCTTTGGTACATCTACACAATGGAATACTATGCAGCTGTTAGGAAAAATGAAGTTATAAAATTTGCCTACAAATGGATGGACATGGAGAAGATTATGTTGGAGCGAAATTAGCCAGAAGGAGAGAGACAGTTACAGAATGACTGCATTTATCTGCATAACATAAATATATAGGTACATATTATGATACCAATATCCAAGGTCAAGTGAAACATACATCAGGAGGTCCTGTCAAAGGTGGAAATTATCACAAACGTGTGGGAGTCAGGAGGCTAGGTAAGACAGAAAATGGAACAGTGTGCTAACAATTGTGAGGGTACTAATGCCAACCTAGAACTGAGCATTAAATAGAGGCAAAAGGATACACATGACAACCCTTTAATGTATGTTTTGTAATCCATAGTCTGAGAGGAAGGAAAAGAGAAAGATAGAGAAATGGAAAGAAATAAAGAACCTGCCATGGAGGAGGGCTGGGGGGAGGGGGGAGGGAACCGGGGACGTTGGTGGTGGGAGATGGGCACTGGTGGCGGGATGGGTGCTGCTACACTGTACGCACCAAAAACCCAAATATGAACTTTTTAATTGTATATCTTTGTAATTGTAAAAATAAAAAAAAATTAATAAAAAAAAAAAAAAAAAAAAAAGAAAGCAGAGAAAGTTCAGAAACAGGCCCCATATCTATGATAATTTGATTTTTGACAAAGGTGCAAGAATTCCACAGAAAAATTAGTTTTCTAACTCTCCTATACATATGTATAATTATATATATATAATTTTATTTTATCACCATGAGATATGCAACTACAATGATGTTCATGTTTGGGTTTTGGTCTTACAGTGTTCCAGCACCATCCCTCCCACCAGTGCCCATTTCCCACCACCATGTCCCCAATTTCTCCCCGCCTCCCTTAGCCTGCCTCTATGACAGGTTCTTTATCTCTTCTCTCTCTCTCTCTCTCTCTCTCTCTCTCTCTCTTCCTTCTCTTACATGCTGTGGATTGAAATACATACATTTAGAGGTTATCATGTGTCTCTTTTTGCCTGTATTCAACGCTCAGTTCTAGGTTGGTATTATCACTTTTGGACAATTATTAGCACACTGTTCCCTTCTCTGTCTTACCTAACCTCTGACTCCCACACGTTTGTGGTAGAGTCCACCTTTGACAAGATCTCCTGATCCATGTTTTGCCTGACCTTGGGTATTGGTATCATACTATCTATCTCCATCTCTATCTCTATCTCTATCTCTATCTCTATCTCTTATCTCTATCTCTATCTCTATCTCTATCTCTATCTCTATCTCTATCTCTATCTCTATCTCTATCTCTATATCATCTATATCTATATCATCTATATCTATATCATCTGTATCTATATATCATCTCTATCTCTATATCTAATGCAAATAATTGCAGTCATTCTATATCTGACTTTTTCCTTCTGGCTAATTTCACTCAACTTGATCCCCTCCCCATGTCCATCCATTTATAAGCAAATTTTGTAACTTCATTTTTCCTAACAGCTGCATAGTATTCCATTGTGTAGATGTACCAAAGTTTCTTTATCCAGTCATCAGTTCTCGGGTACTCTGGTTGTTTCCAGATTCCTCGCTATTGTGAATGGTGCTGCTATGAAAATGAAAGTGCACATGGTTGTTTCCGTGATATTCCCAGGAGTGGGGCATGGCTGAGTCGAATGTGAGCTCAATTTCTAGTCTTTGGAGGAATGTCCATATTGTTTTCCCAAAAAGGCTGTACCAGTTGACATTCCCACCAACAATGAATGAGAGTCCCTTTCTCCCCGCATCCATTTGTTGTCCTTGCTCTTTTGAATATGTGCCAGTCTCTGTGGTGTAAAATGATATCTCATTGTTGTTTTTGATTTGCATCTCTCTGATGATTAGTGATGATAAGCATTTTTTCATATGCCTTTTGGCCATTCTAATTTCTTCCTTGTTGAAGTTTCTGTTCATTTCTTCTCCCCCATGTTTTGATGGGGTTGACTGTTTTCTTCTTGTAAATTTCTACCAGTGCCTGATATATCCTGGATATTAACCCCTTATCAGATAGGTATTGGGTGAATATTCTTTCATATTCTGTGGACTGTCTTTGTATCTTGGTCACTGTTTCTTTGGAGGTGGAGAAGCTTTTTAGTTTCATGTAGTCCCATATGTTTATCTTTGCTTCTAGTTGTTTTGTTAGTGTGTTATATTATGATATTTTTAACCCTCCAGTATTAGAATAATTGGACATCCGTGTGCACAAAAGTTAACCTGAACTTTGTTCTTTACACAAAAGTTCAATCCAAATTGATCATGACTCTAAATACAAAACATAAAACAAAAAAATAACACCTTTAGAAGAAAGCATAGGAAAAAATCTTCGTGATTTTGGGCTAAGAGAGAAGTCTTTGATAGGACATCAAAAGCTTCATCCGTAAGATAAAAAATTCGGTGCATTAGACTTTACCAAATTAAAAACTCTTGCTAGGTGGAAGTCACAGCTAAAACATGATATAGACTGGAAGTACCTATTTTCAAGTCTTATACCTTAAGGAAGGCTCAGAGCCATAACACTCAATAAACTGAAAAACAGGATAATAATAAGAAACCTCGATTTTAGCAAATGGTCAAGACTGGGCTAGAGAGATAGTACAGCAGTTAAGGTAGTTGTCTTGCATATGGCTGGCCCTGGTTTGAGCCTCAGTACCACATATGGTCTGCTGAGTCCTGCCATGAGTGATCCCTGAGCCCAGAATCAGGAGCAATCTCTGACCACAGTCAGATATGGCCCCCAAACAAACAGCAATAAGAGGATAAGGCTAGGGAGATAACTCAGAGGTGTGGAACACACATTTCCCTATCCCTGTGTGTTGCTCTGAATTCAATCTTGGGTGCTGAATGAACCTCTGAGCAAAGTGGAATGTCCTGAGTAGCCCCCAGTACCCCTGGGTCTGAGCAGTGCTGCATTTCCAGGCCCAGGCACCAAACCAGTCTGAGCTGCCAGGCTGAGTACTTTGAGGAGTGGCTGCCCCGCCCCCTGTGCAGCACCGGCATTGGCTATATATATTTCTTTTCTTCCTGCTGAGTATTCTGTGTGTATATAGATCACATATTCTCCACGCATTAACTGCTCTATTTGGGGGAGTGGTGGATTGTGTGGGGTGTATACCTGGTGATGCTCAGGAGTTACCCTGGCTCTGCATTCAAGAATTGCTCCTGGAGATGCTCAGGGAACCATATGGGATGCCAAGGATCAGATCTGGGTCAGCCACAAGCAAGCAGGTGCCTTACCTGCTGTGCTGTATCTCTCCAGCCCCATCCACTCACGGATTCTTTGTCTTTTGCTGCAAAATGAACTAGAAGTGATCATACCGAAGGAAATAATTCAGGGAGGAGGACAAATGCCAGGTGATATCACTCTGAGGTTTATAGAAAGGTTTTATATCTGAGGTTTATAGAAAAACGAGACAAGGACATAGGAATTGAATGATGAGCGAGCCTTGGACTTCTGTTACAGGACTGAAGTGGGGAGGAGTGGAGAAGGGAGGGGAGGGAAAGGGGGGTAGGGAAGAGCCCCAGGACAGAGGTGGAGGGTTTTCGGAGGGGTGGAAAAGGGGCAGTAATTCTGCATGCCAACATAATAAACGTTACTACTCATTGTTGCTTGAGCAACAAGAGAATCACTTCAAAATTAAAAAGAAGTTAAATAAATCAGGTGAAGGGACACGTCAAAGAAGGTATGGATAGCAAGCAAAGACACGAAAAGACACCATCATTAAAAGTACTTTTTAAGAAATTAAATCACTGTGACATAAATTTAATAAATTGTCTGTGATTGGGCTTCAGACATACAATGTTTCAACACCTGTCCCTTTACCAGTGCACATTTCCCCACCATCAATGTCCTCAGTTTCTCATTCCAACCTCCCACCTCCAGTTTGCCTCTATGGCAGACACTTTTTTCTCTCTCTCTGTCTCTCTCTGTCTCTCTGTCTCTGTCTCTCTCTCTTTCTTTCCTTGGGCATATGGTTTGCGGTACAGGTACTATAAGGTTAAAATGGATATCCTCTTACCTACATTTTGCACTCAGTTTTGTCCAGAAAGTGATCATTTCCAACTGTCATTGTCATCATGGTCCCTTCCTAACTACCCTCTTACCTTCCCCCTACTTGGATGAGCTTCCAACTGTGGGCCAGTCTTGGCCCTTATTCTATTGTCCAACTCAGCATCATTAGCTACTAAGAAATGTAAATGCAAATAAGCCACAGTGAGCTTCCATTACACACCTATCAGAATGTCGGAAATAAAAACAAAAGGACAATCCTAAGTTCTGGTGAAGATGTGGAGAAGTTGAAATCCATATACTGTTGTAGGGAAGGGACACAATCGATGCCAAAAGTTAGGTCTCGAAAAGTTTTTCAGTTTCTTATTAAACATATACATCATATAACCCAGCCAGTCCACTCCTAGGCAATTGCCCTGAAGAAGTAAAAGCTACTGCTCATTCAAACCCTAGAGTTTTCTGGGCTCTATTCATAATCTCTCCAACTCCAAAACAACACAGTGGACTTAGATCAGTGGATAGATTTGGAATGTCGGTATAATAGATTCATCTCAGCACCAAAAGGAATAAACTGCTGACACACTTCACACTCTGCTACGGGTCTGAGAACAGTCTCACAAAGCCACCTAGTTTGATTCCACTCATGGGGGAGGGTGGGAAGGGCAAGAGGATGGCAGAGGACTGGTTGCCCAGAGAGTGGAGGGGGCAATGTTTAAGCACCAGGGGGCTGTGCCAGGCCAGAGTAGCCATGTCATTGCCGCTGTAGATCCCATTCTAGACATGTGAGCAGATGCATAGGACTGAAAATAAAAATAAGCCCAATTAGGATGGACATGGAGACCATCATGCTGTGTGAAATGAGAAGGAGAGGGACAGATACAGAATGACTGCACTTATTTGTGGGATATAAAAATAGTATGGGACTAACATAAAGGCTAGGAGAAAAAAGGGCTCTAGGACTGGTCAATGGTTGGAAGCTGCCAAAGTGTGTGTGTGGTGGTGGGGGGGCGGAGGTAGTTAGAATAGAGAAAGGACCAGTATGACAGTAATAGTGAAAATGATCACTCTGGACATGATCACTCTGAGTATTGAAAGTAGGTAAAGGCATATACATGATAACCTTTCAGCATCTGTTTTGCAAACCATAATGCCCCAAAGGAAAGATAGAGAGAGAGCCAGAGAGAGAGACAGAGAGAGCCAGAGAGAGAGACAGAGAGAGAGCAGAGATAGAGACAGAGAGAGACAGAGATAGAGACAGAGAGAGACAGAGACGGAGGCAGGGAAAAAAGTTCCTGCCTTTGAGGGGTAAGGGCAGGAGGGAAACTGGGGACATTGGTAGTGGGAAATGTACACTGGGTGAAGGGACTAGTGTCACACCACAATATGACTGAAATCTAATCATGAACAATTTTATAACTATGTATTTCACTGTGGATTCAATTACAAAAATAAATAAAAATTAAAAAAGAGAGCCCATTTAAAGCTATGCTAGCTGAAAAGAAAAGGTGGGGCTAGGGATGGCTTAATTGTAGAGTGTATGCCAGAATGGGTGAAGCCACAGGTTTCTTAGTACCATCAGCCACCACTGAGAGTGGCACCTATTAAAAAAAAAACGGAAGCAGAGAGTTTCGGGAAGCAGACCCTTTGGGGCCCAGCCTGCTGGAGGCCCCAGGGGGAAGACATAGAGTTTCAGAGGGTGTAAATGACAGGCACAATCCCCCACTCTGCACCAGGGGGTCCCATACCAGAGCCAAGCCTTGGAACCAAGTCTGGGGAGTCCTGTCTCCCTCTCCTTAGAGCATGTCTGCTGCAGGTAGCGCCTTCCTGCCATTGCAGACCTGGACGGGGGTCCCAGGTTCAGGTGATCGCCCTGGAGCAGACACAGCCTACGTGGACATACCCTGCCTTGTGACTGATGATCAGAGACTTCTTGGGGAGCAGGGGTGGACATGCTTGCTCCCTCCCCAGCCCCCGCCAGCTGTTCATACCCTTGGGTGTGGTGATCCAGGAGGCTGAGACCAGAGAGGTATCAGAAACTTGGATGGAAAACATTGCACCTCCCTGCCCCCATCCCTCTCTCCGCACCTCAGTTTCCGCCTGACCAATGGGAACTGGGCAACTTGCTGCCTGTATCTCAGTTGGTCTAGGATGAAGATCTGGAATCCTTGTGGTCCCTTCCAGGCTTGGACTTCTACAATGTCAGGGTGACAGGCTGTGAGCTGGAACCCTGCCAGTGTCAGGGAGGGTGGCTGGACCCCACGCTCAGGATGCTGACCCAAAGCCTGGTAGGATGAAGGAATGCATGTGGCTTGGCTGCATACCTCCTCTGGCCCCCTTTTCTTTCACCGCCCTAATTGCAAGGTGGGGCAGCTGCCATCTCCCTCCCCTTGCCCCCTCCCCGTGTTTTCTTCAAACCCCTAATTTGTCAGTCAAGGAAGCAAAAAGCATTAGCAATAGGTGGAATGTGCCAGGCCAAAAATGTGGTGTTCATTCAGCCTGGGGCCAGAGCGGGCTGGGGGGGCTGGGAGCACGCGTCTGGGGATTGGAGATGGGGTGGTGCTGTCCCCTCTCACCCTTTCATTTCCGCCTCCAGCCGTGCGCAGTGGGCTCTTTGCTCTCCTTGGATAGTTGCCATTAATAAAACATAACATTAAATCGGAGCTCAGAGGGTGTAATTGGAACCATTTATCACGTCTGCAGCCAGAGAGGGTGCTCACTGGCACCGAGTCTGGTGCCAGGCACTGTGGGGTGAGCTGAGAAGCCATCAGGGCTGGCGGGAAGATGTGGGGTTGGCCTCCAACGTGGGAAAAGAACCAAGGTCTAGGGTCTGACACCTCTGTCTGTCCACACACTCTGGGGTACAGGAGGATGAGGGACCCTCCCTTTGGCCTGAGCAGGGGTCATGAACCCAGGCTCCATGGGCAGATAGGAAAGGTTAGGATCCCCAGGCCACGGTCCACAAGCTGGGCGGTTCTCAAACTTCCTTGTCTGCAAAAGGGAGCTGACGCTGATCCTGAAATCCCAGGTGAGGATCCTTAGGGCTCCCCTGGTTAGGACGGGGAGCACATGTCCTTCCTCTACCTCAGGAAGACCATGTTAGCACCCATCTTCTCATTATTCTCTTTAGGAGTCAGAGAGAGTCTACACCTCCTATGTGAAACACGGCGTGTCCACTGCCCCTTAGGCTTGGTTTTAGGTTCAGTCTTCCTTCTCCCACTAAAGCCTGGGCTGGACCCCAGAGCAGGTCTGAGCCCCAGTCTCTGCCGTGGGAGTAGTTCACAGGCCTGCCCTTTGCTTCAGTTGTATCTGGATTGGGGTTGACTCTCTGGACCTCCACACGCTGAGAAGGTGGTATCCGTTGGCCTGGGGAGAAAGCAGCCCCCAGAAAACTAATCCCATCGGGACAAACCTTGAGCTTGCACTTCCAGCTTCTGTCACTGTGAGAAGCCATATGCCTGTTTTCTAAGGCACTCAGTTGGTGGTTGTTTGTTATGGTGGCCCGAGCCAGCTGCCTGAGGAGGGCAGGGTAGCAGTGACAGAATCTTCTGGGCCTGATGTTTCCCAAGCACCACCCCCAGGACCCTCTGTTGCTCCTCTGGAGGAAGAGCCGCGACCCCCACTTTTACTGACATGTCAGCAGGTTTATCCGACTGCCCAGAATGAAGTTCTGAGGGAGGAGGGGCTCAGTCACTTTAGGAGCACTGAGGTACAACAAACCCTCTCTTCATCTCTCAAGGAATTCCACAGGGTGATCCCTTCAGCTAATTTTATTGTGGAACTTTTCAGATACTGACTGTCCATTCCATCCTTGGACATTGAGACATAGCTCAGTGTCCCTGGCCATGTCTCTGTGACTGTGGCCGCCCACAGTGTTATCACCAGATACTGACTGTCCATTTCTTCCTCGGTCACCTTCCTGGGTGCTGCATCCCCAGAGTCCAGACCAGCACCAGGTGCTAGGGTTCAGGTGCTCAGTTGAAAGATGAGATGGATGAAGAGATCTTCAGGCTGGGGTGGGGTGGGTTGAAGAATGTGGCACTGATTGTTCTTTGGGAGTGGTGCCCAGGGATGCTCTTGGGGATTCCTGGGGGCCGGCTAGTGCTGGGGATGGAGCCAGGTGTCCCTCATGCTAAGTCTGTGGTCAACCCATTGAGCCACCTCCCTGGCCCACTGACTAGTGTCTTGGGCCTTTGTCACAAAGCAATTACCCCTTCAGAAGGCTCAGCAGAGAAGCGAATGGACTAGTGTGGACATAGCTCCTGAGACACGTAACTGGGACAGGGTCCTGCCCTCCCACAAGACAGTGGCTTGGGAGAAAGTAGCCCCCCAGAAACCTAATCCCCAGAAAACAGACACCCTAGCAGACTCTGGTGGCCGAAAACTGCTCTGTGAGGCTCTCATGACCCTGGTCTCCTGGATCCCCTCCCTTGGCCCTGGGCCACGCAGGGAGGGCTGGGTGGGGTCAGACGGGTTGATTGGCACTTTATTATGCCTTGGCCCCCTTGCCAGAATGATTAGGCCTTAATAAATAACATTTCTCGCTGATATTGTGCCATCATTAATTCTGCTTAGCTCTCCTCGGAGAAAATTTGGTGGAAACATTCTCAGTGCTGCTATTTAAGGCTAAATTAATTCGGCTGATTATCTCTGTCCAAGTAGATTCGTGCCCAGGAGGCCTGGGCCAGAGAAAAGGAATATGGGGCCTCGTGGTCCTCCACAAATCTTGGCCAGAGCCCCTGTCTGCTCCCTGGTTCTGTCCTAAGCTGGGGTTCTGCCTGGCAGGTGGAGGAGAGAGCAAAAGGGGGTCAAGAAGCTAGGGGCGTGGGACGGACCCATCGCCCTAGTCTTCCCAGAAGTGGGTGTGACACAAGGGGCCCCTACCAGCTACCGTCTCCTCCCACTCGCTTCTGAACACTGGTACTAAGGCCATGTCCTTAGCGTAGGAGGCAATGCTGGAATTGTTGAAATAATAGGGTCCATGTAACAGGGATGAAGAGTCCAGTGAGCCCCCAGATCTCCATGTGCCAGTTTTGGTCTATACAGCCCTGAGCTTCTGGGCACGGCTCTCTGCAGGGGCTCTAGGGAGCTGTGAGGCAAGCTGGCAGCAGAGCCCCCTGAACCTCAGCACAGGTGTCGGCCTGGACAGAGCTGTGGAGCATGAGGGTGATGATGTGGTCAGACTTGGTCCCCAGGGGACAATTCCATCTGCTCCCACTCCACTTCTTCCTATGGTTGTCCCAGTTTGTGGCAGGAAATTGTGATATCAAATGCCAGTGAAATTGGTCCAGAAATGCTCTTTATGCTCCCTGCAGTGCACCCGATTCAGACGTTTCTGCCCTTCCCACCTGCCACTGACCACACTGTCCCACAGGGACTGTTCTCTCAACACTGCAGTCTGCCTCTCTGAACCTCCAGACCTGCAGAGCAAGATCTGAGCCTGTGCTGGACACGCCCCTTCTGCAGAGCCGCTGTGGCAGTGTGCTTTCCACAGGCTAGGACTCTGCGCCTCACTATGTGGTGAATTCTTTCACCAGCCCATCACCCACACCCTTAGCATGTCAGCCCAAACAACCCTATTGACAGAGTTGTCTCTAATTGGGCTGAGCAAGGTGGAACAGAGCTGTGTTCTGGGAATTATGATTTCTCTAGCATGTGCCAGAGTTCTGAACCAGGTTCCCAGAAAAGGCAGGATTCCGTGTCACTGGAGTGAGTGGAACCAAACAGGGTGGGAAAAGCGCTTCTGTCTACCAACATTGCAAACCTAGTTTTTGTTTGTTTCATAAAGCCCGAAGCAGACAGAGTTCTGTGCAGTGAAAGGATTGCTGTCCCTACCACCAGTGGACCCTGCCTCTCTGCCCTGGGCAGTTGGGTGCTGGCTTTGTAAGTGAAACTTTACAGATGATGAGGGTGTGGCCAGAGGTGTGGCTCTGAATGTGGACGTGGGCTTGGCAGAGCTGGCCTCGCTGTGGGGATGAGAGGCCCATAGTCAGCCCTAAAAATCCACCTTCTTAAACGTCTCAACTCCAGGGGGCCATTGTGCTGCCTTAATACGGGTTGTAAGAAAAGAATAAAAAGAAAGTTGTTTTAAAGGAATTTTTATGGTTTGTTATCAGTCTGTGTTCAATGTATATCCCTATTTTATAGAATTACATTTCTGGTTGTGTAAAATTCCTCAGGCGAGTAGCTGGAGAGATAGTACAGCACATAGAGCTCTTGCTTTGCATGCAGCCTACCCAGGTTCAATCCCTGGCTTCCCAAATGGTCCCCCTGAGCACCACCAGGAGTAATTCCTGAGTGAAGAGAGCCAGGAGTAACCCCCTGAGCATCTCTGGGTATGACCCAAAAAGAGAATAAAAAAAAAGGCCTGTGAATGGGCAGGCCTGTCACAGCTTACAGCTTCTTCTAGACCAATGTGTTTGGACTAGGAATACAGTTCCTTTCCAGAGTATAGTAGGACAGAGCCCCAGAGAGGCCAGCTTCCTTCCCAAAGGCCCAGCTTTCCCCAGCTGCTCCGTGTCTGTGCAGGTGTCTAGAGCTTTTATAGAAAGTGTTTCTCCTTTAAGTGCTCGGGCTCTGATGCTGGCTCTTGGCCCACTTCCCTCTGTCTTTTTTCAGAGAGCCACACCCCTGGCAGGCTTCCTCCTGTCCAGGGGCTGCCCCTGTCTGCTTGGGGATTAGGAGGTGCTGAGTCAAGGAAGAAGGCTGTTTATTACAGTGTGGCATGTTGTATACATTTGCAGGGGGTTAGGGGCGACTCCCAGCAGTGCACAATTAAATGACAAGAGCAGCGATTGTGGGAAGCTCGGCTCCAGCTGACTTGGAACCAAATGGCTCGGAGAAAAGCGGCATCAATTGCTGTAGTGTCAGCTGCTCAGCCAGCCGAGCCCCCTGTCCCTGCTGGGTGCTGTGCTGGGCCCTGGGTGAGCCGGTGGGATGCTGCTCTGGGCCTTCTGGGATCGAAGGGAGAAGGTCCCCGGAAGGTGCCCTCGTTCCTGCCCTCTTCAGCCCGCTGCTCGCTGCCAGGCCCTGCACTGGCACCTTCGCCTCTTTCCTATCTATTCACTCCCTCAGTGGGCCCTTGGTCCAGTCTCTCATCTGTAACATCTGTCAGCTTGTTCCTCACCTTACGGCCTCCCCTTTGGTTCAGTTGCATTGTTCTGTGCTCAGCTTTTATTGCTCCTATCTGCAATGATCCTGAATTCTTTTATTTTAATTGAATCACCGTGAGATACACAGTTACAAAGATGTTCACAATTGTTCAGTGCACAATCCACCAGTATACGCTAATGTCCCCTGCTTCCCCTCCCTCTAACTCCCACTCCAGCCTGCCTCTCTGGCAGGTCCTTTCTCTCTCTCTCTCTCTCTCTCTCTTTCTCTCTCTCGGTATTACGGTTTGCAATACAGGTAAATGTTTGTTCCTTTACCTACTTTCAGCACGCTGTTCTTTCCAACTATCATTGTCATGTGGACCCTTGTCTATCTTGGTTGCTCTCCCCCACCACTTGTGGCAGGTTTCAACCATGGACCAGTTCTCCTGGTCCTTGTCTCTACTGTCCTTGAATATTAATTTCATTCTACATTTTCTTCTATCCCACAAATGTGTGCAATCATTCTATATCCCTATGTGGGATATCTTCTACCCCACAAATGCGGTGATCTTCTATCCCATTCAGAAGAGGGAGTCAATCCTCTTCTGACTCCCCTTCACTCAGCATGATCCTGGAATATTTTTGCACGCCATTCCCAATAACCCTCCGAAGGGACAGGTTTCTGCTGTTACACTGCTATAGAACAATCACCACCTCATCTCAATGACTTCCACTGAATCCCTAACCTGTGGATCTTTAGGTGGGGCCGAGACAGCTCAGTTTCAAGCTACCCAGCTGGATTCATGATATCCTGTGCCAGAACCAGCGGCCCATCCCAAACTTGCTCTCCCCTGCTAGGTGGCAGCTCACCAGCCTGGAAGCTGAACCACAGAAGCACATTTAAAGTCTCTGCCCCTGTCAAATCCCCCCACCACTGTGGTGAGTCACATGTCCAAGCCCAATGGGGTGGGGGAGATACATTCCCTCTCTAATGGGAGGAGTCTCATAGCCAAAAGAGCAGAAGCATCAGACCATCACCAAGAGAGCTGAAGTCACAGGGGGCAATAATCACAGGCTGTATCCTGTGAGCACGGTGGCCCTCAATGTCTCCTGGGACTGGTTAAGTATCAGCATCACCTTGGCCCCATTCCAGGTCAAAACTTGAGTTTTTTTTTGTTTGTTTGTTTGGGGTCTTTCAAATAGTGCTCAGGAGGCCTGGGGCCTCACTATAGATTCTAGGCTACCCAGGCCAGGATTCAATGGCAGGGCCTGAGGATGTGGAACTGCTTACGCCCTGAGATACTGGGATAGTTGGATCACCCCAGCAGTTCTAGGGCCTCCAGAACTGCACCTGCTGGTACTCTAGGACCTCCTTGGTGGTACTTGGTGATGCTCAGGGTACTTACAGTCCTGGAGATGGGAGCTGAGTTGGTCACGCATAAGCATATGCCCTAACTGCTGTACTTTCCAGTCAACTTGAGCACTTTTTGTGTTTTTGTTGATGCCAATAAATCAAACCCAGGGCTGCACACATACGAAGTGTGTGCTCTACCGCCGAGTCACCCTCCACACTTAGAGTGCTAGCAGGTTCTTGTTTGAGAACAGCTGCCAGACCCTCAGGCAACCCCTTTCTTTGTCTCTGAAGTCCACCTTTCCTCCCCAGGATCTTTACCTTCTTCCTGTTAATACTCAGCCCTCCCCCCTACTTGGCAAATTCTTGCTCGATTTATTTTTATTTATTTATTTAGTTTTGCTTTTTTGGGTCACACCCGGCCATGCTCAGGGGTTTCGTGGCTCTGCACTCAGGAATTACTCCTGGCAGTGCTAGGGGGGGACCATATGGGGCCGAGGATCGAACCCGGCTGGCATGGCTGGCCGCTGCGTAAGGCAAATGCCCTACCCGCTGGACCATCGCCTCCGGCCCCTTTTCTTGCTCTGTTTAAACTACATTGAATTCAACCTAACTTTTGTCTTTTGGGTGACACACAACTCAGGAATTACTCCTGATCTTGTGCTCAGGGATTACTTCTGGAGTTGTTTGGGGGACTCTGTGTGGTATTAAGGATCAAATTAGGGATGGCTGAGTGCCAGGCAAGCGCCTTAATCCCTGTACTATTTTTCCAGCCCCCAGCTCATTTTTAAAATGCATTTTTATAGGGGTTGTCTGTTGGGGTTTAGTCAGTGTCTGGGGTTTAATTAATTCAGGAACTCGAGTATGTGAGGCTTGTGCTCACCTACAAACTCTCTGTCCACTCCTTTCCTGCTCATTTCTAAAGGCCTGGCTATACAACAGGGATCCCTGGACAGGAGCCTGCAGGGTCAGGTCTGTCTTTTCAGCAGTTACTTTGAGGCCACTGCAGATGCCGGGTGCATGGCAAGTGCTTCATAACTGTTGGACTGATTTAGTTACCAGTCCCAGGCACTGATGCTGGGCTCAAGAAGCAAGAATATTTTTTGACTTAGGGACCCCCGCAGAACATTGGGTGGGAACATGGGTGCAGGCTCACGGGTACTGTGGTTAGGACAGTTGGGAGGTGTGAGTGGGGTGAGGGCCTGATCTCTGGATCCCAGGGTGGGGCCAGGAGCAGGTGAGGAGATCGCGGCGGTCCACAGTGGGCCGCAACTGTCCCTGTGGATGGTGGATCTGTTTGAGACTCAGCCAGACGCTCTGCAGAGCTGGGCGAGAGCTGTCGAAGCTGGCAGGTGGCATCGGGCAGGGCCGCCACCCTCCTCAGACTAGGAGCTCATCTGGGGCAGGGCTATTTCTCCTGCCAGGCTGCAGTTTCCTGAGCATTTATATGTTTGTTGTCTATGTCCCCTTAGGCTGGGCCTGGGGAGTGGGGAGGCAGCTTCCTCCAGGCAGGAGTTAAGTTTCCCACCAAACTGAAGGAGCCTGTTTTCAAGGATGGGCCCCCATCAGGGTGGGTTTCCCGGGGTAGGTGCTGTCCTTTTCGATTCTTAGATGCCTCTTTGCCTCAAAGAGAGAGACAGAGCTGCCTCAAGTCACTTTCCACAGCTGCCATCCTTATGGGAATATCCCATCCTTCAATCTCAAGCTGTGTGGAGAATATCTTTCCTTCCTGAAACTCCTGGCCCCACCCTGGGAATCCAGAGTGAGATTGAGCGGTTAGCCCAGGGACAATGAGATTCTGTAATGTTGTGTATATGAGTGCATGCAGACATACATGTGTGCATGTGTGTGTATGTTCATGCTTGTGTGCATGTATGTGTGTGCGCGCCATGCCTTTCATACTTGCTCTATGTGAATGCAAGTGTGCTTGAGTGTGCTCATGCCTGTGATCATGCATGTGTGTGTGTGTGTAGGCACGCGCCATGCCTGTGTGCTGCATGTGCGTATGTGTGTGTGTGGATACTTGGACACCTGGTCTGGCTGGTGGGGAGTAGGTGGGGCCCAATGGGCCATGAACAGCCTTTCGCTCTCTAATCTTTTCCTTCCGGGCTGACAGGTACATTTCAAGGGAAATTGAATCTGCACATTTCAGCTTCATTTGCACTTAATGCATCTGGTTGGCAGTGGGCAGGAGGCTTTTGATGTCTGGCGTTGTGGTGCCCAAGCCTTTTTTAAGCCTCTTTTCTTTGAAGCCAGGAAGACTTGTGTTTCTGCCAAGGAGTAAACAGGCTTAGAGCTCCTCTGGTGCCTTCGTCTTTGGGGACCTGACTTGCACAGGCCAGCAGGGTAGGGGTGGGAGGAGGTGGGGGGGCACATGCGGTCCCACTTTCTCATCCCCTCCTACCAACCAACATTCAACCCAGACCTAAAGTGTGAAAGCTTCCCCCAACCTGTCTTCTGTAGACGGGGGATGGTGAGAAACCCTGATAGATTTCAGAAAAGATTCATCCTTCTAAGGAGCACGAAAAGGCAAGAATCTGATCAGTCTTCTAGAAAGACTTGACTTCAGCCTAACATGATCAGCCTCCTGGCCTCCCCACCCACTGGCAAAGCCATCCTGGGAGTTCTGGACTCTTCATATGGGCAATTGGTGCTTTGTCAGTCTCAAGCCACGTGAGGCAGAGCTTCTTCGGAGAGCCTGGCAGTTTGCATCAATCTGAGATGACGGGCACAGCCAATGGCAGCCTTGCCCTGCAGAGGCCGTCCATGCTGCAGAACTTCCTTTGGGCACAGATGACCTCCTGGAGTCCCCATTTATGGAAATTTTGCAAGAGACAAAACACCTTGGCCCTCTTCTTTTCAGATCTGAAGCCTCTAATCAAGCTCCCTCTGTTCCTTCCCCCAAACTGCATCTGATCCCATCTCCCGCCTCCTCTTGAGATGTGGAGGGAATGTGGGCCCTTTCAGCCTTGACTGCTGATGGCGGGTGCTGTGGTTTCTCTCATGGGAGTTATCAGTGGCTTGCTATCATGGGAGCTATCAGGAGGAATGACAGACCTCTGCTCTGCTTAACCAGCAGCTCTGTGGATCCTGGAATCCTTCTGGGCTCTTCTGAGCATTGGATGGATTTCAGGACTTCAGCAGGGTCTGAAGCCTCTCAAGGCACCCCCTTCCCTCCCTACAAATATCTCCTGTATCCACGTCACGCATCTCCACATGGGAAGGAGGTCTGGCTCAAGGGTGCTCAAGGGGTGCTCAAGCCCAGCTGCCCCGTAGTGGGACCTAGTGAACAGGGGCGTGGGGGATATGGGCTGGAGGAGAAGCAGTGTTGCTGTGGGTCACGGGGCCCTTAGGGATGTTTGGGCCCTGCGGGCCCACGGAGGCATGTTCTGGAGGCTCAGCTCCTCATGGGGAAGGATGCCTTCTGCACGTCATGTCACCCTCTGGCCGCCTGCACAAACAGCTGGGAGTCTGACCCCCAGAGCAGAGGGAGAGTGGCTGCAACTATTCTCTATCTCCACTGCCTTAGGGACACTGGGCTGGGCAAAACAATCAGGAGAAGGGCTTGATATGTCTTTCATGGACTGACCAGTGATATAAGGGACACTTGAGTAAGCTTCTAGGACTTAAAGATGGGCACAGAGCGTGGGGAGCAGCAGAGCCAGGGCTGGCATGGGTGTCCCTTGGCCAGTGCAGCATCTTGCCTCCTCCATTGCCGGTTGAACATGAGAAAGATGTTCCTGCCTGTGACAGCGGACACAAGCAGATGACAACTCAAGTTGGCCAAGGGTGAGGTGTCCTCGTGGCATCTGGCAACTTTGGGCCCACAGGGCTGAAGCAGCAGTGTCCCGTGGCAACGGAAGGGCAGCCGGAGAAGAGCAAGCCTCGTGGAAGAATGAAGGTCGTAGTGGGAGGCACGTGGCACCAGCCTCCTGCTTAGGAATAGACAGAGTCATTATCCGGAAGGGAATTGCGCGATCCGGAGACAGCGCTGGTCCTCGGGTGCCTTCAATCTCCACCTCCAGTGGGAGCGGAAGCTTGAAGTGGCATCAAGCCCACACAGATGGCAGCTGACGGCTCTGTCTCCGGGCTCTGCCTGCTCCAGGCTCTCCAAGGCACCTGAAGCGGTGGGGGGGGGGCGGGGGATGGGCCAGCACCTAGCTCGCCCCTCACCCTCTGGGCAGAGCTGGGCGAGATGGAGGTCTGGGCACTAGCATGAGAGCCTGGAGTCCAGTCGCAGCTCCCAGCTCTGTGACCTGGATTACCCCACTCTTGCCTCGGGCTAGGGCGGCCATGACGCCCTTCTGGCCTTTGATAGAGGTGACACCTGACGACAGGGTATGGCTGGCATGCATGGAGCCCTTGCCACTGCATCCCTGGAGTGCTGTCCTCCCCACAGGCAGCGCCAACCCCTGCTAGCCCTGAGAAAGCAGTGCTGCCTCGCGGCGCCCCCCCCCCAGCCAAGGAAATGTGGCTCTAACTGGTCTCCAAACTAGAACTGTCTCCCCAGGCTCCTGATTTCAAGCATAGCCCAGTGCTTGAAAGCATTTCCCCTGTGGGGAAAGGAGGTCTCGCACGGGAGGGCGGCAGTGGGAGGGCTTATTCTCAGCCACTCACGAGCAACATAACTTGGCAACATCCTTGCTCTCTGTACCCCAACTTCTCCATCTGACACATGCAGAGAGTTGGCAGAGAGGGTCCCTAGTGGTCATCAAGATACAGACCCCTGGGTTCTGGAGCCCTTTCCTGGGGTCCCCGAGGAGTGCTTGACATCCCCTCTCTTTGACTTCTACTCAGGAAGGAGGGGTCTGGGGAAATGGTGAGCCCAAGGATTGGGGAAGCTGCCAGGAGGCCACGCCCGCCTCCCCTCCTCCCAACCAGCACCTTGTGGTGTCTGTAGTGTCTGTGTTGGCTGGGACCTCAGGCAAGCCCCAGGCAGCCTTAAGGAAGGTGCCGTGGTCCACTTGGGGCCAGACACACCTGGGCTCCAATCCTAGTGCGGCCACTTTTAGGGGCTGTGGCTACTCTCAGTAGCTCAAGCATGGGGTCAAAATACCTTCCTCCAGGTCCTCAAAGATGCCGTGTGGCTTGGTGCAGAGGAAGGACGCACAGAGCACATAGCACTGCCCCCTTCTCCAGCATTCGTTACCTCCCACCCCTGACCCTAGCTTCCCGGGCAGGGCAGCCTCACCTGGGCTACTCTGTGCTCTGGGGTGGGGAGGAGGGTAGGATGGTGAGGGAGCGACGTGGGGAACATGCAGCCCTGCCGGGGTCCATCACCTCTCAGCAGAGACCCCAGATGTGGCGTCTTTTGTTCTGTGTCCCTGAAGGCCAGATTTGGAAAAACATTCCTCTGGGGAATTTCCATTTCCTCAGAACTATTTATTCCTATTCCAGTGCAATGAATGAGGCCGTGCTGAAGAGCTGGCTTCCAGGAACCAGGCGGCACAGAGAGTTGGTGCTGGAGGGGGCTGCAAAAGTAGAAGGATCCAGAGCCAGAGGGTTTGGGTAGGGCTGGGGTGTCTGCAGGCTGCAGGGGGCTGGCTGCGAGCCTGGGGCCCCCTCTCCCACATGGGGGAGGTGGTAAGGTGAAAAGAAATAAACAGACTTTCAAGCCAGGCTGCTGTTGTGTGGCTCCTAATTCTGCCATTCTCTGTCGGGGTGACTAGGTCCACCTCCTCGGAACTAACTTGTGTGTCCTCGAGCGCAACGTGGGCAAGCACAGTGCATCCATGAGGTGAGGCCAACTGTGTGCATTCGGCAGAGAAGAGCTAGTCTCAGAGGTGCTTGATAAACACGGGCTCGCACGGTGACACACTCACTGCACTTACAGCAAAAGCAACTGATTGTATTTGATGCTGAGAACCCAACAGGGAATAGGGTCCAGGCTCCCCACTCCTCCCCTCACTCCCACCCCTACCATACCTGCTGCTCCTCTAGGGCTACAGGAGTTGGGGACATTTGAGAGGGAGGGAGCTGCAGCTGACGGTTGCTCAGAAAAGGTGCTCACAGGCCCCAGGCTCGGAAGGAGTCTCTGCACTTGCATCTGCCGCCTTGTCTTCTTCTAACGTCCCCAAGAGTATGATCCTTTGGGGCTTGGGCCCAAACCCTTTCTATTGAGTAGGAGCCTATGGGGGAGCCAGAAATGCACCAAGTCTCACTTACCATGCAGAACCCCATCTTTATTTCCCCCACCAAATAGTGCTCAAGGGAAGATGCAAAGGAAAGTGAGTTTTCCTTTATTTAGGGTCTACAGCTTGATGTGCTTCAGGGCTAACTCCTGGCTCTGGGCTCAGAGAGTCATTCCTGGTAGGGCTCAGGAACCATAGCTGGTTCCAGGGTTTGAACTGAGGCTAGCCATGTACAAGACAAACACCTTTACCATCTGTTCTATCCCTCCACCTCCCAAAAAGACTTTTGCAAAAACATGGAGGTGCAGGTCTGCTCTTCAGGCAGCCACAGAGGGGCTGGCACGGAGATTCTGCAGTCGGGCCTCCAGGCATGGCCTGCACTGAGCCTTAGAGGGCCAGGGAGAGGCTGGCTGGGAGCGGTAGCTGCTGCTGGCTCTTGGCAGCCTTCAGTCAGCGCATCAGTCAGCCTTCAGTCAGCGCATCTCTTTTGCAGCCTTGCCTGTGATGCTCAGAAGCTTGAAGTTGCTGGGCTTTCCTTAGGGAAGCTTTGCCTCCTGCTTCCTGTTTGCCAGAGCTCCAGCACCACCAAGGAGCTGAGGGTGCGCCTGGCCCCTAAGCAGAAGGGGACTGGGGAAAGGGTGACTTCCCTCACAAGGGGCTGCGGGCTCTCCAGCGCCCAGAGAGCAGCGAAGTCCCTCAACTCTCTCCCATCTGCACTGCAGGCACTGAATGAATCCTCAGGGTGTCGGGGCGGTGGGGAGCAGGGATGGGTGGCACACATCACTGCCCACTGTCCTTTCTGGCCTCCACAATGGCTCTAGATGTGGCTGGTTTTTCGACTCACAGCCTGTTCCAAGTGATTAGGTTGGGGAGATGCGGATGCCGTGCCAGGAGCTGCACATCACACACGTCGCGGGAAAAGGACAGGAGCCGCCTGCTCACCTGCTCACCTCTCTCGCTCTGCCCTGCCCAGGGCCCTCCAGCCCCTCTACTGGCCTCCCTGTTGGTCTCCTCATGTGTTCTTCTCTCCCCTCTCTAGCATCTCCCGAGGATGACAGGCAGACCACCATTGCCTTCCTAGCCATTCACGCAAAGCCCCGAACTGAACTCCTGCACCGCCCATGCAAATACATCTTCTCAGGCTGGGTTTCCAGAGCTCACTTTTTTTTTTTTATTTTTTGGGTCACACCTGGCAATGCTCAGGGGTTACTTCTGGCTTTGCACTCAGGATTTAGTCCTGGCAGTGTTCGGGACCATATGGGATCAAACTTGGGTTGACCACTTGCAAGGCAAATGCCCTCCCAGCTCTGGCCCTCCCAAGCTGACTTTCGCACCTTCCTATGTGCTGTTCCTTCCTGAAAGCTTTCCTCTCTGGCCAACCTCCCACTCGAACTCAACTTCAGAAGTTGCTCACACCCCAGTCTTGCCTGACTCCCGGCACAGCCCCCATTCCAGTCTCCAGTCCCACTGCTCCCGCAGCCCCCTAGAGAGTGAGCCCTCCAAGGAAAATGGATTATGACTACTTGGTATGAAACCTTTGCAGTCCCACGACCTAGAACAAGGCTTGGCAGAGTGTGCACATTTTCCAAACATTTGTTAGTGGGTGCATGGCGGGTGTGGGCTGTCGAGACCCTCCTCCTTCTGGGAGGCCCACTCAGGCTTATGGAGTGCTCACAATGTGTCAGGCATTTTAATAATAAAAGTGTGTACACATTGCAAGCTGGAGCTCTGCAGCAGATCTCTTTCTTTTCTATATTCTTTTCCTCATCCCCTCTCCCTTCGTTGGCTGTTATTACAAAGGGGTTACCCAGGATTGGCATGTTTGGCCGTGGCGAGCTGGAGATGGCACAGTTGGTTGTGGCACTGGGGCTTCCCAGAGAGCAGAGCAGCCCAGGTTGAAGCAGAATCCCGGACACGGTTCTCCAAGACGCACTGTCTCTGCTCTTCTTCCTACCCACGATGAAACCAAGGCACAGGAAAATGGCAATGGTTGTGTTTATTAACTAACTCTGATTGTCTACTCCAGAACCCAAACCCTTGTCCAGAAAGAGCTGGTCTGCCAGACCCAGAAAGGCCAGCTCCCACAGTCCCTTTGTGGAGTGGGAAACTGAGGCTATGGCGAGGAGGGGCTGGCTGGGAGACACTGCCGGCCTTTACCTCTCTTTCTTCCATCACCTAAGAGGGGCAGGGCTTCTCCCACAGGGACCCTGCCCATCCTTAGTCCGGTTTCCAGGCAACCTGGTTCTGGGCAGCGCCCCTGGTGCCAGCGGCTGTGTTGCTATGGTTACCACATCCTTCAGGTGCATCTTCAAGACAGTGCTGGAAAGGCTCCGCCTCCTAGCTATCTCCCTGTCCCTTTTGGAAAGAGAATCTGGGAGCGCAGAGATGCCTCTGGCAGGTGGTGCTGGGAAGGCTTTCGTCCTCAAACGTTGAAGGAGGGGGTCATTTCCTGGTGTGTGTGTATGTGTGTGTGTGTGGGTGGTGGGTTGGAGGGTACTGAGACAGGAGCGGAACTAGATGGAAGGAAACGGAACCCAGAGCTCAGGTCAGCTGAGTGCAGAGCTTCTTCAAATATAACACCTGGCTTTAGAGAGTCCAGGACACCCGAGTCTGGGCATTTAACCTGGGGCTGTATCTTTCTGGAGCAAAGAGAAACGGGGCTTTTGTATTCTTGGGGAGGAGCCGTCTTTCCTCTCCTTTGCAACTGCAAAAGTATATTGAAATGACTCACCCAGGTAAAAATCTGTCCTCAATCCCATTATGTAAAATTACACAAAATAAGTTAAAATTGACCCCCTGTTAAGTTCAATTGCCCAGAGGTTAACACTGGTTAACAGTTTGTGAAATACTTATTGATTTTTTCCCTATGCTTAAATGGACATATCTACATCTTGCTCTCTATTCACATTTGTAAAATGTAGTGTATTAAATCAGAATAAAACTTTACAAATTGGGTTACATCTTGCTAGTGTTATTTTTTAAAAAAACTTCACAGAACACACACTTGAGACTTTCCATACCCACAGTATTGATTTATCTTATACTGCAGAGGAGGAGATGAAGATCATACCAATAGGGGTGGAAATCAGGGGTAACTTCCTGGAGGAGTGGGGGTGTCTGGCCCTCTGAGAAAAAATAACGAGTTGAAAGCAAGAGAAGAAGACAGGGTTTCTATAGCTCATGGTGCTGGTCCTCTCACCATCTCAATCACTTTCCATACAACCCATGCGTTGATTCTTCCCACCCCTCGCTCCCCACCGCCTTCTGTACGTGAGAGAGGTCAGAACATTGGTAAAACCAGGCGTGGTGATCTCTGGAGCCTGGGACAAACTGTGTCAGGCCCAGGGGGTGCCCTACACCTCTTCCCCAGCCACCTCCCTCTAGCATTGCCAGAGCCAGGTGGAGCTCTGCACACCACAGAGCACTTTGGGATTCATAAAGTGAGTAATATATTGAGTGAATCTTTGGAGAAGGGAAAGAATGAAAACCACTGTCTAAATTATGAGGCCACTGGCTTTATATGACTGGAGCCAACGCTGTTAGTCTCCAAAGCATAGAGGACCCCACCCTAACTGCACTCCTGGCTGAGGGAGAGCCTCAGCAGGGAGATGGCTGGGCTCCATGAGACAGACCTCTTGCCTGCGCTTTCATGGGGAAATCCTGGCAGGTCGCATATACCTGCCCTCTGTTTTCTGGTCACAGCAGTGGCATGAATACCTGGTATGCTGGGTGCTATTTCAAGAGGCAAGTGCTAATTGGATTGAACAGTGCCTCTATTAGGGTTATTACTACTACCGTATGTCCTGAATTTGTGGCTCATACCCTATATATTCCCAATATTTCAGTCCTGCCATCGTGATGCATCTTACTTTAAAGTATGGTTGCTCCCTTTGCCCCCTGGAAAGTGGATAACGTGACTTTAACTTAAAATCAATGGCTTCTTGGAATGGAAGAAACATTGTAACATCACTGTGGTTATTTATTTCTGTAGTATTTGGCAGGCTAGACACAAGGGATCCCACACCTTAAAAAAGGAAGGCGGTCCAGCAGGAAGTGGGGTGTGGGGACGCACGCACGTGCCCCAAACAAGTCCCTTGTCTGGAGTGGCCAGTGGTCCAGGCTCATCTGAAATGGAGGCTTTTCCCAGCAGCACCCACCCATAGCCTTGGGTTCTGCTGCTGTGGTCTCTGGGATGGATCCCTCCCCCACAGTGGGCACAGCCACCTGGGAGTGCTACTGGGCTCCTCAGAGGCAAGCCCAGGGTTTCTTTGATTGGCTTGTTCCAGCACTGCCACGAGGTTGTAACCTCAGCAACCCCCAAAGCAGTAGATGAACCCCAGAGCATGACCCGAAAAGCTCCGAGGGGTGGATCGTCCTCTGGTCTGGATGCCCGGCATGAAGAGGGGACCTGAGTCTGATTCTCCTGGGGGGTTCCCATATTCTTCCAAAAGGCACCCTGAAAGCACCTGGGGACCCAGGTTCCAGATGAAAGAAATGAGGTCCTGGAAAGAGGTCCGCCCCCACCCCGGGCTGCATCTAGGCCACGCCGCAGGGAGGGGAGGGAGAGTCGGGTCAGTCCCTCTCTCTGCAGAGAGCTCCCACCTCCCTGTGGATACCTGGTGTGGGTGAAGTGGAGGGTTCCAGAGGGGGCCTGGGGTTGTGGACAAGGAGTCAGCATACTCCCAGCAGGCATCCAGTTTTCCATCTGCAAAATGAAGAATCTGGGTTCATTCAGTGAGTTCTAACCTACCAGCTAACCTAGTGCCATGAAGGGAGTATCCTGGACTTCAGGAGAGGCTCAGAATGCGCCATAACGAGCACCCAGGCAGCTTTTTGGAATTTCTTTTGGGGGTGGTCCATACCTGGTGGCACTGAGGGCGGTCACTTCTGGCAGTGCTGGGGAAATCCTGCAATGCAGTGATTGAACCCTCGGGTTCTGCAGACCTGAGTTCTCTCCCCGCACCCCCTGCACGTGTGACTCATGCACATAATCTCTGAAGAAGGCACTTCCCTAGGGGTTTTGCTGGGGGTGTAGGGTGTGGCTTCAGAATCACTGAAGATGGTCTTAGCTTGCTGGCTTGGTCTAGGTCCTTCTCTTTCTCCTGGCCTCTTGCATACAGGAAGGAGATAGGAGCTCCTGGATAGAACCACCCTGGTGGTTCCAGTCCTGGGCTGACGCAGAAGTCTGTTCGTTTCCCTCTCCAGCCACACTCCTCACAGACCAGCCTGGCCAGGTCCTGGCCCGCCTCATAACCTGTCCTAATGGAGCCCGACCAGCATCCCCTGCACCCTATAATGTGGGGTGCCAGAGGGTGAGCGGGTGGGCCTGTGGGCAGAGGCGGGCTTGTCAAGAGGGAGAGAAAGATGGGAGAGGGAGGAGGGTGGAGGGTCCCTCTAGGGACTGAAATACGGTTCTTTCATTCCGGAATGTGCCTCTTAATCAACTTAATAGGGCTCAGGCTGAGCAAGGGCCTGGCAAGGCAGGAGAGACAGAGAAGGCAGCCCGCCTGCTCAGAGCCTGCCCTCTCGGGGTCTGAGGGACCTGGTGGGAGCCTGGAACCTGGGCTGGGGTCTGGGAACCTGCCTCGTCCCCTTTTCCAGGCATATCTGGTCCCTCTGAATTGTGGGGGGGCAAGGGTTTTCATTTTTTTTCTTTAAAATTTTTTAAATTGGATCACCATGAGATACAGTTACAGCGTTGTTCATGATTGGGTTTCAGTCATAGGATGCACCAACACTTGTCCCTTCACCAGTGCACATTTCTAACACCAAGGTCCCCAGTTCCTCCTGGCCCCACCCCTCCTGCCTCTATGGCAGGTACTCTCTCTCTCTCTCTCTCTCTCTCTCTCTCTCTGTCTCTCCCTTTGAAGGAGCAAGAGAGGGTTTTCTTTTGGGGGCTAGAGGTATTGGAAACTAGACTCTGCTTCTGACCTGAAGCCTACCATAGAGTCCCAGAGTCCAGCTGCCATTGCTCTCTGGGGAGAGAGCAAAGCCAGGCTCTGAGGGGGTCTCCAGAGGTCACAGATCCAAATGTCCCCTCCAAGGGCAGCAGCCTCTGCTCAGTCCCATAAACAGCTTCTCAAGCAGGGAAATACTGTTGAAGCTGGGCACCATGAGTCTATCAGCCCTTCTGCCCTTCTCTGTCTTGGCACCAGCAGCAGAGGGGCTCCTGGCTCCCAGTTCACATAGTTGCTTCATCTGAGCTCAACCTCCCCATCTGTAAGATGGGAATCCAGATACTGCCCTCCCAGGAGTGAGTGAGTTGGGAAATGTGGATCAACTAGGGGAGGGCTTTGGCATGCGGTGGGTGTCCTGTCCACTCTGCTGAGCTGTGCACTGCAATCAGCATCTTCTCTGAAAGGGAAGAGGGTCTTAGGTCAGAGACTGGGAGAGGTTCTAAGATCAGTCCAGCTGGGGGGTGAGAGACCTGTAACGACCGGGGTGTAGGGAATAAGGGGGGCTGCAAACCCCAACTTCTGTTGGGAGTCTAGGCAGCAACCTCGGCAAGCCCTCAGGGCCTTCCCATGTGGAGGTGCTCAGGAATAGCAGGCAGGGGGCGACATGCAAAAGTTTTCCACGCTCTCAGCTGGAGTCGGATATTTCTGCCTCTCTCCCCGCCTGTTCTCAGGCAAGCAAATCTGTTGCCAGGCTCTTGGCCACAGTGGGTGAATGGCAGTGGGTGAGGGCCAGGATGAGCACAAAACCTACATCTCCTGCTTCCTGGGCCCACCTGCATTTTCTATTGTAGTGACGGTGATGGCTGGGGTCAGGCACTGCTGATGTGGGGAAGAGAACTTCCTCCACTCCCTTATTCAGTCCTCTGCTTCTGGGAGGGGGAACTGTCACTCCTGCTGGGCCCTCGAGGGCACAGAGCGGTTAGAAGGCTTTCCCAAGGTCACACAGCCAGATGTGGCCACACTGGCAGGCGGACTCTGGAGCTCAGAGCTCACATTCTCATCCTTCACATCCTGTACCACAGGTTCACAGGGAGTTCACGCTGGGCTCTGGGTCTGGGCTTGGTTCCCTGCTCTCTAAGCTCCCGGCCTCCAGAACCACACTCCCACCACCCTGCTGCCCCCACCTCTGGATGGCATGAGGGAGGGAAAACTCCCTCTGTGGGGGGATTCTGGCCCCCAGGAACTGATTAAAAGTAGATTGTCTGGAGAAATTCTTTGTATCCAGTGTCAAGCTCAGAACAGCCAGGGAGACAATTGCTGGTGGAGTTGCATTTGTAATCGCACATTCCTTAATTTATTTTATTTTCCATGCTCAGAATGAGGAGGGGCCTCTTGAACTCGGTATGCAAATGTATGCAAAGCAAGATGAACCAGTGTCTTCCAGCCTGTGTTTCTTCCCTCTGCGCATTAGTGGGATTGCAGCTCTGCCTGGCTGGCAGCCTGGAGGGTGCAGTGGGCTGCGGGGTAAGTGACAGGTGTGGGTAAGGCGGACCCATGCCTGCCCCCTCCCAGGGACCCTGCGCCTTAGCATCCCCTTTCCCTCCCTGAGGTCTGTGGAGCACTGGGGAGCAAACTTCCTTGTTCAAGATCACTTAAGAAGAGAGAAGACGGGTGGGAGTTAAGTCTTTGGCCCCAAAGCCCCCTTTGCACACATACCTTCTCTCTCTTCCTCACAGCCATGCTCCTGACCTCTTTGCTGGCCCTTGAGAGTGAGGTACCTGGGGGCCCTGTGGTCTGGCCGGAGGCAGGGCTGGGTTGTGCTCCTCAGTCAGGTCAGCAGTCCCCCACTCCCTTCCTGGGCAGCCATGGCCAGAGAAGGAGGGACAGTGTCCACTGCCCCCTCTGTCCTCTGTCTTCCTTAGGGTGCACTGGATTAGTTAGTGAGGTGTGGCCAGTCCTGTTGCTAGAGGTGACAAGAAGAGAGTCTGGGAAGAGGAAAGAGGTTGGAGGGACAGGAGTTACTGGTGGGCGCCTGATGTCCAGAAAGGAACCTTCCTTCCGGCTTCCCTCCTCTCGCCCTCCCACCCCCCCACCCCCACTGAGATCCCCTCTCTCAAATCAAGCAGCAGAAAGAGCTCAGGCGACAGTGTGGCTGAGAGAGCTTGGGGTGGTGGTGATGGGAGGTGGGGTGTTTATGGAAGGGGTCCCTGGCAAGAGGCAGAGAGCATCAGGGTGTCTAGCGATGAGCTTAATGGACAAAAAAATTAATTAGCAGAGAGGTACAGAAGGAAATGTTTGCCGTCACTAGCTCAGTCCCCAGGGGGCTGTGCTGAGTCAGAACCATGAGATGAGACTCTCTGGCAGCCTGTGTCCCGTGTCCTGCCCCAGGACCCGCCACTGGTTCCTGTCCCCTTAGAGACCTGGAGGGGTGCCATACACGGTGCCACACACGCTGTGTCCTTTAGCATCTTGCCTGGGTCCCCGCGCTGCAGCATGCAGGGACTTGCAGTCCGTTGCTTGGAGGAAACTTGCCCAGGCAGAAAGCAAGGGTTGAGGGAGGCTCGCGCACCATCTGCTCTATAAAGAAGCAGAGTGTTGGCTCTGCCAGCCTGTCCAACAGCCCCGATAAAACGAGGCTCTTTCAGAAACCTTAGCGAGTGATCTGAGGGCCCAGGCGGAGGGTCCCCCATGTGCCCGCCCCCACAGCCCTGCTTCTCCTCAGAAGCAGCGTGGCTAGACCAGACAGGCCCTACCTTCCACCGCCTCCCTTTGCTCAACTGTTTCTCCAGTGTCAGCTTTTATTGGGGAAGAGTGGGAGAGAGTTTGAGAAATCAACATCCTAAGGAGAAGTCAATAAATAAGGGAGCAGGCCCCTCTTTTCCCTTTTAATTTTTTAAAGGAAAAATTAATTTTCCCTTTGCCTGAGTACCTGTCACCTTAAATTAATATCCCTGAAAGGCAAAATGACGGAGAAGTTGGGTCATTAGGCAAATTTTCATTAGAGACTCAGATGTCCTTTACTAATAAGATGTTACATATATTTCATTTTCTTCCTGCCTCCAAACTGCCAGGATGTCTTTGTAATACAACCGAGGCTGGGAGGGGGCTGTGGAGATGGGACCTGAGGGGGCAAGACCAGGGAATGGGGTGACTTTTCTCCTTCTTGAGAGGGGCTGAGCAAGGGAGGGGAGAGGAGAGGGAGAAGGATTTCTGCACTGTCTCCAGGAAGCGGAGTTTCTCAGGGCCCTGTGCCAGGTTCCGGTCAGATCTACAGCCTCTGTGTGTGTGTGTGTGTGTGTGTGTGTGTCTGTGTCTGTGTGAGAGAGAGTGTGAGGGTATGTGACTGTGTATATGAATGAGTGTGTTTATGTGAATGTGTGTATGAAGGTGTGAAGACGTGAGTGAGCGTGTGAGTGTGAGAAAGTGTGAGTATGTGTATGAGAGTCAGGGTGTGCATTTGTGAGTATGTGAATATGTGAAGGTGTGAGTGTGTTGTGAAAGTCAGACTCTGTATGTGTGGAGTGAGAATTTGTGTATTTGAATGTGTGTGCATGTGTATTGTGAGAGTGAAGGTGTGAGTGAGAGGATGTGAGTGTGTATGTGGAAGTGAATGTGTGAGTGAGTGTATTATGAATGTGTGGGAGTGCGTGAAGCTGAGTGTGAGGGTGTGTGTGAGTGTGTATGTGTGCGCATACACTGCTGGTACGTAGAGTAGGTTGTGCCCAGAGTAGTAGAGGTTGGGCTCTGAAGCCAGATCACTCAAGATTCATATTAAAGCTTATATAGTGTTTCCTTGGATTCCAGACTTGTTTTCCCTCCTTCTTCTTTGTGTTTCAGATTTCTTACCTTAAAAACGGGGGGGTAATAGGAGGTAGCTTGTAGTTAGGTTGGGGGTTCAGCTTTCCATAATAACCCCTCAGAATGGAACCTAGCAATGGCCAGTTTTGCTCACCTGCAACACTTCCACAAAAGGCCCACTGCCTGTGAATCAGAGGGCGTGCCTTTGTGCTACACACCTGGCACATCCTGCCTGGGTGGTGCTGGTGCCATGACCTGCCTAGGTGATGCTGGTGCCAAGACCTGCCTGGGTGGTGCTGGTGCCAAGACCTGCCTGGGTGATGCTGGTGCCATGACCTGCCTAGGTGACGCTGGTGCCATGACCTGCCTAGGTGATGCTGGTGCCATAACCTGCCTGGGTGGTGCTGGTACCATATCCTTCCTGGGTGGCACTGGTACCATATCCTGCCTGGGTGGCACTGGTACCATATCCTGCCTGGGTGGTGCTGATACCATGTCCTGCCTGGGTGGTACCAGTGCCCCCTCCTACCTGGGTGGTATGGTGGTTCATCTTCTCGGAGGCTGTTTAGGTCTGCCATGATCCAGGAGGCTCCGAGATGGGACCTAGGACTTGGGCTGTCCCTCCCATGTGGGACAGACTCACAGGAAAGCTGCAGCCCCACTGGGAAGCCCCACCAGGAGTCTGGAGGTGAGTGAGCTCTCACCCACTGCCGCTTCTTGCAACAGTGCCGTCAACAGTCAGATCAGTGCCAGGCAGGATGCGGACAGACGTGACCGGGTGAACAAGTGACTTCACAGAGGCCCCTCACAGCCCCCAACCTCTGTGCTTGTCTTGATCCAGACTTCCTGTGGCTCTGTGTGTGGTGTCATTCCTCTCCTCCTGGTCCATGCAGCACCTGCAGGCAGAGCCATTGGACCCTCCAAGGGCCTGGTGGTGGGCAGAGGAAGAAATGTAGTCTCGCCACCCTGTATCTGCATCTGAAACGTTTAGGTTCAAGGTTGGGTAAGGCTCCAACAGCAATGGGGAGTCAGGCCCGAAGCATGCCGCCCCCTTGGGAAGACAAGCTCCTTTGTCTGGGTTCTAATCTCCCCATAGGCCATTTGACCTGAGCCACATACAAAGGTCTGGAATGGGTGTGTGAGGGGTGCTGTTTTGCAGGGGCTTCTCGTACACCCCTGCAAGGTGTGTAACATCTGCCATGCTCACCCCAAGGCCTCCTAATGACTGAGAGATGCTGACATGCCCCTTTCTGTTGGCAACTCTGAGGCTAGAAACCTGCTGGTAAGTAGACATTCAGTTCCAGGCCTGTCTAGGTTTTAATTCTGTTTTTTTTTTATTCTTTTTTTTTGTTAGGGCTGGGGATAGGGTTGCCAAGCAGCACTCAGGAGGCCTGGGGCCACTCACTGTGATTCTCAACCGACTAGGACAGTGGTTCAACATGAGAGCCCCAAGGATGTGGTGCTACACAGCCCCCAACCCCTAGTGCTGAGAATTACTTGGATTACCCCAAACATGCTCAACAAGCCTCCAGGCATGTACCCAACTCTGAGGCCCGCTCAAACCTGAGCCAGCTGCATGCAAGATAAGTGCCTTAACCCCCTATACCACTGTGTCTTTCCTGGGTTTTAATTATTTTCTTTGCAGATACCTGTGGGTTAGTGGCACAACCCTATAAAGTGTCTGAAGTGCCACAACCACCGAGATAGGGCACCCGCGACTGGGAGGGAGTAGTCTTCGGAGTACCTGTGGTTTTTGATCTTTTGTGGTTCTGGGGATCAAAGCCAGGACCTTACACTAGCCATATAGAGACTATCACATCCCTAGCGCAGTGTGCCTTCAGACAAGGCCTTTCCCTCTCCAAGCTTCCATCTCCCCTGGTGCAGCAAATCCAATGAGTTCTGGCAGCTTCTCTCTAGACCAGGTGGAGAAGAGAATAGTAGAGTGTGGAGGGCTGGTGTGGGGGCCTGAGCTGAGCTCAAACTGTCACTTCCTCTGACTCAGGGACCCAAAGTTCATCTTTGAGGCAATAGGTACAAACAGAGGGCAAAGCCATTGCCAGCACCATTACTCACCAAGGCAACACCTCAGCTGCCTGCTGCGGGCTCCCTGGACCCAGCTTCTCCAGGAAGGAACCAGAAATTGCCTTCATTTTCTGGGAACAAAGAGGCCATCTGGTTACCCTAGCCCTCTCCTGCCTCCTGCCTCCTCTACTACCCCAACTCCAGAAGGGCAGAAAATCATAAAAAGAGTTAGTCAGGGTGGGGCCAGAGGGTGTTTGCTTTGCATGTGTCTGACCAGGACTTGATCCCTGACATTATACATGGTGCCCAGCATGTCACCAGGAGTTATCCTTGAGTGCAGAACTAGGAGTAACTCCTGAGCATTGCCAGATGTATCCCCCTACCCACCCATCTCCCCATCACCCTAAATAAGTGAGGCAGAGAACTCAGGAGACTCATACTTTCTTGGTGTTTCCTCCTTCCTCAGCTTACTCTGGGGAGAGGAATTAGGAGCCTCAAGCACACAGGAAAAGTGAGGTCAGGGGCCCTCCAGGTGGTAGGGAGAACAAATGAGCACCTGCTGGTGAGAAGGAGCTGAGTACAGGTCTGGTGCCCAGGACTTGTAGACTGGGGAAGGAGCAGAAAGCCTTCTTGAAGGGCTACGGGTGATGCTCTTCCAAGGGTGCCTCCGGGATGCCAGCAATGGCCGCCCTCTCACTCAGGAGCCAGGCCCTGAGAGGCGGGTGCAGGACCCGCATGGCAGGATAGAGAATAGTACAGCAGGTAGGGTGTTTGCCTCATACTCATCTGACCAGGACTTGGTCCTGGAACCCCCATGTGGTTCTCAGAGCACCACCAGGAGTGATCCTTGAGTGCAGAGCTAAGAGTTCAGGACCACGTGGTATTCTCAGGCCGAAGGCACAGGGCGCAAGTCCCACCCCACCTGCCTCTGGTCTTCCACCTGCTCTGCTCAGTCTCACTCCTGCACGGGAGCTGCGAGTCAGAAATGGAAGGCAAAGTTAAGTTGTCACGGGAACCTCTCTGAGTCTGTCTTCACCCATCTATAAAGCAAGCGTATCAGCCTAGAAATGTCCACAGTCTTTTGTAGTGCTGATTCTCAGTGCTGAGGAGGTGAGGTTTTGGGGATACTGCCCCACCCTTGAAGTTGAGAGCCGTGAATAACAGAGAGGAATGTTAGGACTTTGGTTCGGGCTCTGACATCAGGTTCAGTCTCTGGCCTCAGAGGGTCCAGAGGGATTTTATGATCCCTTTCTAGGTCACTGAACCCTTCAGATAATGACTCTCGCCCACAGACCCAGGTCATTTGGAGGACACAGTACCCCAGGGAACCGGGGACCAGTTCCCCAAGACACAGCTGCTCGTCTCCCAGCCCCCTCCTTCCATGTGGCACAGACTCCAATTAGCAGCTTAACACCAGAGTTCTCAGACGTCTTCCTGCCATTGGCTGCACTGAATAATGAGGATGCTGGGGGTTGGGATGAGGAGGATGGGTGCAGGATGCAAACCTGCAAAACTAGTGTGTGATATTGCAGACCTGGGGTGTTGCACTTCCTTCACGCTCTCAGGCAGGTGTTGGTTCCTGAAAGGACTCCCAGTCTGACTATAATTTTCTTATAATTACCCCATTTCTTGGCGCTGGCACTCTCTCTCCCTCAGCCCGGAGGAAATTGGTGAAGAGATAGCTCGGCTTGCTGGGGGGAGATGGTTTCAGCCCCACGGGAAGGAGCATGGAGCTCTCCAGGGAAGAATGCCCACCCTGACAGCTGCAGGTGTGGGGACACTGAGCGGCTGCGGGTGATAGTTCTTCTTTTTGGGGGATGGATGCTGCGGGGCTGTTGGGCTATAGGAGCTAAAATGGCTGATGTGGAAACTGCAAAGTCCAGATGCAGAAAGGTGACTGTAGAAGTTGCTGGTCAGGGGAGAGCAGACAGGGTCATCTTTCTGACCAGAGGTCCTTTCTCTTGGACACAGATGAGTCACCTTCAGGGACCTCTGTCACAGGATTGCAAAATGTGTGTGTGTGTGTGTGTGTGTGTGTGTGTGCACATGCGCTCATGCACACATGCTAACTTCTGTCATGGAATTCTCACTTTGGTTTTGGGGCCGTGCCTGGTGGTGCTCAGGGATTGCACCATGTTCAGTGTTTAGGGGTTGATCCCGCCACTGTTCAAAGGAACATACAATACCAGAGTCAAGACCTAGGTTTCCTGCCTGCAAAACCTATTCTCAGTCTTTTGTGCCATCTCCCGACCCCTGGGATTCTCACTTGTTACATTTATTGGGCAGATATTCTAATAAAAACAAAATAAAATAGCAACAGAAAACAACAAAAAAATACTTGAGATAATAATTCTCTTTGGAGCAGAAAAGATGAAATTGGGAACAAACAAGAATATGATGTCTTGCTATTGCAAGGTGTTCTTGGGCTTGTAGATTTTGTATACAGGAATATATGAAGTCGCTGAGTTTGGGGAAAGAGGTCTGGGGCTCATAAAAATGCACCTGATGGCCATGAGGTTTTGGGAAGGGAGAATCCTCCCCACTCTCTGGGCCTCAGTTTTCCATATGTAAAATGAGTAGTTAGATTTAGTAATCTTCTCAGCTCTTTGCTAGCCCTTGACACTCGTTTCCAGTTTTTTCCAGAAGCCTAACCCACTTCCCCTGAAAGCAGGATCTGTCCAGGGTTCTGAAGACCTTGGGGGCCAATGAGAATCTCCTGTTTTTCCCAACCACAGTCCTACTTTCCCCCAGTGTGGTCATATTGGACGCATCCATGAAGCAAACGCTATAATCATATGGGTGGGTGACACAGACAAAAATAAAAGGATTGGAAGCCTTCCAGAAAGCAGCTTTCTCAAGACAGAACATGCATATAACAAGATCAGGGTTGAAGAAGTTTGTTTAGTGGATACTGATCCCAGCACTTGACTTTGCTGTGACGCTCATTCCCCTAACGTTCCTGCTCAGTGCTCCAATTCATGTTTATGTACTCAATGGTTCCTATGTGCATGAAAGAAGGAGAGGCGGGAATGCAGGAATGTAAAGAACAAGCTCCTTACCTCTAGGACTGCTTCCTCTCCACGGAGAGAGTGGAGAGGGGAGAGTGTGCACTACCTATGGTGTAAATGAGATTCTTGTATGGATCTTTGATAATGGCTCTATGCTGGTGGTGCTTGGGATCGAACCACACACAGTGCCAGAGATTGAACTGGGGTTGATCTCATATAAGGCGTGCACCTTAACCCTTACACTATCTCTCTGGCCCCTGGTTATTTTACAGTTACTGATACATATGACCTTGAGGTGCCTCCAAACTTAAGGACATGAGACTTACCTTCCAGGAACCTGCTTTTCTCTATAGCCTTGGCTTCAGAGTAGGGCAGATGTGTAGGTTTCAGCGATCTGAAGTTCCAATAGATGTTGCATTCTTGTACTTCTGAGGGGCTGCTCAGACACGCTGTAAATCCAATAATATCAAAACACAAAAGAGGTCACCATTTCTGAAGTAATCATTGGTATTTTATAAATATTCTTTTGTTTATTTTTGAGAAGAGCTTCATGAAGATGGATTATTATTGACATACCATTTTACAGATAGCAATTCAGAAGTCCAGAGAAATAAGGTACCTGGCCCAAATCTACCAGTTAGCAAGTTATGGATCATGGATTTCAGTCCAGAGACCATAGTTTTTTTTCTCGCTGAAATGAAAGGGAAGGCCTTGAGGCAGTAGCAGAATTGCCTTGCATGGTCTCTTTTTTTGGCCACACCAGTTGATCTTCAGGTATTGCTCCTGGCTCTCCACTTAGGAATGACCTCTGTCATTGTCCAGGGGGTCATATGGGATGCTGGGGAGCAAACCCAGGTTGGCCACATGCAAGGCAAGGGCCCTTCTGCCGCACAATCTCTCTGGCCCCAGAAGTAGAAGAATGGGCTGAAAGGAATCTTTTTGTGAGTACTTTCAAATGGTTATTTCTGTATATGAAGCTCCACCTCAGTCCTAGTGGAGGTGTAGTAGGATACAGAAGTACTCCTCAGAAGTATACTAAATGCTAAAGTTTTTCTCAGAGACCATTCTTTTCCCGTCTCTGGAAGGCATAGCTGGAGTGGAACTTCTTCCCCTTTATTTATGCCCTCCAGACCTCAATTCCATCTCTTGAGAGAGAGTTTTTTGGTGACAAACAGTGGCTTTGCAAAATTGTAAATGTTCAGACAATCCAGCTCTGGTCCACAAGGGTCATTTGGAATCTCCGTGGGATTGTAAATCCGCAGGTGAGTGACATCCTGCTGGGACCAACTGTACCCCCCCCGGTCGCTCCTGCTGATGTCATCTTCTCTCCACTTCTCACTTCTGGATGGTGTCTAGAGATTAGTGTGCAACAGTGATGTGTTAGGGAAAGGAGCCCCCAAAGGCTCTAAGGGAAACACTTTGCTTATGAATGCCGGAAGTGTAATGAAATTGTCAACATTACTTGAAGCCAATTGCATAGATTGTGAAACACAAGTGATGATTCTGTTTATTCTTCAGCAGTGTAGCAATTGCTAAAGTGTCATCCAGCTGGGAAGGGAAAAGCAAAGGCTGGGCAGGAGTCTCCAGAATTCCAGACCTAGGTGAAGTCCTGAAACCCAGTCTGCAAACTGGCATCAGCACCATGGACAGAGACAACTCTGGTTTCCCCCACCTATGCCTCCATTAGCTTTCCTTAATGATGCTCTTGTGGAAAAAGCCCTTCCACTGGCACACCTCCTTCCCCGACCTGCTAATATGACCCTTGTATTTTTCTTTGCTTTAGCTTGGGCATCCCCTGGGGCCATGAACAGCTGGCACTGTCCTGGCACTTTTACAGGACGAACTTGCTACTTTCAAAGCTCGGGCTTCTGACACAGAGAGCATCTGGGCTACTCAGGTCTCCTCCCCACAGGGTAGGTGACCTTCTTCTTTGATGGGGAAGCAGGTTGGTTGATTTGGCTCTAGCGATGATTTTTGTTGTGACAGGAGGCTTGGAGCAATTGGGCAGAAATTCTCTCCCTTCCCCCATCTTCAGGAGACTCTGGCTGCAGGGAAGGAGAAAAAATTAAAATTGAGGTTTATTATGGAATTAAGGCCATAAAACCACAGGCTACAGCATTGCAACAGCGTCAGCCATAAACTTAGAGCCCATTCAATCATAGAATAGGGGCTTTTACACATTAAATAGGAACATTTATGTACAGGTAGCAGAGAGTAACTCCTGCTCTTCTGTTTCTGGCCATAACTGACCCTTTATGGAGTGTTTGTGACTGTTTAATTATGGTGAATGGACAGAGAGGCCTGGGGTGGGGAAGGTCAGTGGGTTTGAAATTGTGACCAGGGTCGAATTTCCTGACTGAAGAAGCAGAGTGGTAAAAGAGCTTTTCCCCCTGCATGTCCTCCAGGAAGGGTGAGCCCAGGGGCAAGATCAGAATGTTTATACTCTCACTGAAATTTAGGAAGCAGAAGGTTTTGTGAGATTCTTTGGTTGTCCCTTCCACGTGCCCCTGAATCTTGATTCAGTATTGGAACTTGGCTCTAGGTTCCTCCCTTCTCCTCTCCAGATAGTTTCTAGTGCCTGCCTTGATCCACCTCTCCTTGGGCAGAAATAATTTAATACAGGAAGGCCACTGTGACTCTCCAAGTTTTAGAAAAGAGGAAACCATCCAGCAATGTCTCTAGCCACTTAGTAATGATGGGAATCTTGTTTGCTCAACAAACATTCATACAAGAAAATTGTGTGAGGCACCTGTGGTGAGCCAGAACCCAGACACAGAGGTGAATTATATGCGCTTTTTCTCAAAGAGTGCCCAACTGTGGTAGGAGAGCTGTATAGGTAGCAGATAAATTGTAGTATGATGGGGAAGGTAGAAAAATAAAGCCATTGTCCTGTCATAACTTGGAAGATAACCAATTGACTAAAACATTCCAGAGACTAGGGAATGTGCTGATCTTTCTCAAAGAGGCCAAGACAAAATGATGAATATCCTGTGATAGCTCTTTAGTGGGGAAGAATATCTATGAGTTCATGTGAGATGGTCAGAGAGACCCCTTCCTGGACCTTAACTGTTCCGGTCCTCCTGCCTGCTCCCAGCCCTGGGGCAAGTCTCAGTCCTTTGTATAATTATACTCATCACCTCCTGCCCAGTTTCCAAGCTCCTGGGAAGTGAGCAACTTCCGGCACAGTGTACCTCTGGCCTCAGTGATCTGGTATTGACAGAATGACTATAGCTGTAAGGACTGAGCTCCTGCCCTGTGGCCCTTGACTCCAGTTGGTTGTGAGTTAGTCATTCATGCTGGGAGTCAATGGTCATGGATACGCAGTGAGGACCTCTCGGTGGGGACTCCTCAAAGGTGTCTGGAAGGGTTGTATGATATGAGGCTTTTCACAGTTTAGAAACATGTCATCAGCAAGCTTGCACCTGCATGGATGTTTTGGGAATGAGCGGGTAGTGGTCTCAGTTCTCTTGTTTTTTTTTTAATTTTTTATTTTTACAATTACAAAGATATACAATTAAAAAGTTCATATTTGGGTTTTGGTCATACAGTGTTCCAGCACCCATCCCGCCACCGGTGCCCATCTCCCACCACCAACGTCCCCGGTTCCCTCCCCCTCCCCAGCCCTCCTCCATGGCAGGTTCTTTATTTCTTTCCGTTTCTCTCTCTTTCTCTTTTCCTTCCCCTCCAGACTATGGATTACAGAACATACATTAAAGGGTTGTCATGTATATCTTTTTGCCTCTATTTAATGCTCAGTTCTAGGTTGGCATTAGTACCCTCGACAATTGTTAGCACACTGTTCCATTTTCTGTCTTACCTAGCCTCTGACTCCCACACGTTTGTGATAATTTCCACCTTTGACCAGACCTCCTGATATATGTTTCACTTGACCTTGGATATTGGTATCTTAATATGTACATATATATTTATGTTATGCAGATAAATGCAGTCATTCTGTGTCTGTCTCTCTCCTTCTGGCTAATTTCGCTCAACATAATCTTCTCCATGTCCATCCATTTATAGGCAAATTTTATAACTTCATTTTTCCTAATAGCTGCATAGTATTCCATTGTGTAGATGTACCAAAGCTTCTTTATCCAGTCATCGATTTTCGGGCACTCTGGTTGCTTCCAGATTCTGGCTATTGTGAATAATGCTGCTATGAACATAAAAGTAGGGATGGTGTTTCCGCTCGCGTATTTTTGGTTTCCCAGAGTATATTCCCAGGAGTGGTATGGCTAGGTCAAATGGGAGTTCAATTTCTAGTCTTTGGAGGAAAGTCCATATTGTTTTCCAGAAAGGCTGTACCAGCCGGCATTCCCACCAACAATGGATGAGTGTCCCCTTTTCCCCACATCCACGCCAGCACTTGTTGTTCTTGCTCTTTTGAATATGTGCCAGTCTCTGTGGTGTAAAGTGGTATCTCATTGTTGTTTTGATTTGCATCTCTCTGATGATTAGTGATGATGAGCATTTTTCATATGTTTTTTGGCCATTCGAATTTCTTCCTTGCTGAAGTTTCTGTTCATTTCTTCTCCCCATTTTTTGATGGGGTTGTTTGTTTTCTTCTTGTAAAGTTCTACCAGTGCCTGATATATCCTGGATATTAACCCCTTATCAGATGGGTATTGGGTGAATATTCTTTCCCATTCTGTGGACTGCTTTTGTATCTTAGTCACTGTTTCTTTTGAGGTGCAGAAGCTTTTTAGTCTCAGGTAGTCCCATATGCTTATCTTTTCTTCTAGTTGCTTTGTTAGTGATGTTTCACCTTTGAAGATGCCTTTAGCTTCAATGTCTTGGAGGGTTTTTCCTATATTTTCTTCAATGTACTTTATGGATTCAAGTCTGATATTCAGATCTCTAATCCATTTTGATCTGATTTTTGTGCATGGTTTTAGACACAGGTCCAAATTCATTTTTTTACATGTCGCTGCCCAGTTTTCCCAACACCACTTGTTGAAGAGGCTTTCCTTACTCCATTTTGGACTCGTTGCACCTTTATCAAAGATTAAATGATCATATGTTTGAGGTTGGGTGTCAGGATACTCAATTCTATTCCATAGGTCCACAGGTCTGTTTTTATTCCAATACCATGCTGTTTTAATTACTACTGCCTTGTAGTACAGTTTGAAGTTGGGAAAGGTGATGCCTCCCATCTTCTTTTTTCCCGAGGATTGCTTTAGCTATCCTTGGGGGTTTGTTGTTCCATACAAATTTCAGGAGTAGTTTGGTCAATTTCTTTGAAGAATGTCATGGGTATCTTTATAGGGACTGCATTGAATCTGTACAGAGCTCTAGGGAGTATTACCATTTTGACAATGTTGATTCTCCCCATCCATGAGCAGGGAATATGTTTCCATTTCCTTGTGTCCTCTTTTATCTCTTGGAGCAGTGTCTTGTAGTTTTCTTTGTACAGGTCCTTTACACACTTGGGTAGGTTGATTCCTAGGTATTTGATTTTCTGTGGCACAATTGTGAATGGAATTGTTTCCTTAATATCCCTTTCTTCTCTTTCGTTATTTGTATATAGGAAAGCCACCGACTTTTTTGGTGTTGATTTTGTAGCCTGCTACTCTACTATATGTATCTATTGTTTCTAGGAGTTTTTGGGTAGAGAGTTTAGGGTTCTCTAGGTATAATATCATGTCATCTGCAAATAATGATAGCTTGACTTCTTCCTTGCCTATCTGGATGCCCTTGATGTCCTTTTCTTCTCTGATTGCTATGGCAAGTACTTCCAGTACTATATTGAATAAAAGAGGTGAGAGTGGGCAACCTTGTCTTGACCCTGATCTCAGGGGGGAAGGCTTTCAACTTTTCCCCCATTGAGAATGATGCTTGCTGTGGGCTTTTGGTAGACGGCTGTAACTATCTTGAGGAATCAGTTCTCTTGTTATACCACCCTCATGTTTTCTCTGGGAATACCCTGATGCAGCATGTGCCTAGGCGGAGTAGCCCTCTACTGTCAGCCCTCTAGTGCACCCCAATACTCTGTGTTCAAATCTGCCATGGACAGGAGATGCCATGCTCTTGCAAGTCCTCACTCCTGGGAAACTTATTTCAGTGATTTGTACTGCCAGGAATCATCTTGATAGGTTCTCAGAATTTAAGAGTTTATGAACCTTTCTACTCTGGTATAAACAAAGTCCTTCGGTATGTGTGGGAAGTTGGAAGAGGATGGCCAGTTTAATTAAAAATTATTTGTTTCCTTTCTCTTCTTTTTTTGCTTTACTGTTGTAAGGAACACGGCTTCCACACTTGGCAATGGTGACATACTTTTAATCATGGGGCTCCTACACACTTAGTTGTGTGTGCCAGAGTTCACATACTTTCCTGTGGCACCAGATAGAAAGCCATCTACATTACACTAGGCTTGTGGGGTGGTGGCAGGGATTGAATTCATAGTCTCATACCTGCAAAATGAGCACCCCACTCCTGAGCTATTCCTGGGTCTATCAGCTTCATTTCAAAAAATATATTTTTTTAAAAGATTAAAAAATGTCCTGGCCCGCCACCCCAGCGCAGAGCCTCGCAACAAGCCAAATGACCCTCCACTCCATGTGGGCGTCCATTTTCCACATCCAGACTTCCCCCTTGTCAGAACTACACCAAGCAGACCAGCCTATCACAGCCCGGCTCATCGAGATCCACCCTGCAGCAGTCTTTTTTTAAATCCGGCCCAGGTACGCTGATCCAGAGACTCACAGACATGGGGCAGAGCTGCTACTGGCTCTCCCTGTGCCCAGCCACTCATGAGGCACCCGGGAGGGATGGCGGGTTCTAGTCCTGGCTCGCCACCCCATCAGAGCCTCGCAACAAGTCAGATGACCCCCACTCCATGTGGGTCTCCGTTTTCCACATCCAGACTTCCCCCTCTCAGAACTCCACCCAGCAGACCAGCCTATCACAGCCCAGCTCATTGAGATCCACCCTGCAGCAGTCTTTTAAAATCCGGCCCAGGTACGCTGATCCAGAGACTCACAGACATGGGGCAGAGCTGCTACTGGCTCTCCTTGTGCCCAGCTGCTCACGAGGTGCCTGGGAGGGATGGAGGGTTCTAGCCCTGGTCCACCACCCCAGCAGAGCCTCGCAACAAGCCAGACGACCCCCCCTACTCCACGAGGGCCGCCATTTTCCACATCCGACTTCCCTCTCATCAGAACTCCACCCAGCGGTTCATCAATAAATGCTGGATTTAAAGATGACTACAAGAGTATGCTACCCACACGGCAGAGCCTGGCAAGCTACCCATGTCGTATTTGATATGCCAAATACCAGTAACAATTATAGACCTCATTCCCATGACCTGATGGAATGGTTTGAGGCTCTTTATGTTCCTGCAGCTAGCAGGTGCCCTTGGGCTCTACTTGCATGAGACAGGACATATGGAGATGTTACTGGTGCCGGCTCAAGCAAATCGATGATGAACAGGAAGACAGTGATGCAGTGACATAGTGATTAAAAAATGTATTAAAGAATCCTGGTTGACAAAGTTCTTTATAGTTGAGGTTCAGGCATACAATATTCCAACATTAATCCTATCACCAGTGTTGGCTTCCCTCCACCAGTGCTCCCATGACTGTTAGCTTCATTTTATAGAATGGATGTTGGAGAGATGGCCTCAGGGTCAGAGCAGGGAGCAAGCTCAGGTCTCCTGTCTGGGTGTCCTATCTCAGTGCCCCTGGAACCTTCTCTATTCGACTCTTAATGTTTATGTCTTGGCCTTTGAGAGACCCCCACATGGGGTTTGAAGTTCCCCATGTTTTAAAGTCTCTTGGGCTTAGTTATTGAGAAATAGTGGTTGCTAGCATTTATTGTGAGAGTCTCTGGACCAGCATCCATTCTATAAAATGAAGCTAACAGTCATGGGAGCACTGGTGGAGGGAAGCCAACACTGGTGATAGGATTAATGTTGGAATATTGTATGCCTAAACCTCAACTATAAAGAACTTTGTCAACCAGGATTCTTTAATACTGATCCAGAGACTCTCACACATGGGGCAGAGCTGTTCCTTGCTCTCCCTGTGCACAGCCATTCATGAGGCAGTCGGGAGGCATGGCGGGTTCTAGCCCTGGCCCACCACCTCGGCAGAGCCTCACAACAAGCCAGACCACCCCTCCTCACTCCACGGGCGCCGCCATTTTCCACTTTTGGACTTCCCTCTCGTCAGAACTCCACCCAGCAGACCAGCCCATCACAGCCCAGCTCATGCGGCCGCTTGTGGCCGCGCGGTTCATCAATAAATGCTTTATTTGGAGGTGTTTAAAAGAGTTTGCCTCCCGCTCGGCAAGCCTAGCAAGCTTCTCGTGTTGTATTTGATATGCCAAATTCCAGTAACTATTATATTAGGTCATTCCCATGACCTAATATAATGGTTTGAGGCTCTTTATAGTTCCTGTAGCAAGCCGATGCCCCTGGCTCTACTGGCATGAGACAGGACATATGGAGATATTACTGGTGCCCGCTCTAGCAAATAGATGATCAACGGGAAGATCGTGATCGTGAGCATTTATTAGCCTCATTTTGCATTGTTTTAAATCTCTGCTGTATATTAAACCATAAGATCACACAGAAATTTCATAAGGTAGATATGATTGTTGACTCCACTTTACAGATGTGGAAATTGAGGAACAGGGACCTTAACTAATTTATTTAAAGCCCCCAGGTGGCAAATGCTGGGGCAGGCGGTCTGAATCACTATTTTTATGCTTTCCTGCTATTCCATGACATCTCTCCTGTGGAAATAATATTGGAGACAGAGGTTGAAGCCCTTCTCTTGAGGCCACATCTAATGTGACTTCACCCTTCTGGGACTCAGTTTCCTTCACTGACAAATAACAGCAGTAACTCACATCTATACGATGGCTTTGCAGTGTACAAAGAGCTTAGTCAGGCACCCTCTCATTGGATTCTCATGAAAGTCAGGGAAGAGGATGCCGGTTTTAATTTTACCCAGGAGAAAACCAAGGTCTGGCCAAGGTCACACATTGCTGGTATGTCAGACCCAGAACCCAGGTCTAGGGCTTTCCTTGACTTAGAATATACCAGTCTTGAAAGAAAGGTCCTCCAGGAGTCCTGCCAGCTTAGGTATCTCTGTAGAAACATAAAATCTTGGGTGATTTCCTTTAATTAGGGTGGATAGGAGGTAGGAGGTGGCTTGTGAAAATCAGATCTCCATTACCTACTGTTCTGGAGGCAGGAAGTCCAAGATTATGGACTCTCATGGGCAGACTCTGGGGAGGATATTCTGTGGTGCTAGAGACTGCTGACTCCTTGTCTTTTTGCATAGTAAGGAGACCAGCCTATCAGCGCCCGGCTCATGGGCGCTTCATCAATAAATGCTGGACTTAGAGGTGCCTACAAGAGTATGCTACCTGCACGGCAGAGCCTGGCAAGCTACCCGTGTTGTATTTGATATATGCCAAATACCAGTAACAATTATAGACCTCATTCCGGAATAGATTGGGGCTCTTTATGTTCCTGGAGCAAGTAGATGCCTTGGGCTCTACTAGCATGAGACAGGACATATGGAGATGTTACTGGGGCCCGCTCGGGCAAATCGATGATGAACGGGAAGACAGTGATACAGTGATACAGTGAAGGAGTATGAACGTCTCATCCTTGGAGGTCCTCCCTTCAGGATCTGATCACCTCCCAAAGGCTCCATTGCCTAATCCCACTACATTGAGGGTGGGTGTGGGACTAGGATTCCAACACAGGAATTGGTGGTGACAGTGAAAACACAAACTGCCTATTTCAGGGGTTCTTAGGGTGGAAACAGACAAAGCTAGTAGGACAGAGAACAGCTGCTCTTTACCCAGCACACAGAGCCGGGCATCTCTCACCAATCACAAAACACATTGGGGACCTCCCACAGATACCACCCTCTTCCCCAGCAGAAGCTGGCATTAGGAAAGATTCCTGTCTGAAAACTCCTCCTGTCCTTTCTTCCTCAGCCCGAGCCACCCCATCTCCCTTGCCCTTCGATCTTCCTCAGGGATCAACCCAGGGGATGCCCAAGAAGCATCTCTGAGATAAGGCTTTGCCCCCCCGAGAGACAGAGTGAAAAAGGGCAAAAATATAAAATAAAGATTATGCAAAAGAATTACCCTGCATGTTTCTTCCATCCCCCTCATCTCCCCGTGTAAATTACCCTATTATTCTGCTCCCTTAGGACTCTTGATCGTCCTTATTTCTTCTTTTGAGCTAAAGTCATTCATGCAGTAAATTAGTTCTTTGCTTCGAAATAGCTCTGATTGTAGCAGTTGACGCCACCAGCAGCAGCAACACCACATCTTCCGGACAGTTTCCCCCAAAATAAGGAGAAAAGAGAAAGCCCTCAACAACTTTCTGCTCCTCGTGCTCTATTCGCATGCAAGAAGAGATGTGGGGACTCATTTCCTGGGAAATGATTTCTTCGAAAGGCAAGTACGTGCCGAGACGGAGAGCAGACAGAGCCCTAACCTAGAAACAGTTTTAGCAGGGACAAGGAGAATCACAGCCAAGGCCATCCATTAGCTGCCTGAAACTTTCCCTCTACTTTGTCCCCTTGCAAACCAAATCTCAGTCAGCTTGCGATTACTGGGAAAACAGTATGATGTAGAGACTGAGAACTGCAGTCTTGGGGCCAGTCACATCAGGACTGACGGCTGGATGCTGACACTTTTGAGCTGTGCGAACTTGGGAAGTGTCCTAACAGACCTTAGTCTGTAAGTTTCCTCACATCTGACAATAACTCACCCCAGGCATATCTGGTTAGTGACTCAGTTCTATCAGGCACACCAGGCTTAATATGTCTCCATGCAAACTCTTCATATTTCCTTTTCCAGATCTGCTCCACGCACAGTCACCTCGTCTGTGTAAGTGTCAGCTCCATCGGTGCTTTGCTCAGGCTAGAATACCTCATGTTGTCCTTGTTTCTATGACTTCCCTTGCACATGCATTGCATTTTCCCACCCATCCCACCCGTGTTACCTACAGAGCACATTCAGCTCTGTCTGCTTCTTTCCTGCTTCATCCTGAGTCCAGCCACTGTCCTGTCTTCTCTACTCTTCTCAACGGCCTCCTAACTGGTCCCCCTCTTTTGTCTCTCAAGTGCCTCTTTACATATATAGGTTGGCCGACATTTTGCCTCTCCAAAACTTCTCAATAGCTTTCTGTCTTGCTCAAAATAAAAGCCAAGAATCTATAGAGTCTGTACCCTTCCTACAAGATGGCTATGATTGTTACTCATTTTGCAGGTACTGACTGCAAATAGTTACTTGCCCTTCTTTAATGGCCATTCTTAACCACTGCAAGGTCATGGAAAGCTGTGTGTATGTTGGCGGGGATGGTGGTAGTGGTTTGAGGGGAGGAGGGAGAAGGAATGGCTCTAAGAACAGTGAGTCCTTCAGGCAGGGAGATTTCTCCATTCCTCAACATGCCCCATGGGGACAGATGAGTACTCCAAAACTTTAGATCTTTTACTCTATTGGGGACTGACATTGCCTCTTAATGTCTTTTTTCTGCTTCTATTGTAACCCTCTCCTTATCACGCTATTGATCTCAGTGTTAAGCCTGAGAAAACAATTGAAAGTGCTTGCTTACAATGCAGATTGCAGTGTTCCACCCTCAGAGGTCCTTATTTATCAGGTGTATATAAGTATAATATTGTGTACAAGTATAATAAAAGTGATATAATATTATTATAGGGTGTTTTAGTTTATGTGTGAGTGAGTGTGTGTGCATGTGTGTGTGTGTTCCACATTTACCTGTGCTCAGAACTTACCCCTGACAGAGTTCAGGGGACCATTTGTGCTGCCAGAGATGAAACTAGCTTGGTTGTGTGCAAGTCAAGCACATTGACTATCTTCCCAGCCTCTATACTGGTGTTTTATTTATTTTTTTGGGGGAGTGGGAACACCAGGTAGTGTTCAGGCCTTACGCCTGGCTCTACACTCAAGGATCACTTCTGGCAGGATTTGAGGAATCATTTGGGATGCTGGGTATCCAACCTCTATACAATGCAAGTTCCTACCCTCTGTACTATGGATCCTTCCCCTATATTGGTGCCTTAAAAAGTGAGTCAGGAAGTTTGATGTGTGAGATTAACATCATAACTTATATGGTCAAGAGATTTACTTTTATGTAGTCACTATACCCATTTAGAGTTTTTTACTATTTAAAAATAGCAATTTCTATTATACTTTAGGGAATATGGTTCCGATAGTTAAAGGTAACATGATTATAATAGCTTTAACAGTTATTAGTTCTGATACACAATATTGTTATAACTTAGCCAAGTGCCTAATAACCTTCACCGATGCCCTTCGGTTACTTCTAAATCAACCTCTTCAATTTCCTCTTTCCTGCCCCTCCCACTGCTTGGTAATCTGAATTTTGTAGACTTAGTTAGTTTTGTATTGAGGAGCCATAAATGGTGGTGCTCAGGGTTTACTTTTTGGTTCTGTGCTCAGAATCATTCTTCACAGGCCCTGAGGAACCATATGTGGTGCTGGGGATTGAACCAAGGTGTGTGTGTGTGTGCAAGGCAAATGCCTTACCCACTCATTATACTCATGTTCTGGCCCTCTCAATTTATTTGTTTATATTTTATGCCTTCTTTGCTCAGGTAACATGACATCTATCTATCTATCTATCTATCTATCTATCTATCTATCTATCTATCTATCTATCTATCTATCTATCTATCTATCTGTCTGTCTGTCTGTCTGTCTGTCTGTCTGTCTGTCTGTCTGTCTGTCTGTCTGTCTGTCTGTCTGTCTGTCTGTCTGTCTGTCTGTCTGTCTGTCTGTCTGTCTGTCTGTCTGTCTATCTGTTTTTTCAGTACTCCTGGTGGTGCTCAGGGAACCATATATGTGGTGCTGGGGATCAGACTTATTTGGATGTGTGCAAACCAAACACTCTACTGTACAGATGTACTGTTCCTTTAGTCAGATTTACAAAACTGCTAATGATACTTCTCATGCATGCACCATTCCAAAACTACATCACCACAGGTAGCCCATTTCCCTCCACTGGTGTCCCAACCCCCTCGCACCATCTCCCAGCCTGGGTTAGTTCAGTTTTCTAGACAAAATATTTAGTTCCTATGTCTTTGAAGACTTTTTATTCCCCTTACTCTATTTTGCCGTTTTATTTTCAACTATGTCTGGGTAAGTTTGTGGGCTGGTTAGTATTTCTTTTGTGAGTCAGGAATTTGAAATGGAGAAATGGAGTAGGAGAGACTGTGACTTTTGAAGAGGAACTTTACCACCTTTCAATGGACAGTTCTGAGACCTGTCCATGTTGGGCTCCCTAGCAGTGAAACAGGTTCAGTTAGTCACGTCAACTGATGTTCACTTGTGAAGTGAACCCCAACTTCAGACAAAACCAGAAATTCTACAGTTTTGATAAGAGCTAGCAATCTCTCAAGCCTCTCTTCTACAGAGCCAAGTGGAAATTTCTACAGATGGTTATTGACCAGTCCATTTGGCCGTCTTTTGCTTTAATATCCATGTTGGACATTGTAACAGTCAAAATTGCCCCAAAAGACTAGAATTTTCTTTATGTTTCGGCTAGTTTCTTTGCAAAACATTCTGTTACATACTGAAGCTCCTGTGTCTGTGATTGTTCTCCTGGTATCTGAGAATTTCTTGGAGTGAAGTTCTGGTCGTGGTTAATTCTCTTAGATGTTGCTTATTACCAACTTTCTATTTTTCAGCCTTCACTCTTGAAAGGAAGTTTTTCATGATACACACATATATTTATTCCTTTTTTTTAAGCATTTTGAAGACAATACATTCTTTTTTTGGCTAATTTTTCAGTTTACTACAATTTAACACTCTTAAATGTGATGCTTCTTTTTCTTTGATTCTTTTCAGGTCTTGTCAGCTTTGGTCTTTTATGAATTAACAAAACATGTACTTGTAGTAAATAATATTCATGCATGATACATACTGTGCTATCTGTATATTTTAATACATTTCATTGCCACTTATGGAACAATTTAAACCATGTAATTACTATATTTTCTTATTTTGATTCTGTCCTCTCTCCACCTAGGGATCTTGCTTAAGTGCATCTTTTGATTCTTTCTTCAATGTCTCAAATCTTTATTGCATTAATAATATCTAACATCTTCTTTCTGAACAATAGCCTTAGATTGATGCTTCAGTTTACTAAATTCTATCCACAGTAGTCCATATCCACGTTAATTTTGGTAAGTTCTATTGTGTTCTTTTTACAAACATTTATTGGACATTTTATGGTTTATTATTGCTTACTTGTTTTATGATTTTTAATTTCTTTAAACATCTCATACATATTTACTTTATTCTTCATGTGTGATTGCTCAATAAATAGTTATAGTGCCTATGGTGTGCTAGTCACTGTAACAGAAGCTGAGAATTCAGCTATAAATAGAACACAAAAATGTCTGCTCTCAGAGCTTCTACTTGGGTAGGTAATCTAGTATCCAAGGTTGTGAACTCAGTGGCTGGTTCCTGCTAGCTTTTATTCTAGCTATTTCTTTCCCTGTTTATCATCTCCCCTTTCTTTTGTAAATAGGGTCACTCTCTGTGATGCTTAGGAAGCTAGGGCCATGCCTGCTGATGTTTGGTCCAGCAGTATAGGCCTGATGATTCAGCAGATGGATCTGGTAGAGAGGCAGTTGGACCAGTGGTGCTCAGAGACCAACAGGGCTATCCTGGTTGGGACTAGAGGTGTGGGACCTAAGGTGCAAGATGGAACTCAGGACCTTGTACATGGTAATATGTGCTCCACCATATGGGTTATATCCTGGTTCTAAATATTTGTGTTCTGTGAGTTTATGTTTGACTGAGCATAATCACTGGGAATCTAGGGGTCTAAGTTAGGGAGACTTCCCTCCAAAGAAGGCTACGAGGAAGTGTTGCTATTTCGGAACCAGTTTAACAATTGTGTGTGTGTGTATGTGTGCATGCATGTATGTTTGTGTTTGTTTTAATTTAGCCATTTTAAGGAGGCAGATTAAAGTAAGAGTCTGGGGGCTAAAATTCTCCTCCTTACTCTGCTCTGGTGTTTGAGTTTTCCGCTCAGTGAATTTCTGATAGCTGCATCTTCCCTGGAGTGTGTGTGTGTGTGTGTGTGTGTGTGTGTGTGGTTTATGTGTAAATCTTGAATTTACAGAGGCTTTTTGTCTCTATGAATTTGCCTTTTCTGTATATTTCATATGAGTGGAGCCATACATTATTTGTCCTTGCACATCTGGCTCCTTTCACTTAGCATAATGTTTTCAAAGTCCATCTGTGTTGCTGTCTGTATCAGAACATCACTCCTTTTTATGACTGAATAATGTTCCATTGTACATCGATGCCACGCTTTTCTTACCCATTCATCTCTTGATGGACATTTGGATTGTCCTAGCCTTTAGCTATTGTGAACATTACTGCAGCGAACATTTGTATACAAGTATCTGGCTTATTCCTTGCTTTCCGTTCTTTTGGATATACACCTAGGAGCAATCACTGTATCATTTGGTAATTTCATGTTTAATTTTTTGAGGAACCAGCATAATGTTTTCCATAGAGCTTGTATATTTTGCATTCCTGCCAACAATGTTTTGCAGACTTCAGTTTCTACACATCCTTATGAACATTTCATTTGCTATTTTCTACTTATTATTGCTATTATTATTATCATCTTGTAGATATGAATTGATATCTCACTGTGGTGTTGAAACACATTTCTCTATTGACTAATGATGTTGCGCCTCTTTTCATGTACTTATAGGCCATTTGCATATCTTCTTTCAAGATTATTCAAATCCCTTTTTACATTTTTTAACTGAGTTGTTTTTGTTGTTGAATTTAGGAATATTTTTATATAATCTGGACATTAAACCATTATTAAATGATTTGCAGTTAATTTTTCCCATTATATACGTTGTCTTTTCCATTTCTCAATAACACTTCTTGTTGCCAAAAGCTTTTACATTTTTATTAAGTCTAATTTATTTATATCTTCTTTTGTTGCTTGTGCTTTTGGCGTTGCATATATTCATCTATTTCCAAATCAAGAATCATGAAGATTTCTCCCTGTGCTTCCTTCTAATCAGCTTAGGGGTTTGGTTCCTTATGTCATTCATCATTTTAAGTTTATTTTAATTTTTTCTATGAGATAGGGCTCTGCATTCATTTATTTGAGCATGGAAATCCAGTTGTTCCAGTACCGTTTTTGAAGAGACTCTTTATATTGGGTGAACTCTTTTTTTTTCTTTTTGGGGGTCACACCCAGCAATGCTCAGGGGTTACTCCTGGCTCTACGCTCAGGATTTACTCCTGGCGGCACTCGGGGGACCATATGGGATACTGGGAAATCGAACCCAGGTTGGCCGCTTGCAAGGCAAAAGCCTTATCCGCTGTGCTATCACCCGGCCCCCATTTATTTCTTTTTTTTTTTTTAAGCACCAGTGTCCTCATTTAATAGATGTTCTTAAAGTCTTTGCTAAGGAAATACCATCTAAGCTGTGACCTAAGAATCACAAGAACCGTGAGGCACATCTCTTTCCAATGCAACGGAAACCTTGACAGCTTTACCTGTACATCGGAAAACATCAAGACAAACATATTTCATATAACTCAAAACTTTAAAAACAATGAAGTTAGATGCTGTCCTTGACTCCTTAAAGAATAAAGAAGGAAATCAGTCAGGAGAGCTTATTTAATGCCTAGGACCAATTAAAACAGAATCTTTGAGTTAGGATGGGGAAACTGCACATATATTTAAACTTCCTGAGATGTCATGGCCCCCAAGGCTGTGATCATTTTTTTTAAATTTAATTTTATTATTTTCCCCCCAAATATCATTACACCATTTTAGACACACAATTGAAAGATGCTCATGTAGAGTTTTGGATCCACAGTGTTCCAACACCCATCCTTCCACCCAAACCCATCTACCATCACCAATGTCCCCACCTCCCTCCCCCTCCCGCACCTCAACTACTTGGCAGATTCTGTATGTCATTTCTTTCGTCTTTATATCTCCTTCCCGATAAACTTTCCTGCTCTTCGTGGAATACAGTGCATTAAAAGACATTACTGTTTCACTATTTTAGTGGACCCGTGGCTGCAAGCGGCTGCGCCGATCTGGGCTCGAACTGGTTTTGCTCAGTTGATCTGGTCGTGGGTCAGTTTCTCAGCGTCCGGACAGCGAAGATGGTGGCTAGTGTGATGGGCGAAGTTTCATCCGGCTGCTTCCGGGACCCCCCAGAGGCGATGGGCCAACACCCAAAACCCATCTGCCCTCCTCGGGATCCCATCGCCAGCTGGGCTCGGCGCGAGCCGGGCTCCAGTCTCCCCAGCCGCTTGCGAAGCTCTGCATACTGGTTCCCGGGCAGCTCCTGGGCGGGTCCACCAGACTCGACAAAATGGAGGGGGAGTGGGCTTAACCCTGACTCCATCTGGCGAATTCCCAGTGATTCCCGCTTCTGGGAGCCGCCTACCCCATTTATTTCTTTTAATTTTTTTTTTTTTTTTTTTGCTTTTTGGGTCACACCTGGTGATGCTCAGGTGAACTCTTTTTTTTTAAAAGTATTTTATTATACCATTGTGAGATATACAATTACAAAGATATACAATTACAAAGTTTATATTTGGGTTTTGGTCATACAGTGTTCCAGCACCCATCCCTCCACCCGTGCCCATCTCCCACCACCAACGTCCCCAGTTCCCTCCCCCTCCCCAGCCCACCTCCATGGCAGGTTTTTTATTTCTTTCCATTTCTCTCTCTTTCTCTTTTCCTTCCCTTCCAGACTATGGATTACAGAACATACATAAAAGGTTGTCATGCCTGTATTTAATGCTCAGTTCTAGGTTGGTATTAGTACCCTTGACAATTGTTAGCACACTGTTCCATTTTCTGTCTTATCTAGCCTCTGACTCCCACACGTTTGTGATAATTTCCACCTTTGACAAGACCTCCTGTTACAAGGTCATGTTTCACTTGACCTTGGATATTGATATCATAATATGTACATATATATTTATGTCATGCAAATAAATGCAGTCATTCTGTATCTGTCTCTCTCCTTCTGGCTAATTTCACTCAACATAATCTTCTCCATGTCCATCCATTTATAGGCAAATTTTATAACTTCATTTTTCCTAACAGCTGCATAGTATTCCATTGTGTAGATGTACCAAAGCTTCTTTATCCAGTCATCAATTCTAGGGCACTCTGGTTGTTTCCAGATTCTGGCTATTGTGAGTAATGCTGCTATGAACATAAAAGTAGGGATGGTGTTTCCGCTGCATATTTTTGGCTTCCCAGAGTATATTCCCAGGAGTGGTATGGCTGGGTCAAATGGGAGTTCAATTTCTAGTCTTTGGAGGAATGTCCATATTGTTTTCCAGAAAGGTTGTACCAGCCGGCATTCTATATTGGGTGAACTCTTGTCAAATAAAATTCCCTACTCTTCTGTCTCCCCACAGCACCTTGTAATCCCCCAAAATAATTGTCCACATATGTATGAATTTATTTCTAGACTTTCAAGTATATGACACTGGTTTATATGTGTATATTTATGCCATAACTATACTTTTTTGGGTTTATTTCATTTCTGATTTTTAGTCTACACCAAATAATGCTCAGGTGTTACTTCTGGCTTTATACTTAGGAAATACTCCTGACAGTGCATGGGGAACATATGGATGCTGGAGAATGAACTGTGTCAGTCATGAGCAAGGCAAGCTCCCTACCCGTTGAACTATCTCTCTGGTCCCAGAACTACATTCTTCTTTACTATAACTTGGTAAGTTTTGAAACTGGGAAAATGTGAGTTTTCTTATTTTGTCCTTAATTTTGTCTTAGATATTCAGAGTCCCTGGTAATTCCATATAAATGCCATATAAATAATTGTTTTGCTTTTTTTTCAAATAAGGCTAATGTTTTGGATAGGAATTGTACAGAACCTCTGGATTGCTTTGAATTATATAGAAGCCTTAACAATATTGTCTTCCCAGCCATAAGAATGCTCATTATCCTATTTATTTATAGTTTTCAATTTTATAGTTTTTAGTGTGTAACCTTTGGTCTCTTTGGTTAAATACATGCTATTTTATATGCCACTGTGAAAGTTATTATTTGTGTTTGTTTTGGGGGGCCTGTGCTTGGGACCCACTCCTGATAGTTCTTGGGGACCATGTGGTGCTTTGGATCCAACCCGAACTCTTGCATAAAGCAGAAGTGCTCGTCTTTTAGCTCTCCTCCCTGTTCCAGTGGTATTGATTTCTTATTTCCCTTCCTATGTTACAGGAGAATAGACACAGGAATGATTTTGAAGTTTTGATTATGGTTCCACTAACTTTGCTGAATTCATTTGTTAGCTCTAGTTGCTCTCTTGTGGATTCTTTGGGGTTTAAAAAAAGATTGGATGATGTCAGCTACAAATGGAGATTGTTTTACTTTGTGCTTTATAACTTGAGTGCTTTTTGTTTTCATTTTTATCTAATTGCTCAAATAGGACAATGCAGACTAGCAGTTGTGAGATTAAGTAAATTGTCTTATTCAAACACCTGCCTTTTGAACTGCCTTGTTGTTCATTATACCTTGCCTAGTTTCAATGATTCTGGGAGGGTTTGGAATGATCACTTAGTTCTCTTTCTTTGTTGACCCCAGAAATGCACTGAAGCCTCTTTCAGCAGGAGCTCAAGTTTTGTAGTGAAAAGATCATTCACACTGTTTTTGTAGTGAGAAGACCTTTTACCATGAACTAGCTCGTTGTTGCTGGAAGCAACACAAGAGAAAATTTGAAAAACTCTTATATGAAAAATGGAAGATTAGGTCTCATGCCCTGGCTTGGTGGTTTCTTTCAATCTCACCCCGAAGTTAAAAAAGAAGAAAGAAAACTGTATTGTCACTATAGAAACTGAATCCCAAGAAAGTCTAGGAAATCAGTTGAACTTACAAGCTCCGAGGTTGGAGGAGGCCCTAGGAGACTGCCTGGAGGATGAGAAGTAAATGGATCTCCCAGCCTGTACAGTAAGCAACCTGTTCCAGTTCCATATCTTAGCCATGTGTCTACTTCAGTGTTTTAACATGCAACATTTTGAAAGGTGTCATTAGTTGCTAAGGAACTTGCCCTTGAAAACACAAATATTACCTGAAACTCTGCATTTGTGTGTTGAGAGAGACAGAGAATGAGTGAGAGAGACAGAGAATGAGTGAGAGAGAGAGAAAGAAAGAGAGAGAGAGATTGGTTGATGGAAACTCTAAAAAGCAGCAGAGAACACGTTTTGGTTCTCTCCCTCTTTTGGTTCTGTTTCTTCTCTTTGGAGCCTCAGTCCCTCCCCAGCTCCTGGGAGCCCAGGTGTGCGAAGGCGGCTTTGCTCCCACCTGCCCAATGAGCTGTTGAGTGCTGTGACCTCCTGCCAGCGTCTGGGGGTGACGTTGCCCAGCTACAGCTGCTGGGGAAACTCAAGTTAGAATTTCCTTACTTTGAGGCATGTAAAGTCTCAATCCCTACAGTGAATTAATGTTGTTTTTCTCTGGCTAAACATGAACCCATTTAAATGAGTGTCGGCTTCCGGGATGATTGAAGTCAGCTCATTCCTGCTGGGAAATGTCAATCATCTCTCCCTCCCTCTGCTGAGTGAGCTCCCTCTATAGAGCCCAAGTGGGAGTTAGAGGGGAAAGAACTGAGAAGCAATTGGCAGGCCTCTGAGAATCCAAGCTGGTGGAAGAGACGTGGCCTCTTGTCTAAGAAAGCTCCTAGTCTGATGGAGAAGACCAAGTCTCCTGCCCTAGTCTACCCTGAGCAATCTCTAGTTCAATGGAGAAGACACACCATCATTGGATGGAAAATGGGACGGGACCATGCTGTTTCCAGAGGTGTAGCAGGGTGTGATCAGCCTGGCTGATCCACTGTTTCCAATCCTTCGAGAGGCTGCCCACCTCCTTATACCCAGAGCTTACAATCCTTGCCGGATCCTTCTGGCCAATCCCTGCCTCATCTCAAAGCTTTCTTTGAGTTTGAGTTCTGCTCTATCCTTGACCAGCCTTGCACCCTTTTTACCCCTCTCCAACCAAAAATTGGGGTCATACCTGGTGGTGCTTAGGAACTATGCCTTGTTTGGTGCTGGGAATGTGTTCACTCATTGATGTTGTTTGGGGGACCACCCACGTGTTATTGAAGATTGAAGCCAGATCTCCAGCATGCCAAATATATGTTCCAGCTTCCAGTGCTCTCTCCAGCCCCTAATATGAAATTTTAAACAAGTAGAAAATCAGAAAGAGGCAGACGCACTCAGAACTGAGCATTCAGCATTTAGATTCTACAGTTGTCAACATTTTGCCGCACTTCCTTCTGCAAATACCTATCCATGTATCTGTCTTTCAATAGAACTTATTTTCTGTCTATTTTAAAGTAAGATGCAGTCCATCAGTAGACTTCATGCCAAACATTTCAGCAAACATGTAATTAAATAGAACCACAGTATTTGCTTATGGCTTTTCATGTGTGTGTGTGTGTGGGGAGGGTGTTAATTTCCCATCAGCAAAATGCACAGATTACAAGTATCTTCTTGGAGGAGCTTTGACAAATGCATACACATATGTAACACAAATCCTATCAAGACACAGAACATTTCTCTCACCAAGGAGGCTGCTCGGGCCCCTTTCAGACAATCATAGCTCTCTTCTCGCAGAAGCAATCCGTTTTCATTTAAAAAAAAAAACAACTTCGTAGAATTTTACACAAACGGAATCAAGTAGTAGGCACTCATCATGCTTTTGAGATTCATCCATTTTATTGCTTGTGTCAGTTTCTTGGCATTTATTTTTTACACAGTCTTCAAGCAGAGGTTACAATTTGTTTATCTGTTCATGCAGAGTTCCTTTGGGTTGCTTTCTAGATAGGGCTGCTGTGAATAAAGCTAAATGAATATTTTGTGCTTTTGGTGTACCTATGTTTTTATTTCTTTTCATTGTTGCTTTTATTTTGTGGGTGGGCACACCTGGAAGTGCTTTCTCCCAGCTCTGTGTTCACTCCTGACAGAGTTGAGGTACCATATGGGGTGCCAGGGATCGAACCTGGTCAGCTGTGTGTGATGATGAGTGACTTATGCGCTGTGCTATCTCTCAGGCACCAGAGGACTTATCTTAACATTCCTAATTTATTGTGAAAAATATACTGCTTACATCTTTTGCCTTTCTTTTCATAGTTTTATTAGCATCACCATTATTTTGTATTATTATTACTTTGGTGTGGGAACACACCTGATGGGCTTAGGGGTTACTCCTCAGACCCGTGCTCGGGAGATCATGTGGTGTGGGGATTGATTGAACCCAGGCCTCCAGCATGCAGGAGAAGGCCTGGGTTCTCCAGCCTTGCTGAGCTGTCGGAGTTTTACTATTGTTATTCTTTATGTATACTCAACAGTCCTTTAGCAGATGCTCCATCAAATAGTTTCTCTTATCTTGAACTTGCCATTCACTTTCTCTTCCCTTTCCTTTTTAGTTTTTTTAGACAGGAAGTAGAATTTGGGGGGACGGAGTGCAGAACTCACATCACTGGCATCATCGTGATTAATTGCGACTATGACAGAAAGGATGAAATTATGAAATTTACCTGCGAATGGATGGACATGGAGTCTATCATGCTGAGTGAAATTAGTCAGAAGGAAAAGGACAGATATAGAATGACTGCATTCATTAATAGGATATAGATACCAGTGTTTTAATAAATATGGGAAATGGTAATGGCAGATTAAAACTCACCACTGAATATACACAAAGAGACTTAAGTGATAAACTCTAAATATCTGCAGGGCTAGCCATAATGTGTAAAATAAGAGGGAGAGAGATGCAGAGACAGAGAGAGAGATAGAGAGAGAAAGAGAGGAAACTGGGGTACCTGCTATTAAGGCGGGTGGGGGACGGGAGGGGAGGGGTACATTGGTGGTGGAAATGGGGCACTGGTGGAGGGATGGGTGCTGGAATACTGTATTAACAAGAACCAATTATGAACACCTTTGTAATTGTGTGTTTCACGGTGGTATAATAAAAAAAAAATTCCCAGTAAAAAAAAATACCCGTATCATTGGTTGCTAGAGTGAAATAAAGAGATGCTAAGTACTAAAAAAAAAAAAATTGCGACTATGATTATCCTGTACAGGTGGGGCCTATGATGAAGGGTGGAATTGACCTCATAGCCCTCTGGGATAAGCCACTTACTGATTATCCTGTTTTCAGAGTCATCTGCGGTCCTAAGATGAGTCCCATAGAACTGACAGTCAGGGCATGTGGTGGGCCTTATTTTGGCCTTATTTGCTAGTAGTGTTCCTGCACCTCATCGGTCTGCTGCGACTGGCTACTGCCCCACTTCCTGTCCTTCTGCTTGCTTCTTCTTAAAACCTTCTAAGTGTGTTAGTTCTCCACTTTCTCCTTCAAATTGTCTATATTGTGGCTTTTCTCCTCGTTCAAGGGAGTGATGGTCCTTAATCCTTCTCAGCCTAACCCTCCTCCTCATTGGTGCCTTTCTTCCAACCCGTGTTCCCAACTAACATGTCCTTCCCTTTTTAGGGTCCCAATGCCTCCCTAGAACACTCTCCATTCTCTACCCTCTCTGTTCTGTTCTCCAAGTCCTTTGGGCATCTCCAGTCTCAGCACTGGTCCTGCTCGCTCTGTATGTCGGAGTGAAGCACATTCAGACCGTGCCCAGGCTCCTCAGGCAGACGCTTTTCCCATGTTTTCCCTCCACGTGAATCATATCTTCCTGTAGAGCTGCTGCTCTGGAATCAGTAACTTCCTCCTCGATGTCTGGTGAAATACTCCCCCGCCTTTTTTTTTGTTCTGTGTCTTCTCAGACAGATCATCACTTGTATCACTTGTCTTCCCATTGTTCATCGATTTGCTCAAGCAGGCACCAGTAACATTTCTATATGTTCTGTCGCATGCTAGTGTAGCCCAAGTTGCATCTGCTCGCTCCAGGAACATGAAGAGCCTCAAACCATTCCTTCAGGTCATGGGAATGATATCTATAATTGTTACTGGTTTTTGGCATATCAAATACGACACGGGTAGCTTGTCAGGCTCTTCTGTGCGGGTGGTACACTCTCAGTAGTGGGTTTTCATCTTGTGTATTTACTGATGAACTGCAATGTGGAGAGATTGGCTTTTCTCTTGGGTGGAGCTCTGATGAGTTGTGGAGTCCGGATGTTGAAAATGGCAGCCCTCGGGGCCGGAGCAATAGCCCAGCGGTGGGGCGTTTGCCTTGCACGTGGCTGGCCTGTGCCGGCCCAGGTTCGATCCCTGGCATCCCATATGGTCCCCTGAGCACCGCCAGGAGTAATTCCTGAGTGCAGAGCCAGGAGGTAACCCTGAGCGCTGTCGGGTGTGACCCAAAAAAAAAAAAAAAAAAAAGAAAAGAAAAGAAAATGGCAGCCCTCATGGTGTGGGGGGTTCCTCTGGCTTCTTGTGAGGGGTTCCTCTTCTTCTTGCCATCTATTGGGATGGCAGGCCAGGGCTAGAACCCTTCTTCCTTCCTGGGTGCCTCTTGATCAGCTGAGCACAGGGAGAGCCGGTAGCAGCACTGCCCTGTGTATCTCAGGACAGATGCTGTGGATAAAGCTGCTGTTATTCTACAGTGCTTGTGTTTGTTGATGTTTTTGCTTCCCTCTGATGCAACAAAGTCCCTCGGGGCAGAAGCTATGTTCATATTTACATGTTTAGGCTCAAGGCACTGTAGGAGCACAAGACACTTTTGCTGCCTGAATACACAATATTTGTGTGGCATGAGGATCACGGTTACTGTACAGAACCTCGTACCTGTTCCCTGCTAGTCCCTAGATCCTCTCAGTCCTCCTGTCCCTCAAGGTGTGTGACTTCCGACTCCTGTCTCTTCTAGTTCCCAGCAGGCACCGTGAGCTCTTCTTCCCTACTACTTCTTTCCTCTTTTCTTCCTTTCATTGCCTATTGTCCCCATGAAATTCTGAACCAGCCTTACCTCACACACCTTATTCTCTAAATGGATCTCTTGGCCACTCTATTCGCTTCTTCCATGGAATGTTTGATACTACTACAATGCATCAGGACAAATTTTACCTCACTATTGGCTCTCAGGACAGGTTAAATTAAATAGCTTCTAATTATTGAAGTTACTGTAGTCCCAGTTCAGAAAATACATTAGCTTGCAACCACACCTGTGGGGCTTCTGTCAGTGGCAAAGCACTTACCTGCTGGTGGTTCCAATGGCTGGTCTAGGTGCGTGGTGCATTCTGGGTGCATTCTGGCTATCCTACGTGGCTTTGTGTAATTACATTCTGTGACATTTGCACAGTGACAAGATTGCCTAACGATGCATTAAGCAATGCCTGAGTGGACTCTCTTGAAGAGGCCTGCTGTGTTAGTAAGAATATTCTCCGTAAGGCTAATATTTTTGGTGAATTTTCCCTTCTCTGTAAGGGAAAGCAAGGTTTAGGAATATAAGACACTTGACTCTTGGCTCTAGAGTTATTTACATTCCAACTTGGGGTTTGCAGTTTCTCCTTTGCCTCATGGAACCCTGTCTCTTTCCCCCTTTTCTTCTCCCTCCACTCTTCATTCTCTCATTATTTCTCCTTTCTTGCTCACATTTGCTAAATAAAACCATTTGCTTCAAAGAAACAGAGACACATAAGGTTGCTCAGGGCCATCACACAACCAGATGGACGTGGAACCCAGGTCTCTGCTCGAGGCGAAGCTCTGCCTATAGTTTCCAACCTCTTTTCTTGCCTCTCTGCAGGGAGATCCTGTGGATAAATCCTGTGTCCACCATCACTGTGCCCCCCCCCACTGTTTTCCATAAAGGTCATATGCACGAACATTCGGCATCCTGGTTCTCCAAGATCCTCTTCCTGATCCCCTCCCGTGTCTAGACACGTCCAAATATCTACTGTTCCTTGAGCCTCCTGCTACCTTCGTCTCTTCAGAGAAGCCTGTCTGGATGTCAAGGCAGGGACTTCATGAGTCTCGGTTCCTCCCCTGGAGAAATTCACCAGGAAAGTCAATGTGTTTCTCCCTTCAGGACCTGGGTGTTGCACTCCTGGAAGGATGGCCCCTGAGCCTGCACCCAGCCGGCACCAGCGGCACTCAGCACAAGCGCCTATAAAGGTCCTGTGTGAGGGGTTTGCACTCACTCCCTTGATCTATTTTTTTTTCTTTCCAGCCTTATTGAGACATAATTGATGTCTCTCACCACATAATTGATACCACATCATGTAAGTGTAAGTTGTACGATGTGATGAGGGTGATACACTTACCTAGTGTGAAATGAGCGCCATAGTAGCGTGAGTAAACACCTCTACCACCTCACATAATTACTATTTATTTTTGTAATGAGACCATTAAAGATCCACTCTCTTTGCAGCTTTCAAGTGTATAATACAGCATTGTTAGCTATAATCACCACACTGCTCATTAGAGCCACAGAACTTACTTATCTCACAAGGAGAAGCATGTACCTTGGGACCATTCTCTTCCTATTTCTTTCACCCCCTCCCCAGGCCCTGGCAACTGTCATTCAATTCTGCTTCTCTGAATTCATTCTTTTCAGATTCACACATAAGTGGTATCATACACTTATCATATGTGTATCTTTCTCTGATTTATTCACTCGGTGTAATGTTCTCAAATTCCATCCACAAATGGCAGGGTTTCTTTTCCTCTTGTGGCTGAATAGCATTCCATCGCAGGTATAAATAGCAGCTCCCTTTCCTCCCTCTGTCAACAAAAGGTGTTTCTACCTTCTAGCTGTTGTGAAGAATGCTGCAGTGATCAGGGGAGCGCAGATCCTTTTTTGACACCCTGATTCCATTTCCTTTGGAACTATAGCAAGACATAGAACTGCTGATTGTGTTCTGATTTTATTTTTAACTTGAAGGAATCTCCATAATCTTACTTTTGCAGGGCTAGGAGATTCCCAGGTTGTGGTTAGAAGGGCCAGGGGTCCCTCCTGGAAATTCTTGGCCAACAGGATTAAGTGATTCATTGCAAGAGTCTGAGGATGTGTTACTATTCTAGTCCAGCAGGGTTGGGGGTTTTCTACCATGCAGGCAGTGCTTGGGTGGGATCACGTGTTGCCAGGGATAGAACTGGTGTCATCTGCACACAAAGCTTTGTCAACAACACATGCTTTTGGGGAGGAGTGGTTTTTGTTTGTTTATTTGGTTTTTGGGCCATCCCTCTCAGTGCTCAGGGCTTACTCCCAGCTCTGTGCTCAGGGATCACTCCTAGAGGTGCTCACGGGACCAGACTCCCGTGAGATCGAATCTGGGTTGACTGTATGTAAGGCAAGCACCTTACCTATTGTATTATCATTGTAGTTCCCATAAGGCACTATATTAAGACACAAAATACATATTACTATTTATATGCTTTTTTGGTGGAATCTGGAAAACAAAAAGACAAACTCATAAATATAGACTTTAAAAAGTGGTTGCTCCTGGGGAATGAGGGAAGTAGGAAGAGATTGATTAAAGGCACCAACTTGTAGTTATAAGAAAAAAGGGGCTGAGGGTCTAAGGTACTGTGTAGCGACAGTAGTTGTATATTGAAATTTGCCATGAGATTAAAACTCAAACGTTGTCTCTCTCATACACACAATGAAACAAAAACAACAGCCCTACTGAGTGATAATGCTGAAGGACTCTGTGTGTGTATGTGTGTGTGTGAGTGTGTGTGTATGTGTGAATGCTGTAGAAGGGGGTGAGAATGGTGTGAACAGGATAGAGGTGCTGATATGAATGCTCAGTGACTGGGTACTAGCTCTGAGCTAGGTTCCCATATAAATGACATCAGAGGTCTTCAACCTCTGGTCCACAGACAGTGCAGGCTTAAAAATGTTGAAACAACTGGTCCACTACCTTGGTCCATGCACTGATATGCAAGACAAGTGCTGGTCTGCAAGTATAGAAGTGTTGGAAGTCTCTGCATCACATCGAATTCAATACTCACAGTAATGGAAGTAAGCTCTATTAGTAGTCTCATCTTACAGATGAGGAAAGAGGCACAGAAAAACTGAGAAATATGCCAATGATCACACAGTTAATTGGGCATCAGAGCCAGGCAGCTTGTTGAGTCCTATTCACATAGTGGCAGAGTTCTGGTTCCTGTGTGGGTTAATGAAATGCAGAACAATGATAAGAAGTGTCCCCCTATTTCATACAGGCGGTAATATACTAAGCACTCTTGAGGCATCATTTTATTCGAATTCTTTTCCTTCCATCTTATCAATATTACCTGGCTCACATTTCCCAGGTAAGAAAATAGAAGCCCAGAGCAAGTTAAACTGTAGGAGGTCACATAGCAAGTCAGATGTGGAGCTGGGACCTGAACCCAAGTCTGCCTGAGGTCAGGCTGCCAACCACCACATTCTGCCACCTCTGCACTCAAGAGTGGTCAGGGATGGCCACCTTCGCAAGGGACAAGGCTCCATCTCCATCTTGCACTGAACAGGGAAGTCATGATGTGAGTTGCTGCCCAGCTCAGTTTCATTGCTTTTGGGGTAATGGGCTTCTGGCAAGATCATCTGTCATTACTCAATGCTGACCCATGGGGATTTCCAATCAGTGAGGGAAATCAGCTGTCTCCATCCCTGAGAGTCCCAGGACACTCAGGCCCCTCATTTGGGATGGTGTCTGGGCTCTTCAGCTCTGCTTGAAGAACAACTGAATCCAATCTTTTGATCCCAGAAAGGGCTGACAAGCTGAGGTGGTGCAGCGGTGTTGGGGGTGGTAGGGCTACAGGGAAGCTGCAGCCCCCTTGGCAAGAGCAGTAGGAATATCCGGCCTTTCATCTTAAGTGGTTTCTGATCTGTCCTGCTGAGTGATTGCCTGGAGCCACCCCTGTTTAACATTCATGTAGATTCAGGCCAGCTATTGCAGGAGTAAATCACCTGCTTGCCTGAGCCCCCCCACCTAATCCCCAGACCCCCAAGACAAGTAGCTCCCTGGTCTCCATGACAACAGGGCCATCTGTTTCACAAGGCGTCCCAGAGTGGGAAGTTATGGGCAGTGCAGGAAGGAGCAAGAGGAGGGGCTGTGGGGGGGGGGGGTGTCCACAGGCTCTACTGGCTCAACAGCCTCATCTGTGTGGAGGAAACAGGGTTCTGAGAGGGACGATGGCTGTTACTTGGTGCACGAGCCACACCACTGGGGCTAAAGGGCCACTTGCTGGACAGCCATTTGCTAAATGAATAAATCACAAAATTATAAAAAAGGTATCCAAGCTGATAATGCTCAAATCCAATGCCCTGATGGAAGTTTTCATAAATGAGACTTTGAAACGGATGGACGTCCCCATTGTGCTTGGATGCAACCAGGGGCAGGACATCAGTACTATCGCTGCTTCCATGGACAGACTCTTGAATCCAGAAAAAATTCCTTCTTTTACATCCTCAGTGTTAGCCCAACTCCTAGCATCCATACTCACAAGTCTCCATTCTGGCTTTGGAAGCACGGTGACTCCAGCTTTTGCTCAGTTGTTTGACTAGCTCTAGGGAGGTCTAGGAAGTGATGATGGTCTCTCTGAGAGGGGTCTGGAGAAGCAAAATAGTTGGCCAGAGGTCCAGAGTCAGGTGAAGAGCCATGAGTATAGTATGGCCTCTAAGGTGTGGACAGAAGAGTCTTTGTAGTCCACCTCCCTAAGTGCTTTCTGCGTCCTCCCATCCAAGCAGTTGCCCCCACCTGCTTCTTACTTTGCCATCTGTCCAGTTAGTTCTGTGCTATCTCTACAGCCCTTTCACCCAGGGACCTACTGGCTGCGAGGGACAGAAAAGTCATTCCCCACTGCAACTCCCTGCTCAGGCCTCCGCTCAGAGAAGCTGGTGCCAGGTCCTGTCGCTCCATTCCTGCTCTAGTAGCTGCCGGGGTTTCTGGCCATCATAAAGGCTCTCATCTTCTTGCAAGTAATGATTGTTCTAGAATTTGGAATCCCACACATTTCCCTTCTTGCTCCCCAAGGACCCTTTGTTCTTATATTTCCTGTGAGCTCAATAGGGAGGCTCTCTGGGGTAGGCTGTGGGCACAGTGTCTAAAGGGTGGTGACCTAGGGGGCAACAGGACCAGAGGAACTGACCAGGTGGTTGGAGCAGGAGGTAGAGCCAGACCTGTTTCTTCCTTCCATTCATCTACATTCTGCTCTTTGCCTCTATTTCAATTAGGCAGAGAAACTCTGACCACTCTTCCTTGCCATTCAAAATAAGTTGAATGACATTTGGGCAGATGGACATACCAAAGTTTTCCCTCTGCCTTATCCAAGAGTTTTCTTTCCACCTGTGGGGCAGGGGCCTAACCAACTCGTGCAGACATGCCAATGAGAGAATCCCAGTCTATAACCTCAGCTCTCTGATTGGCCCAACAAGACTAACATGGGCTCTTCTTCAGGTCCAGCTGCCTGTTTAATGAGTCAGTGAGCACAGAAACAGAAAAATAGATCATCAGAAGAACCTTCTTTCCCAGTTTGCTCTAGAATGCTTTATATAAAACAATTTGACATTTAATCATATAACAACGGACTGACTTTGCTAGTCAGGTGCATGAGAGATTGGGAGAGGTGAGAAGGGCAGAGCTGAGCAGTTATGAGATGGATGTCATGCCTTCCCCACGGCACAGGATAAATTTTTGATGGGTATCAGATCCCCAGCTCTCTCGCCAGCCAAGCCCTCCCACAAATGCGTTCCCAGAGACCTGGCCAACGTTTAGCACCAAGGCCTCTGGGTGTGCCCGAGCAGTGTTGTGTGTGCACAGACCAGACATGAAGATGGATTGTTCCCTGCAATAAATATTGACTGATTCATAAATCTGGTTGCCAGATTCGATCAAAGTCGCTGCCCGCATAATCCAGGAGCGGGAAGACGCCAGCTAATTCTGTGCAGGGCCCAATGATTCCCAGAGGAAGATGTTGTATAAACGTCGATGTCTCTTCACTACAAGAGGCCAGGGGGCTGTGGGAGGCGAGAACAAATCTCCCCAGCCCTGGGGGCAGGTCTCTTGTGAGCAAAGGGACAGAAGGTTCCACCGTGCAGGGACTGATGTTCCTTCTCCCCAGATTCCTACCCCCACCCCCACGTTCAAGCCTCAGTTTGAACCTGTCTCTACAGCAACCAGCTTCAGGTTGGAACAGGGTGACGCTGAACATCTGGTAGAAAAGCAGACACCGCCAGCTCGTCACGAAGCTATTTCTTCATACCTAGAGTTTTGAGCAGTGAAAATAAAAAATAAAACCAACAATGGTAATTTTTCATCCAGATGTTGTGTATCAGATAAATATAGTCTTGGGGAGAGAGTTTTATTTTTGCGGTGCTGGGATGGTACCCAGGATATCATACATGCAAGACAAGTGCTCTACCACCGAGCTACATCCCATCCCATGGGGGTGGGGGACACTTAAATTGCTCTTCTTTAGCCTTCTCTCTTAAAGATGTGAGGTCACACCATCCTTTGGAAGAAGCAGCAGAAGGGAGAAGGCAGTTGTTCTTGTCAGCACAGGCCCCTTGGGTGCTAAGGTCTGGGGAGGTGTCGTATCTCCGGACCAGTTGAGGAGAAGCAAAAGCAGAACTCACCTTCTCCTCCACACAGTCTCCCCGCCTCCAGCACTTGTATTCATCCCCTCTTCACCTTCACTTTCACTCTCTCCATCATCTTCTCATTTTCCTAGTAAATCCTGACTAGCGTCAGCTCCATCAAACCTTCTGCCCTGGTTTTCTTCCAGGAAAAGAGGAGGCGACAGTCCAAATTGCCCGCCTCTGCTGCAAGAAAGACTACAAGAAACCAGCCCTGCCTGGCCCTTTCCTACACCTCTGGGCAGAGGAGAGGCAGGGCTGGGAAGTCCCAGGAGCTGAGTTGTGTCAGGTCAGGGCTTGATGTTGGCCTGTAGCAGAGGCAGCAGCTGAGAATGGGGTCTTGGTTAGCCTTTTCCAAGCTTTCACACCTGTGATGGATACCTGTCTTGCTTATGGGTCCACAGATCAGCAGTTATAACCAAGGTGGTCAGCCGGTGAGTCTCAACCTTCCTATATCTGAAGACTGGCTCCAGTCTGTGGACTGGCAGTTGAAGACTGTTGGACTAGACAGTTGGGTTCATGTCCAGCTCAGCTAGGAGCTGAGTGTCCTGAGCCAGGCCCTAGCACTCGGTATCCTCATGTCAGTAAAGGGCTGGTCATAGTTCCTGCTTCCTAGGGTGGAGTTCCCAGGATGGCAGCAGTGGCTGCCCCCAGGGGCTCTTGGACAGTGGCAATGGTGGAATGGAGTCAGTCCAGAGGGGTGGATTGGGGCACTCTTGGGAGCACAACTTCTCTAGAGAATCTTTCAAGGGAGGGTCCCAGAGTCCCAGAGAGTTAGTCTAATCCTCTGGGAAAAGGAGAGGTTGATTCCAGGTCCAGGCAATGAGGTCACACGCATTGGTCTCTTCTCAGGGTCCTCTGTTTCCCTCTGGAACAGGGCGGGAGAGCTGCCCCTTCTCTGGAATCATGACCCCCGCTAGGTTTTCCCATGGTGCTGGGATGGAACCCAGGCCTAGTGCATGCAAGACACATCCATTCCTGCTGAGCTGCATCCTGGCCCTGGACTCTGGGCCCCAGAACCCCCTAGACCCACAGGTATCAGAGCAGGAGACAGAGGCTGAAGGCAGGTGAGGTGAGGGGTAAAGGTGTGGGCGCCTGGGTGAGCTCCTGTTGCTCCCAGCTCTCCCCAGCCAGTGGGTTCAGCTCCAATGGTCATGTCCCAAACATGCGCCACACCCGCTAGACACGGGGCGGGTAAGTGGGTGCCACAGTGTCCCGTTTCCACAAAGCAGGCAGCACTCTGGAGGGAGACACACACACTAGGTGGGGTGTGTGCAGGAATGTCTCCCCTGACATGGGGCCGGGAGCTCTGCTTCTCATCCTGCCATTTCTCTCCAGCCGGGGCTGCCAGAGGACTCTGAACGTGTTCTCTAAATTCCCCACTCCCATACATGCTCACACACGCTTTCATACACAGAAGGTTCACACACACAGGAGGTCACAAGCACACTAAAGTCTCACACACAGAAGGTTCACAGAGACACACTAAATGTTCACACACACAGAATGTCACACAGACACACAAAGGCTCTCACACACACTCATACATAGAAGATTCGCACAGACACAGAATGGTCACATACACCCATATGTACACTCACAATAGAAGGTTCACACACAGAAGGTTCAACAGGTGCAGAAAGGTCTCACACACAGAAACCAAGCTCACACACTTACACACAATCTCAATGTTAGTTCAGACCCTCCTCACAGCAGAGAAGCACTCACTGCAGGAGACAATGTGACTGTAATTACCATGGTAATTGGGACTTCCCCAGGGGACTTTCCTCCTGGTCCCCCCTCTGCCTCCCCTCTGCCCCTCTGCTGCTCCACAGGTCTGTGGGAGATGTCCTGCTTCCCCTCCTCTCCCAGGCTCTGTCCAGGTGGGACCAGCAGCTCCCTCTAGGACAATACCTCTCACCCTTCACCTCTCATCCTTCACCTCTCACCTCCCTCCTCCCCTTCTGTGCCTGAGCCAGGGGTCCTGCTGGGAAGCCAGCAAAGATAAGGACAGTGAGGACAAACTTGCCCCTCACCAGGCTGGTGCAGGGGCCAGAGCACTCACCCATTAGAGGTAAGTGAAGGTTTCTTCTGGGTGCTGTGAGGAGACCCAGGATGTACCTGCACCCTCCAGATGCTTCCTATGCATGGTCAAACAGGGCATCAAAGGCCAGTTAGGACAGAAATCCCACCAACCTCAGAGTGCGTGCTGTGCTCCAGGCCTGTGTTGTAGGACACCTGGGAGGTCACACAGACACACAAAAGGCCACCAGGAGTCCTACAACCCAGGCCCTCAGGACAGAACAGTTTCACCCCCCCACTTTCCAATACACCTCCTCACTCCCAGCTTAGGACTTTGTGGAATGGAGGCAGGAAGGTCCATGGTGGAGGGAAATAGGCTGCACCCCACCCCTGCCTGCACTGCTAGCAAGAGTCAGGCCACATCACTGTGTCCTGACTTAGAACGGTAAGCCAAGACACACAGGGAGGCTGAGAAGGGGTGAGAAGGGATGTTTGATCCCAGGGCAGCGCCGGAGCTCCTGGGGTTTGCCGTAGGAGTCTGCCCTGGCAGCAAAGGCCCAGCTGTCTGCTGCTGGGCACACACGTGGACAGGGATGAGCCCTCAGTTTCCTGGGATTCCATCTCACATCTACCTGGGGTGTGAGCTTGGGCCAGTGGCTGAGTCCCAAGTGTTAGTTTCTGCATCTGTCAAAAGAGCAGAATGGAAGCATGCTGACCCCTTAGGGGTGCTAGGGTGGATGCATGTGCCATAGGGGGCCTTGGGCCCAGCACCCAGCAAGTCCTGGGCGAACTTTGGTTTCTAGTAGGGTAGGAGCAGAGACAGGGGGAAGATCCCAGAGGTGAGGTGGTGGTAGCACCAAGCCACTGTTTCTCAGTGACTCCGCTCTGCCACGGGGCCCCTGGAAGTGATGGGGGATCCCAGCATTGCTCCCCTGGGCCATCCATCCATCACAGAGGGATCCTCGCCATTGTTGTGGAGTCTAAGTGCGAGGGTCTTCATTGGTTCAACTGGCTTCAACTGGCACCCAGGCTTCTCTCTGCATGTGGACCCTGCACGGTGACTTGGGGTGGGACTAGACTTGGGGCCCCCATCACCTGTCCCTGTGTCCCCTCTCCTAGGCTCCAGGTGGTCATTTTTGGAATAGCTAACATGTGGTCCAGAGGATCACAAGTGTCTTTGGTCTGGGAAAAATTTTTATTCTTGGAACTCCCCTCCAAAAAAAGAAAAAAAATCAAATCAAGCTCTAGTGCCAAAGTTGAAAGCCTGTCATCTGTGAAAAGAAGATTTAAATTACCTCATGTTAAAAAAAGAAAAAGGGGAAAATATTGGGGGTTAGAATTGCAAAGGAATTCTACGATGTGTAGGAAAGTTAGGCGGGAGGGAGATATAGAGAGGAGAGAAAAGACATACAGAACCTGCCAAGTAGTTGAGGTGTGGGAGGGGGAGGGAGGTGGGGACATTGGTGATGGGAGATGGGTTTGGGTGGAGGGATGGGTGTTGGAACACTGTAGAACCAAAACTCTACATGAGCATCTTGCAATTGTATGTCTAATATGGTGTAATAAAAGTTGGAAAAAAAAGAATTGCAAGGGTCAGTGAGGCCCCCGCTTTGGGGGAGAGAGAGGGCAAAGGGGACCATGGCTGCCTCCAGCATCTGGACCTCCTGACTGGCTGATCTCTGATTTAAAAGTTTTTCAGGTGTTGGGAGGTGGATGAGGTTGTGAACGCCTCCCTCACACCCCCATGCTGAAAGTTTTAGATTGGGTGTCTGCAAGGGGTGGGGGTATGGGCAGAGAGGAGGGAAATATATATATTTTTAATTTTATTACATCACTTTTAGACATACAATTGCAAGATGCTCATGCTTGAGTTTTGGTTCTACAGTGTTCCAACACCCATCCCTCCACCCCGAACCCATCTCCCATCACCAATGTCCCCACCTCCCTCCCCCTCCCACACCCCAACTACTTGATGGGTTTTTTATGTCTTTTCTCTCCTCTCTATCGTTCCTCCCACCTACCTTTCCTACACATCGTAGAATGCAGTACATTAAAGGACATAACTGTTTCCATTAGTTTGATGGCCCTCAGGCTGTGCAACTTGGGGGCCTCATGGTGAGCGTCCGGACAGCGAAAATGGAGGCTAATGTGGTGGGTGAGTCTCATCCAGCTGCTTCCGGGACCCCCAGAGGTGATGGGCCCACTCCCAAAACCCATCTGTCCTCCTGGGGGCCTCATGGTCAACTGAGCCTGGGGGAGAGCCGAGTTCCAGTTCCCCTAGCTGAGTCTGAGGTTCTGCATGCTATGGCTGGTGGCCCCAGGGCAGCTCCTGGGTGGGGTTACTGGGCTCAGACAAAATGGAGAGGGGGAAGGGGCCACCCCAGCTCCATCTGACGAATTCCTGGTGATTCCCGCTTCTGGGAGCTGCCTACCTGGGCTCGAACTCCTTTTGCTCTGTTTATCTGGTCTTGAGGTCAGCATCCCTTGAGGAGGGAAATATTGGTTGCTGGTTGGGGTCTGTCCCTGCCTGGTCTGTCCCTACCTGGACTCTATTCCTGGCACAGGGTCCATCTCTATCCAAGGGTCCATCCCTACCTGAGGCGGGGGCCATGAAAACCACCCTAGCCAGCACATAGCGCCCAAGATGGAGATTTTGGCCTGCCTGCTTTCACATCCTGGTTCCTGCTGCAGCTGTGTGACCCTCGCGTTCCCCCGCAGCCCCCATGGTCCTGGCTTCTTATCCGTAAGTCATGTTGCCAACCCTTCCTGCTGGTCGGGAGGATTAAGCGATGGGAAGATTGGAAGAGGTTTAGCATGCGCCGACTACATTGGATAGACTCAGGGAATTAATGTCACTCCCTCCTTTTCCCTGCCCTCTCAAAGCTTAATGCTGGCGAGGTTCTAGCCTCTTTCCCAGGGCTCTGGAGGGCGCAGCCAAACCTTGGCTCTCACTCCCCAGCTCCAGTGACCAGGCCAGGCTGGGCTCCTGCATGAAGAAATGTGTGTCAGTGAGGCCCAGCCCTGCTTCCTGCTCCCAGAGGCCCAGCCTCTGCACTGAGGGAGTCCACACCCACCAGGGCGCCCAACACACATCTGCTCTGTTGCACACAGCCTCTCTCCCCAGTCCCCTCCCTCCCTCTGTCCCTCCTTTCCTCCTTCCCTCTTTCCTTCCCACCCATCTTCCTCCCTTCTACTACTTCCCTTTTCTCCTTCCCTCCTTCCCTCATACCTCTCTCCTTCCTTCCTTCCTTCCTTCCTTCCTTCCTTCCTTCCTTCCTTCCTTCCTTCCTTCCTTCCTTCCTTCCTTCCTTCCTTCCTTCCTTCCTTCCTTCCTTCCTTCCTTCCTTCCTTCCTTCCTTCCTTCCTTCCTTCCCTCCTTCCCTCCCTCCCTCCCTCCCTCCTTCCTTCCCTCCTTCCTTCCTTCCTTCCTTTCTTGCTTCATTCCTTCCTTCCCTCCTTCCCTCCCCTCCCTCCCTCCCTCCTCCCTCCTTCCCTCCTTCCTTCCCTCCCTCCCCTCCCTCCCTCCCTCCCCTCCCTCCCTCCCTCCCTCCCTCCCTTCCCTCCCTTCCTTCCTTCCTTCCTTCCTTCCTTCCTTCCTTCCTTCCTTCCTTCCTTCCTTCCTTCCTTCCTTCCTTCCTTCCTTCCTTCCTTCCTTCCTTCCTTCCTTCCTTCCTTCCTTCCTTCCTTCCTTCCTTCCTTCCTTCCTTCCTTCCTTCCTTCCTTCCTTCCTTCCTTCCTTCCTTCCTTCTCCTGGGAAATTTTCTGCTGCTGTGCCAGCTCCCTGGAATTTCAGGCTGGACACCTTTTGGGGCTGCCCCTTTCCAGTCTGTTTTTCTCCTGCCACCCATGGGTTTTCTGCTCGGGTGGCACCTGGCCTGCCACCGAGCACCTTAAATGTTACATCAGCAGGTCACTTCACTGCCTGCTTCAGCGTTGCTTTCTTCCCACGCATAATGCGTCTCACCTTCATGGTTTTCTGAGGGCTCTTTTCCTACTAGTGTTTACTAGGAAGGTTTTGTCTTTTCGGCCGACCTTACTTTTCTCCTTTAAAATTCTGTGTGGAAGGACAAGAGTGTGCAGGCCTAATCATTGCCGTCCTGGGTAGTCCCAGAGGTCATTGTGGGTCAACCTATCCATCCTTCTTCCTTCCTTCCTTCCTTCCTTCCTTCCTTCCTTCCTTCCTTCCTTCCTTCCTTCCTTCCTTCCTTCCTTCCTTCCTTCCTTCCTTCCTTCCTTCCTTCCTTCCTTCCTTCCTTCCTTCCTTCCTTCCTTCCTTCCTTCCTTCCTTCCTTCCTTCCTTCCTTCCTTCCTCCCCTCCCTCCCTCCCTCCCTCCCTCCCTCCCTCCCTCCCTCCCTCCCTCCCTCCCTCCCTCCCTTCCTTCCTTCCTTCCCTGGTTCACAACTCAGGGCCTTTGCACAGGCAGTTCTGGAATAATCTGGAATAACCCTGCCTGTCCCCTGATTCAATCCTCCCCACTGTTCCCTGTTTAGGGAAGTTCACAGTCTCCCTATTCCTTCTGGGTATGTATAACCAGGTGAGAGTGCCCTGGGCTGATTTCATGCCCTTTTCTCCCTCTGGGTGAGGGTTCCTCAAGGCTGAGAAGGTGTTTGTGCTCAGGCACCATGTCATAACACCTTGGTGAACCACAGACCTGCAGGTATGACAGGGTTCCCAGTCGTTGCCGTCTAGCATGGTGCCATGTGCACACTTGCTGCAAGAGAAGGAAGAAATTGGGATATCCTCTGTGTGTGTGTATGTGTGTGAGTGTGTGTGTTTATGTGTGTGTGTGGGGGGGGGAATTGGGTCCCACCAGGCCCAGTGGTGCTCTGAGGTTACTCCAGGCTCTGTGTTGGGGTCATTTTCAGTGATGCTTGGCTGACTATGTGGTGCTAGGGATTGAATCCAAGAGGACTGCATGTAAGTAAAGCACTGGAGCCCTAAGCTATCTCTCTGGGCCTCTTCCAGAATGTCCTCCCTCTGTCTGGCCTGGGAAACAGCTGTGGAAGAGTAAACATGTCCATGCTTGAACATTGCCTGTGGGGACTGAGGCCTCACACATGACTCTCAGAGTGTCTCCGTGATTCCCCGACTCACAACCAGAGAGTGAGGTCGTCCTGTTTTTGATGTTTTGTTGTTCCCCTCTGTCCAGTGAGATGTTATTTCTCCGCACTTGTATTCATCGCTGTTCTCTAGCTGGCCCTGCTTAGTCCAATAGTTCCAGGAGGTGGTGAACACCTTGGGAAAAGGGCAGGGGCTGCCTTTCACAGCTGAGTGACCCAGCAGTCTGGTCCCACTGTCTGTGGGTTCTGTGGGTCCAGCGGGTTCTCTGGGCACCTCTGCTGGCTCATTTGGGAGGTGGGGTGGGTTTTGGGGTCCTGCTACTCCCTGTGTGCCGGGAAAACAGGGATGAACCTCAATCCGCAGCATCAAATGCCATAACCCAGGTCAGCTGCATGCCTCCCTGCGCCCTCAGCCCAGCGCCCCACATTCCTGGCCTGTCCATTAGGGGGCTTAGGGCAGTGGCAGCTTGTGTCCTCTGTGGAGTGATGGGTGAGAAGAAGGGGATCTGAGGGTCCAGGAAAGCGGGAAGGGCAGTCCCCACAGAGCACCACAGCCCTCAAGCCTCCAGCTAGGCCCATGCCTCAGCACCTTCCCTCTCATGGGAGAGAAAAGAACCAAAATAAAGCTTGCTGTTATGGAGCAATGAGATAGAAAGCAAATAATCCCACAGAGGGGGAAACCAATTAATAAAGAGCCTCACAGATGCATAGCACCGCAGTGCTGCTTAGGGGCAGTTCACCGGAAGCTCTGGGAGAGCTCAGAGGAGGCCCCTGAGGGCCCAGGGTATGGCCAGGGAGGACTCCTCATCTGACAGGGGAGACACAGCTCAGCCAGGGAGCTCCCAGAGTCACAGAAGTGTGCTTTCTGGTTAGAGGTTAGGAATTTCAGGGCAATCAGCCAACCATAGTTTCTCTGACTTGACCCAGTCCCTTGCCGCTCCCCGCTGGCTGCTCCAAAATCCTCGCCTGGGACCCACTTCCGCCTCCCTGCTGCTCTCCCTGCCCCAGGCCTTTGCACCTGCCTGAACCCTTTTCCCTCAGTTTTTCAGAGGCCTGAGCCACTCAATCTAAGTCACTTCCAAAAAAGGCCTTTTTGTTCTCTCACAAGCAAACTGCCCATGGTCTGCTCCAATGCCTCTCCCAAAGAGGAGGCAAAGAGGATGACCGGCAGAGACACCTTACTGGATCAAATGACGACTGGGCAGAGACACAGCATTGGACCAGATGACACCACCAGAGGACCTGCTGTGTTGCTGTCCTGTGCATTATGGACATTGAGGAAGCACAGAGCGGGCAAGGTGCCGTGTGAGGTCACCCCCAGTCTTCAGGGGCAGAAGGGGCTGTGTTCAGACCTCTCTACCCCACAGCCCTGGTCCTTTCCCTCTCATGCAGCTGCTGGCCTCCATACTCTGGCTGCTGGGAAACAGACAGCGACCTTCAAAGATGCCCCAGTGGGAATCCCTGGAACCTGCCCATTTGCTCTGTGATATGGCACAGGGAATTGAGGTGGAAAAGTAGGGCCCAGGCCAGCTGATCTCTAGTGATCAGAGACTGGAGAGCACCAAGGTGTAGCAGGGTGGGCGAGAGAGTTAAAAAGGGCAGTGAGGATGGAGCAGCAAAAGCGAGGTCAGAGGTGGGTTGAGACCGGAAGCTCAACCCTTTGGGCTGCCGTTAAAGATGTGTGTGGGGCCAGAGTCTGTGTGTGGCATGAGGCAAAGTGTGCAGGCGGCTTCCCGAAGCTGGGAAAGACAAAGAGATTTCCCCAGAAAGAGCCAGCCCCAGCACCTTGGCTCCAGAACCCTGGAAGAATTAAACAGATTCAGGGCGAAGCTGGTGGCAAACTGAGAGCATGCACATGGGATCTCAGCTCCCCAAGTCAGGGAGCTGTGGGGTGCTGGCGGTGAGGGAAGACATGTAGTGGTACTTTGGGGCATGTAGTGGGTGTCATGACACTCTAGGGACCCTCGACACAACTCTGGAACATCAGTAGGGAATTTGGGGGGCAGCAGGTGTCCCAGGAGCCCACACAGGGATCAACCTGATGACTGAGAGGAAACTGGGTGCCCGACCCCCACCACGCCCAGCATATCCCCTGCAGCGCCGCAAGCTTAGCTGCCATGGAAAAACAGGAACCAGAGGGGGTGTGAGCTGGTGACAGAAACAGGGTCAGGGCATCCTCCGTTTCTTGGAGCCAGGATGAGAACCAGACAAGACGAAGCTTAATGGCAACAAAGAGGAAGCTCCCTTTTGGGGGCCCAAAGCGCAGGCTGGGTCAGTGGGAGAGATGAAGACCAGGAGCCTCCAGATAATGGTCAGGCAGCTGGCACCAGGAAGCAAAGATTCTTGAGGGTGGAGATGGTGATCCACAAAGAAAGCGTGTTCTGAGCTCTCAGGCTAAGAGCGGGAACCCACATCAAGGGTGAGAGGGTGACTCCAGAGTCTGGTTTGGGTGTGATACTTAGGAAGGACACTGGCAAAGTGGGGTGTCAGTGTCTAGGGTGGGCCAGGAGGCACCTTGAGACTGATTTGGCAGGGGGTGGAGGAGATGTGAGGGGAGTCTATCTAGGCCTAGGAAGGCTCTCTCCGAGAGGCCACCCATACGCTTTGAGAGAACAGTGGCCAGGGAAACCCCAAGGCTCCAGGCAGGCAGGCCTGGAAGTGTGGGCATGAGGACTAGACACCACCAAGAGCTTTCTCACTCCTACACACACCAACCCCAAGCCTTGCCTCCAATCCCACCCAGCTTCTGCCCAGGACGAGGTGCCACCCACTTGTAGGTGGTTGGTTCAAGTTACAGCCCCCTTCCAGCCCCACGAAGCAGGGGGAAACAGAGGGAACTGGGGGTGAGAGTGGGGAACATCTCCTCTGAGTGAATTTGGGCAACCTCAGATGGCTCCACCGGCCCCCTGAAAGAAGGGGGCTGGGCCGGGTCCTGTCAGGCCAGTCTCGCTTTTAATTACCTCCCTGCTTAATTGGGCTTCAGCCTCTCCTCCCCGCTTAGGAAGGCCTTTGTCTACTGCCTGCCTGTTTACCCAGCAAATGGTTCTAAAAAGCTTGCACAGACACAGAGAGCCCATTTAGGAGGCGCGGCGGATAAAATTATAGAGATTAATGGCGATCGTCTTTGTGTCTTTAGGAAATCAGTTGCTGTATGCCCAAGCATGGTAGAGGGTGGGTACGGGGAGGGGGTGGTGGGTGTGCCGAGCTGGGGGAGTCAGGGAAGAGCTTCCCCCTTCTTCCTGGCCTCCCCCTCTTTCTTTAAGAACCCCCCCACCCTCCCCCAGCCTCTGCTCTTGTCCCTCTCTTCAGCCTCTGGTCTGTTTTCCTTCTGGAATCGCACAGCGGAGCTTGCTGTGTCTCTCTACTCTCCCCTTTTCCCCCTCTTCTCTTTTTGTATCTGCTTCTTTACCCCCGCCTCACTGCCTGTCCCGGCCTCCTGTATTTGCTCTTGTAGGTGTGTCCACCTCTCTCGATGTTGGTCTCAATTCTGGAGGAATCTCTGGGGCTCTCCTGTGTGCTCTGCTTTGGTTTCTGGGAGTTTCCTGTCTCCCTGTCTATCCGGGTCTCGCTGTCTCTGCTGTCCACCACACTCTGCCCTCCATCTTGGAGTTTCTGTCCTCTCCACCTTTCTGTCCTCACAGCTCCCATCCCTTTTGTTTGTGGACTTAGTCCAGATGGCCACAACAGGCTGCAGACAGCAGTGGGCATCCCTCGGTCTGAGCCCATGCATTTCTCAGCCTGATTCCAGGGCATGGCCATGCAGAGGCCTACAGGCTAGTTTTCCCAGTGTCCTGGGCTGCGTCCCTGGGGTGGTGAACACTCTCTTTATGCCTGGTATTCTCCCCACTCTTCCCTTCCCACAGAAGCAAAGCCCACAACACTCCTCAGTCTAGCTACTCTTTATGCAGATGGATGGGGGTATTCAGGAGCCTGGAGTAGAGTATACTAGGAACCAAGGGCTCCAAGGGCCGTTCCTACAAACTGAGTGAAACTGAAGATTCTTGAGACAGGAGCACCAGGCCCCCACACTCTGCCCTGGCAGGCCCCCTCCTCTTGTCTCTGATGCAGACTCCCTACTTGGGTATAGCCCCAGGCTACGTTTACACCCTCTGTAGACAGAGCCACCCCCAGCTGGTGGTCACCCAACCTGCACTCCTGGTTGGGAGTGCAGAAGTCACAAACCTTGGGTTCTGGGAATGCTAGTCTCAGGGATAGGGGAGGTTCTGTGCCCCAGCTGGGCTCTTCCCCAGTTAGCACATTCCTGGCCCTGCATCCTGGGTTGGTCACCTCTTCCCCAGTGTTCCCTGAAAAACAGTGTTGATGATAAAGCCCCTTCTCAAGACGGAAGACAAAGGACATCGTGATCATGAGCAGGTGTGATTTCACTCCTCTGTGTTCCAATTCACTGGGATGGGTAACACTGACTCCTAGTTCAGTGCCTCATCTCTTAGCTTCTGGACTTGTGCAAGTTCCTCAACATCTAGGAACCATATTCTCTCATGATAACTGGTGATAAAGCAGGCTGGAGAGCCAGCACAGGGATTACGGTGCTGCCTTGCACATGACTGACCCATCTTTAATCACAGGCACTGCATCTGGCCAGGGGTGAGCACAGAGTCAGGGGTAAGCCAGGAGTACTCTGGTACTTGTACCAGGTGTGACCCCAAATCCCCACCCCCACCACCACTGTAAACATAAAATGGGGACAAAGGGTCAGGGAGATGACTCCAAGGGCTGGAGCTCATGGTCTGCCTGATGGAGGCCTGGATTTGATTCCTGGCACCATATGATGCCCTAAGCACCACCAGAAGTGAACCTGGAGTATTGAGATGGGGAAAGCTTGGCACTGCTCTGGGATAAAGATGGAGCTTGTGAAGACCAGTTAGAAGAACCTCTATAAAGCCCTTGTAGCCCTGTCTGGGATGGACACTGACTTATGGAAGCATCAAACCTGGTCCAGACAGGATGTAGCAGTCTGTGTATGTCCTGCCTACCTGCCAGGGATGCTGACCCCCAGCTCACACTCGAAGAGTCCTTCACCATGACCTTTGTGCACTCCATACACAGGAGTCTGTTAGAGTCTGAGCTGTTGCCTAATCAACTTCTGGAACTGCCCCGGGAAGGTGAGAAGAGCCAGGGCTGTCCCATTGAGGTAGCATCTCAGAGACTGTCTTTCTCTACCCCGTCCATGCCAGCAAACATATACAAGGTCACCTATGGAACCTCTCAGATGGGCTGTTTCCCAGGGGACACTCCTGTTGTTCCCAGTGGTCTGGTGTGGCCCAGGGGTACGTTGGACTGGGTCTGTGGTGGGGCATTGTGAGTGGGAGCCCAGGTGAGGGGGTTTGTGTCCCATAGTCCCCAGTGGGGATACTCTGAGCTCCAAGTCTCTGTGGCAGAAGCATGTATCCCTTAACTAGGCACTGATTCCTGGAATTCGGGGAGCCTCATCCTTCTGGCCCATCTGCTCAAACAGTGCTTCTTTTCTGCGACGTGGCTTTTTCCTTTTGGGGAAGTGGCTGAGTGAAATTCAAATTGCCTGGAGCGGGGATGGTGCTGGTTTTAATTTTCTGACTTTGAACTTTCATTTGGAGACATTTTGAATGTCCTCATCTGGGCTTCAATTTGCTAGTTTATTGGCTGGAATTGACAGCCCTGACCCCACTTAGCCTTTTATAGGAGCGCTCATAATTAATAGTGCCAGTCCTGTGGCCCACCCCAGCCAGTCTGTTGGGGACCATGCAGTCAAGAGTCTGGTACCTGCTCCCTGCCCAAAGCTGCGAGCAGGGGGTGGAAGAGTCTCATCCTTGCCTGGGTCATGGGCTGGTGGAGTCTTGGCGGAGTCACATGAGGGTGGTCTGTGTGAAGGCACTTTACATCGCCCTTCCCACCACGTCATTCAGGGTGTAAAGTCCCTGGAGCTTTGCTGTAGGAAATGGGCCTCTTTGCTCCCTGGGGAAAGGGGGGCCCCCTTGTAGAAAGACTTGTGGGGGAAGGTAGGTTGGGTGGTCTCCAACCTCTTCCCTGCCCCTGAAACTGGTAGGCATATGGAGACCTGAATGACAGTAGGGCCAAGAGGCAAAGAAAGTTGGAGATACCAACAGAGGGCGCTCTCCTCGGAGGGCTTAATAGATCCTCCAGCACTTAGTAGGTCCTCCTCCCTGAGCTGGTGAGAGGGTGGCTGGGCATGATTGCAGGAAGCCCCTTTATGCTTAAAATGGTGACCCGGCCCCTCTTCGAAAGGGAGCACAGAAATCTCAGGCAACCCTCCATTCATGCAGCACCACAGATGCTTGTGGGAGAAATCCGTAGACTTCCGCACCTCCTTGCCTATACCTGATGGTGAATGATGGACCAAACACAAGGGTCCATGCAGGCTGCAGCAGCACCTGGGCCTGTGTTTGCATCCCCCCTGAACCCCTCCTTGGGTCCCACCATCCTAGTTTCCAGATGAGAAGCTAGCTCCGTCTCGGGAGTATTAGAGGATAATTTATTTTGAAAAAGTACCATCATGACTCTCATACAGAAATAAAGTGAACATGTGTCAAAGATGGTATTTAACTCATTAATTAGTGAGGAAGCCCAGGAGATCTTACAGCCTGTTCAAAGGAGAATTCAAAGTGCCTCATATAGCGTCAAATCCGGGACACAGAGATGAGTTTACAAATAGATGCAAAACCTGGCAAATCTAGTCAGTATCCACAGAACAACAATCACTGGCATTCCTCAGAAAAGTATTTGCATTTCTATGGGCAAGAATTATTCGCATTATTATCATCTGGGATGTGAAGCTCAGCAGCACGGGGGTGCAAGGAACAGGATCAGGAAGGAACCCATCTTCCTGTTTGCACCAGGCAGCCTCTGTTGGCCCTTGGCTGGCTGCCCGGGACTGAGCCTGACCTGCAGGTGTGTGCCCTGCCCGTGCACCTGGACTCCACCTGGAGGTTGTGCTGATCCCAGGCCTGCATTTTACTGCTTCTGAGAAGCAAGGCCTGAGCTGTCCAAATGGGCTGAGTGAAATGGCTGCCCCATGGACTCACCTCAGTGCAGAGGTTCTATGTATGGGGGTGGGGGTCAGGGTGCAAAGGAGGTGATAGGAAGAGGGGGTGTTCCAATGAAAGGAGGAGAGAGAGAGGAGGAGGAGGAGCTCTGGGGTTGCCAAAGTTTGCAGAAGTAGGGTGGGAGGTAGCCAAGGTTTGCAGGGAGACAGGAAGGAAGGGCAGGTGAGAAACAGAGGTAGTTCAACTGAGGAGCAAAAGGCCCGGCCTGGAAACCTGACTTTGCTGGCGCTGGTGGGTGGAACCTTCTGGGTTCACCTCGTGCTGGTTAGGAGGGACCCTCAGAGCTGTTGGTGTTCCTAATCCTGTTAGGAGCTGCCATGCCTTTCCTTGGCATCCCTGCCCTGCTTTATGTGCCTGGCAATAAAGTCCACTGGGACTCCTCCTGATGGGAGAGCCACCTCCCTTTCACATGCTCTGACCTCCCGAGCATCATGGTGCATCATTGTCAGCACCTGCACTGGGCTGTGTTGTAGTGAGCCCAGGACTTAAAGTCAGGTGGCTGGGTCTACACGCTGACTTGGCCAGCCTCTGTTTCCTCTGCATGGGAGCCTCAGGGAAATGTGATTCTTCTAAGGAACAGAACTGGTTCATCCCTCCTTCTACAGGTGCCCCAATGCATTCATTGAGTATTAGTCATAATTGCATACCTGTGACATAGCCTGTTATCCCAGGTCACTGTGTCTCAATTACTGTCGTTCAATTGTCAGATCCTGGACCTGGCTCTTTGCAGGCTCTTCATGAATCCACATTGGCTACAAATATTAGAGAAAACAGATGACAGAAGTGAAGGGACAATGAGGATTCACAGGGAGGGAGAGACACAACTGGGCAAGGTGTGGGGTGTGCGCTGCCAAGAGCGACTGCCAGGGGCATTGGGCAGCGCACGTCGATGCCTGGCTAATGGGCAGGGGATGCTGGCATGGGGCTGGGGACTGAGAACTCAGGAAAGGAGCCCTCTGGACCTTCCCAGAACACAGGAACACTCTCCCAGCAGGAACCTCAGAATGGTCAGAGATTGGGTGAGAATCAGATCTTGGCTTTCTCTGAGGGGAATAAAAGCTAACTTGACAATCACCCCCTCTCTCACATCGCTCCAATCAGGAGCTGCTCTCTTCTTTCTCTCTGAGATGAGGGTCTAGGCACGTTACTGGACACTATGTGAGCCTCTGACCAGAACTGGGACATATAAGTTGAGGCACCCAGAGAAAGGCCTGGTGAGGTCACACAGTTGACTCGCGCAAAAGGCCTAGAGCATGGGTACAGAGCGTATTTTTCTACCTTATAGATGAAAACCTGAACATAGCCCACATAGACTTTGGAGACTGATGCACACAGCCAATGAAAGAGTTAGCGAGGGAGCAGCGAGGTGAAGAGCTAGACTCAGACCTTGCCTCCTGCAAGAAAGGCTTCTCGGTCAGGGATGAGGCTATGCTATCAGACAGCCCAGAACTAAGAGCTCAGGACCAGGTAGACACGGGTTGTCATTGTTTTAGGCAGGAGTACCCAAGGCTGAGGGTGGCTAGCTCGGTCCTAGGATCTCAGACTACCAAGCCTGTGGGCTGTGTGACAGACATACTCTGGGGAAGGGGAAAAGGTGGGATTGGGAAAGTAGCTTTGGGCAGTGCTGCTGCCGCTAAGCCTGCTCCTGGCAGGGTTCCCCTGGCTGCTCAGGGTCTTCCCTGTCCCCCTCAGGGTGTAGCCTGAATGCTGCCTAGAGCAGGCACCACCACCCTACCCTTAGCCATCTTGCAAATAGGAGCCAATTCCACCCACGTGCTCTTGAGCAGGAGCTATGGAGCCCTGTTCATCCAGGCTGCCTCTGTTTGTTCTAGCTGCGCATCCTCCCCTGGGCCTGGAGGTAGAGGCTGCAGGCTGGGGGATAGCAGCCCATTCCCTTTCCAAGGGAGTCCAGAGCTTCCCAAAGAAAGGATGAGAGAGTGTAAAGACATCCCTTACTCAATGTCTGTAAGTGCACAATGACAGAATCCTCATAAAACTCTACAAGTGACCATCATGGGTCTCATTCTCCAGATCAGGAAATTGAGACTCAGAGATAAATATTCCACCCAGCAGAGTCAATAGAGCACCAGCAGAGCACCTGGAGCTTCCAGGAGGTGGACCCAGACTCTGATGCAGCGCTCAGCTCCTCATTTTTATGTCTCCTCCCTTCCCGCCCCCTACACACACACACACACACACACACACACACACACACACACACACACACACCAGAGAATTCTCACCTGGGTGGGATAGAAAGAGAACAGAGAGTAAGCTCACCCAAACAGGATGCACATCCTGGAAAGGAAAGGAGGTGTGGAATTTTGGATGGAAGACCCCAGGAAAGTTTTCTCAGTAGAGGGATCTTTGCAACCTGACCTAGATGAATGAGTTGGGGCTTCTGTAGATAGAGGACAGAGCATGATGGACTTCTGAAAGAGGTGTGACAGAAACAAAGGCTTGAAAGCCTATTTAGAGTACACAGTCTGGGGCCAGGGTTGTGGCTTAGCTGTAGTGATGCAGTAGATACTCTTACGTTCTGGGTTCTTGTGGAGGGCATGTAAGATTAGCATGCCAACCACCATAGGTCTAGTTTTACAACTCTATTAAACAGCTCAATTTGGCAGTGTCCCTGCACTTATAACCCAGGGTTCCCTTCCACTCCCTGTCCTGCCTCCTTATCAAACTCATTACTTACTACCCAAGCTGCCTCCTTAAAGCTCATTTAAAAAATTACTCATTAACCACACCCCACATCCCACTACTGCTGCCATGTAACACATCTACAGATCCTGTTCCAGAGACTCATAATTAAATCTCAAACGACATCAACTAGCTGCAAACAATTTTTCGAATACCTGGTCCCTAGGCCAAGTTCCCACCCTGCCAAAGCCCCGGTCACTACATTCAAACTCCAGCAGCGGCCGCCATGCTTCTGGCCAGACTGCCTCGTTAAATATCTGAATTTTTTTAGAGCACACAGCCTTATCTCCAAACTCTACAATATGAACATTCCACTAGGAGCACACCAGATTGGATAGAATGTAGCATAAAGGCCAACTAATCTTGACTAACACAAGCATTAACACAGAAGGCTTAACTTGCAACAACAGCTTAGTAAACCCACAGACAAAGACTTAATGTCCCCTTGGTGAAACACCACAATTTTCACAAACTTTCTTTTACTGAAGTAGTTTTCGATCATTTAATTAGCCATTTAGTGGTAACAAACAATATAAAAGAAATTATTGTGGGCCTGCTCTAGGGGCAGGCTTGAGGGGTGATTGGAAAAATGGAGACAATGATAGAGGGAAAGTGACAGTGATGGTGGGATTGATGTTGGAATATTGAATGCATGTAATGTTATTTTTGATAACTATAATTTACTTACTTACCAAATGTTCTCATTTTAAGTGCAAAGTTGAATGAGCTTGGATGAAATTAACTACCCAAACCTGATATAAGACCAATACTGCAATCCTGTTTACAAAGTTCACTTTGCAAACCACAGTGTTTAAATAAAGTGGGGGAATTACTTATTATAGTTTGGGTCACACAGTATTTATAGTTTCTAGTGCTGACTCCTGTGGTGGTATTGATGTACACAGCTACCTCATTTCCACACCCCTGAACTGTCCAACACCCTTAACAATATCCTTATGTTATTGCCAATCTGCATTCTCAAGACCAGGGGTTGCCATCATTCAATGTTTTCCATTTCTTACCTTGCTATTCTATGAGTGTGAATATGTGGTATTTGTTCTTCTCCCAGAGGTGATGTGTTTTACTAAATTGCCCCCCTTATAATCCAAAACCATAGTTCACTGAGTAAAATAGATGCTCAGTTAATGTCTGTTGAATGGATGTCTCAGTTGGCACCCAGCTCCCTTTTCCTGTACTTTTCCTTGTTGGGGTTCCAGCTTAAACAGAGCCTCCACTGACACTTTTCTGCAAAGAACTTCTCTGTCCATCAGACAGCTAGAGGGCCCTTCCTGAGGCAGCATTCACACCAGGCCAGGCCCCTGGGCTGAAAGGTGAAGGCTCCCTGCAGCCAAGACATTGATTCTCTCTCTCTTTGACCATCTCATGATACCATGTGTGGTGCCTGGGACAAATAGGAAGCGACAGTCTGGCACATGATATGTCCAAATACCTAAAAAGTCATTAATTAAGACAGACAAAATTCTTTGTCCTCTTACTGGAACATAAGTCTTCAGGATGACAAAATCGAGAAGAATAGATAAAGCTATGTTGGTAACTAGCAAAGAATGTAATTATTACTATGTAAAACCTGGGGTGCTCTTGATGGGTGACTTTGTCTAGAACTCAACTCCTTACCCTGTGAGTCAAAACGCCATATGTGGGAATTAAAGAAAAGCATCAGGAAAGGGTTTCTGAATGACCAAAAATTAATTAAAAATCAAATGAGTGATGTTGAGATGCTTTTGGCAATATTCGACTGTGTTACATTTCTTAGGCCAAAGGGTCACAAGTGAAAAAATTTAAGAAGATGAAGGATGTAATAAAGACACGTAAAGGAGGTCAGAGGCAGAGAGAAGTTGATGCTGGATTTTGTTGGTGTGAAGCTCAAGAGCAGGCGAAATGAATCTATGTGGATGGAACTAAAAATATAACTGTTCCTCTGGAAAGGCGGGTTTAATGGAAAAGAGGTCCCAGTTTTTTTTTCCCCTGGGGAAGGAATTATCTTCTATGAGGATTGTGATAGTTGGTCTTATATCAGGATTGGGCATTTACTTGGATCCAAGCTCATTCAACTTTGCACTTAAAATGAGAACATCTGGTAAGTATGTAAATTATAGTTACCCCCCAATAACATCAGAATCATGGGCAATTGAAAACAAATCTATGTTAAAATGAAGTAAAACAGATGTGCATAATGCTTAAATCATCATATATTTATTTAACAAAATTAATTTTCTTGCTATTATGTCAGCAAAATCACCATCTTATTCTTATAAACAGGGCTTTTTATATAATGTGTTTCTGTTGACAGTAATAATCTAAAGTAGCCTATTCACTAGAAATAAGTGAATTGACCAATGTGAGTTAAATGTAGAACTTCCTAGTGCCCATATTTTTAAAAGCAAAAAATCAACAAATCAACAGGTATGATTTTCTCCTTCTGTATTTGGGCAACACCTGGTGAAGTTCAGGGCTTACTCCTGCCTCTGTACCCAGGGATCGCTCCCGGGGACAATATGTGGCGCTAGGGATTGATCCTAGGCCATCTGTTGCGAGCACCCTACCCGCTGTACTATCTTCCCAGTTCTAATTTTAATAATCTATTTTGTTCCATCTATGATGTTCAGAATATTGTTTCGATATAAAATCAATAAAATATTATTAAGGACCTTTTACTATTCCTTTTATATACTGTTCTAAGAAGACTGTGGTTTTTTTCTTTTAATTTCTTTAATTGACTCACCATGAGATAGACCATTACAAAGCTGTTCATAATTGGGTTTCAGCCATTCAGTGTCCAAACACCCATCCCTCCACCAGTGCACATTTCCTGACATAAATGTCCCCAGTGTCCCTCCTTAGCCTTTTCCCTCCGACCTGCCTCTATAGCAGGCACTCTCTATCTTTCTGTATCTCTCTTTCTCTCTCCCCCCTCCTTTTGTGCATTGTGGTTTATAATGCAGACACTGAAGGGTTATCTTGTATATCCTTTTACCTACTTTCAACACTCAGTTCTAGTTTAGCATGACCATTTCCAACAATTATTAGTACACTGGTCCCTTCTCTATCTTACCTACCCTCTGCCCCCCCCCACTTGTGGTATATTCCAACCATTGACAAGTTATCCTACCCCTGTGTTCCCTGGTCTTGGATATTAGTCTCATACTATTTTTTTAATATACCAAAAAATGAATGCAGTCATTCTATATCTGTTTTTCTGACTCATTTTTACTCAACATGATACATGATACTCTCCATGTCCATCCATTTATAGACAAATTTCATTACTTAATTTTTCCTAACAGCTGCATAGTATTCCATTGTGTAGATGTACCGTAGTTTCTTACACAGAATGCATCTCAATTCAAAGTAGCCTCATTTCAAATACTCAATTACCATATGTACAGAGTGTGTACTTCATTGTACAGCTCAGCTAAAGGGTTAAAAAAACACAAGGGCAGAGGGAGAGTGGAAAGAGCTGGACTGCACTCTTTCTTTCCATGCATAAAGCCCTGAGCTGGAAGCCAGAACCACCCTAGCACAGCGGAATACAATGCTGGTGATCCAAGAACAATACCACAGTGACCCCCAGACCCCATCTTCAGGTCTGCACCACAGGACTGAATATTGTCTGCTATAGCCCCTGGACTCCCAAGCACCACTGGAGTCCTCTGTCAAAATAAAATGCAGTTTTAGGGGTCAGAGAGAAGTCCAGTGGGTGGGGAGCAATATATGGTTTCATTTTAAGTATACAACATTTGAACAGCCTTTCACCAAACATGTAAGTTCAAGAAACTTGTAAACTTATTTTTTTTTTGAGTTTATTGTACAGTTAGAGTGGATGGGTCAGGTCTCTTTTTAAAAAAATTATCAAATCGCCATGAGATAGACCATTCCAAAGCTGTTCAGTCATAGTGATCCAGCACCCATCCCTCCACCAGTGCACATTTCCCAGCACCAATGTCCCTAGTTTCCCTCCCACCAACCCCCATCTCCCTCCACTCTCCAACCTGACAGCCACCTTGACTTGCAAACATCTTTATATTAAATTTTTACATGTTTATAAAAAGTATTTAGTGATCTATTAAAATGCTATTCACATTTCACTGTTATGAAAGAAATATAATCAAAGATTTATTTAAATAGAACTGAAATTTTATTTAGATATTTTGTCAAAGATTGACTAATTTTAAATACAAATATGTGTTTACACATAAGTATAACTATACTAATATTTATATTTTTAGAAAGAAAAATTCATGACTCTAGCATTAAATATCTAACGTGAACTAATGAATCAGGATGCTTTTTACATACACACACACTCACACACACATATATCATCTGATTAATGTGGCAATGTGTTCCTTAGCTGCTTTTCACCCATGGCCAATGTTGCAAAGAATAATTTGGTAACAGTATTTCCTGAATCATTCATTGGAACAGGAAGACAGCTAGAAAAGACACTCACCGTTACTTGGAAATAATATTTTATTTTTCAAGAATCTATTGCCATCATGCTATCTGAGAGCAAGGATTTGAAGAGCTAATTAATTCATCTTTTTTCTTACCTGGGGCCTCCACGGCTCTACACTCTCCATGTTCTCCACTCCATCAAGTGGAACCTGAAGTTGCAGCAGCGGATTCCAGAAACCTCGGCATTCTCACTCCGCGGGCCTTTATTTTGCAAACCCAGAGCCTATGATGCAGAGACACATTTCCCCAGGGCTGGAACAGCATGCATCAGGAGAGGAGATGTTTAGGATTATGGATTCTACCAGGCCAGTGCTGAGCAGATACTCCCCAGGGGCTGAGGCGTAAAGACCCCTGGGTACTTAAGGTGTGTATTATCCTGCAGGCACATCTGGTATCTGCAGATACTATGGGTTCATGTATAGAATTTGATTGGATGAGGATGCTCGACATCCTCACTGGCTTAGTAAGTTTTGCTTAGAGATGCTTTAGAGGTACACAAGCAGAGCGGTTGGAACAGAGACCAAACCAAAAAACCTACAAGCCTGAAACTGTTGCTAGATGGTAGTTGAATTGAGTCTCCTGAAGGCAGGGCCCCCATGTCCAGACTTGGGTCATTCTACTCTTGAGACCCCTGGAGCTGAAACCTCATGTACAATGAGGGAAGAGGGTAGAGCTAAGAAGTGCCCTCCAAGTGTAATTCTAAGGTTTCTACGGCATTCTGCAGTGAGCCACTTTCACTACGGCATCTGCGACAATATTCTCTTATCAGGGAGGCCACAGTAAGCAGATTAAGGCTGACCAAGAGGCTGGTCCTCATCTCTACCCCCTCCAGCCAGGTCCTTTCCATCCTTTGTAAGAGGGGGCCACGGGGAGAATTTCCCATAACCCCTTGGTTTCCTCTTCAGCAGTGGATCTAGCTCACAGCTCTACAGCTCTCTCTTCTGGCCCGGTGGCCTGAATAATAATGACAATGGCCAAAGGATCTTGGCAAGCTTTTTGTGTACCAACCCTCCACCTACTGCCCCATATAGAGTCATGATTCACAGTTTAAGAAACTAGGCTCTGTTGAGTGTCCTTGGGTAGAGCTCTGCAGAGGAGCCTGTCTGCCCAAAGACTCTTTTGGAACTGGTTGATTGCATAGGAGCTTGTTGGAGGAGTGGTGGTCAGAAGCATCTTTCTCCCATCCTTCAAATGATAAATAAATAGGCTTGTGGGATCAGAATAATGCCCATCTGCATACAAGCCTTCACTGAGTTAATTACAAAGATTCGTATCTATCCATGAAAGCAGGCTGGAGGGCCTCCTATTTGGAAACACTTCACAGTTGAAGGGACCATGTTATTAACTCTAATGAAATGACTTCTTTTGGGCCTGTGCCCAGTGAGGTAGGAACCTGGGGCCAGAACCCTCATTTGTGGGGGGGTGTCCTGGCACTCCGGGGTTGAAATTCTTTGCTTAGATATCAAGAAGTCAGTTTTGGGGAAACAAATATCCTACTCCATTCCCCACCCCAACCTACAGGAAAGAAAGTTCCCTGGTGATTAGCAATGTGTGGTCCCTGAGCACGTTCAACCATCCTGATTTCTCTCTCTGCTCAGCACACCTGTCCAGGCAATTAGGGGTGAAGGGAGAGAGCTCCAGCCTCCTCTGGTTCTTGTGTGGGTGAAACAAGCTTTTGCATGTGAATAGCAGAAATGCCTGTCTCACCATTCAGGAATTACTCACAGCAGTGCTTTAAGGAACCATATGGGATGCTGGGAATCGGACCCGGTTGGTGCGTGCAAGGCAAATGCCTTACCCGATGTGCTTTTGCTCTGGCCTCAGACTCCCCTTTTGTATCCCCCATTCCCTCTTCCATCTTAGCCATCTCTATGCCCGTTATGAGCTGTGGACATGTCAACGACCTTCTTCCTGCTTTAAGGCTATGGGGCCTGCAGCCAGCGCCGGCCTCCACAGCTCCCTCTTCCCCATCTTGGAGCATTTGCTTCCAAGTAAGGTTTGCTGAAGTCAGGTGGAGGAAGAGCACAGACCAGCACCATGGACTAGGGGTGTCTGGGGAAAGAGGAGCTGCAGGAACCAGTTTCCGTGAGGGACTGTTCTCTCCCTCCCTCCCCTGGGGCCTTCTGCGGGCTGAAGGATGGGGCCAGGCTCCATCAGCGGCCAGGGCGATGGAATGGCCAACCTGGTAGGAGGGTGTCGGCAGCACTTGGTGAGATTCATTTTCCCGCTGCTTGGGGAGACGGATGTGGCCTCGGCGTCATCCATCTGCTCCGCAGCCAAGTGGGAAACGGGAGAGGCCTGCAGAGAGCAGCCTGGAACAGAGCCCGGCTTGGCAGGCTTCCCGTGAGCAGTGAGCAGGCTAGCAAGCCCTGGTCTTTATTCCGTCAGGTGCCTCCAGCCTGGACAGGGCTTGGGGGCACTCCTGGGAATGGGCCCATGAGGTGTGACCCCTGGAGAGACTAGTTCTTTGTAGAGTGGAATTAGAAGTCAGATGGACTGTGACTGCAGACCCACTCCAATCTCTCCTGCAGGAGGGTGCCAGGGTCCTGCGCCTGGCCTGTGACTGGGTAGTCCCGCCCCACCCCCGACTGCTTCCTGTCTGCATGTTACTCTTGGGATCTAGAATTCCATCCAGGGATCGGAGCCTCATCCAATAATCCTTCCTGGAACCACCCAGTCTTAGCTCCTTCCAAATCTGTTCCTTACAGGCTGATGAGCAGCTCTTGCCACTGCTGTCCCCATGGCCAAGTAATCTCCAGCTTCCCTGAGAGAAGTTCCAGGAGCAAGTGAGAAACAGCCAAAACCCAAAGGGCACCTCCTGGAGCCTCTTATCAGCCCATCGTGTTTTCCCAGAAACCCCTCTGCTCCCTGCCAGCTCATGCCCTCCCGGCCCCTCTGGACTCCTTACCCAATCTCCCTCTGTGTACTCTCTGTTTGCCCTCCATTTTGGACCTTCTGTGCCAGGTGCAGTGACCACCAGGGTGGTTCCCATTTTAATACATGGAAAAATAGAGGGCAACGCATAAAAGAGGTGCATTCGAATGACACCTCTTTCCGGGTTTTCTGAGCCTGTGCATTCTCTTTGGTTCTTGGCACCGGCATGAGACACCCGCTGCTGCCCATCCTTAGCCCCTGCCAGGACCCACTCTCCAACTCCTCCCTGCCGCCAGCCTCCAGTCTCCCCCAGCTGCTCTCCCCCTTATCCCAGGTCCTTCTCAGCTTACTCATGGGAGCCTTCACCTTACCTTGCAAACCGCCATGGTATCCTTTGGGGCGTGCAGAGATGGGGATGTTTTCAATGAGCCTCCTTGGAGCACTAGGGCCCTCCCACCTCCTAGGCCCTCTGGGAAGAAAGTCCCTCACTCAGCTGTACACCCAGTCTTGCCTGAACCCACCTCTGACCACCCACCCCCTCTACCTGTGGTAAGGGTCTCTCTGTGGGCACTGCAGGACCAAGAGATGGAGCCCCAGTGTCCTCCATAGCCAGACCAGCCACTGCAGAGACCACGGCAATAAAAACACTCCCCTACTTGGTGCATTGCTGAGGGGACATCACTGAGCCCCTTCCCTCTCTGAGACGTCAGATGGTAGAATCCAGGGGGATATTAACTTGGGGTGGGGCTGTGGTCCCTGTGGAGAAGCTGATGAAATCCTGAACCCTGTCCCCATCCACCTTCTAAACAAATCCTGCTCAGGGTCTGGAGAGATAGTACAGTGGGTAGGGCTCTTGCCATGCACAAGGCTGACCTCGATTCCACCCCCAGCATCCATATGATCTCAGGAGCATGGCTAAGAGTGATCCCCAAGTGCAGAGTCAGGAGTAACCCCTGAACACCGCCAGGTGTGGCCCCTAAACAAAACAAAGCACCCGAACACATCCCACTCATAGAAAAGTATACAAGCACCTCAGTGGTGGAGTCTGATCCCCCAAAGCCCTTCTCTCAGGCTCCCTGTCTAGGTCCTGTGGAATCTTTGCAATAGGCGCCCTAAGGATAGCTGCAGCTTGAGCTCCCTGAGCGGTATGGAGGTGCCCAGGTGCCTGCAGCTCCCTTAAAGACTAAGGAGAGGGGAGATTCTCCCTCACCCCTCACCTGCAGATTAGTGGAGCCAGCCTGGGACAGGCCATGGGGGGAGCCAAACTCTTGGTCCCACATTGGCCTCCCCTACACCCTCTTCTTGAAAGAGCAAACGGAAAACATTTGGCCTCCAGCCACAGCAGCTCATCTCCCGAGCCTCAGAGACATTTCCGGGCCAGCAGTGGGGCTGCAGGTGGATGGGCAGGTGAGTGCCATGGCACCAGCTCCCAGCCCGCATCCTCTGCCCCTCTGCCTGTTCCTCCTTCAGTCCCTAAGCCCCCCTCACCTTGAATAGATTCCACTGAAAGGGCGTCATGCTTTCTGGCTCACACTCTGGATCAACAAGCATCCCCTGTGCGCTTCTTTGCTGATATCCCCGTCCTCTGAGCTGTACGATGCTGTCCACTTGCTGCTAGCCTCCCTGCCCCACCGGGGCTCTTAACTCCATGCTTGTACCCCATCCCACACTGACAGAGAGCCCTTGCAAGGGGCTGATGGTGACAAGGGTGGCCAGGGACTCAGCACTGTGTAAGCCCAAAGGTTCTGACCAGGAGCAAGTGTTCAGGAGCAACAGTCCAGGGGAAGAGGCAGAAGTGGAACAAGATGCTTCTATGTCCAGAGCTGTCACAGTGGGGAAGAGAACCAGCCCCCAACATTATAACCCACCTCTACTGACCCTACCTCTCTGTCCACATGGCATACCCCTGCCCCCTAGTGCAGACTCAGCCCAGCCCCTCACCCCCAGGCAGACAAGGGCCCAGCTTGCCAAGATGTAGTGGCCATTTCCACCACCATTGTCCACTGGGGAGAGAAGAAAGCTGTAGAGTTGTGAGTCAGAAAGGAGAGCAGGGGCTTGTGGGAAATTCCCTCATGGCTGGAAAGGATAGAGAGGGCCTGGCAGAAGGGGTTAGGGATGAGGGTGAGGCTTTGGTTATCCTTAACCAGTAACTTTTTGTGGTAAGAGAGTATGATTAAGCATGCAAGTTGGCTTATTGCAGAAAGCCATGGAAGCTGCTTTGGGGGGGTCACTGAGATCACAGCTCAAGGGATCCCAAGAAGAGATGACTCAGGCCTGGGCACAGGGTGCCCTGCTCTCAGGAAGCTCAATTCAAGTGGCGGTCGGTGACAGTTTCAGGGATGCAGGCTGTGTGGTCTGGTCTTTCCTCCTGCTGGGCTCGCGCAGACCCAAAGCGTCCCTAGGCAAAACCCAAGTCAGTGAGGATACTGAGCACTCTCACACAACGGGGAAAGGATTCTGGGCACACGACAATCAAAAGTTAATCCAAAAGGCAACCACGTCATGAATCTGAGGTGTTTCTGGCAGTTCTCAGCTATGTTGCTTTTCTTGGACAAAAATGGGGAGTGAATGAAAAATGTTTCAAAAGCCCCACTCTGGAGCCAGACAGCTGCCTTCTCCGCCTGGGCCCTGGCCTCACTCACAGCTATGCCTGCCCTGGGAGGGCCAGGAGGCTGTCTGTGTGTGACAGTCAGTGGGGCCTGGGCGTCCCTGAAAGGGGGTGTGCGACATCTGGTTCCCCTCGCTTAGCAGTGAAGAGGCCGCACATGCATGGCATAGTCACAGCCTCTCTCGGCCCTCAACAACTCCCTTGATCTCTTCCTGAAATGCAGCACCTTGGCTTGGGCATCAGCACGGAACACATCAAATTCTCAGAGACCCTTCTCAAGTCCCCTTCCGCCTCAGAGGATCTCCGATCTCTTTCCCCCGTGACTCACCAACATCACCAGCAGCCTCAGAACGGAGCCCGGAGCAGGGGCTGTCTGTCACGCTGCTTCTAAGCCGGAGCCGTAGGCAGGTCTTGCACCCGCTCTGTGTTCTGGCGGCCCCAGCTCTAAAAGCAGAGTAGTAACGATTCCTGCTCCTGCCACTCTCATTAGCCGTGTGGGTGCACAGGGGGCCACTGGCTGCGGCCTGGAAGAGGTGATTTCCAGGTTTGTATAAATGGGGATGGAAGGGAACAGAGCAGCACAGAACTAACTGACATTTTATCATGTCCCTGAAATCCCTGAAGCTCTTCTGAGATAATACAGAGGGTTGGGTGCTGGCCTTGCATGCAGCTGACTCAGGTTTACTCCCCAGCACCCCTAGGAGTGATCTCTGAGCACAAAGCCAGGAGGAAGCCCTGACCATCACCAGTCTAACCCAAAAAACCAAAAAGAAAGGAAGAGAGAAAAAGGCAAATAAGTCTTGCCCCTTTAACACTTTGGTGCTGGCGCTGCAATTCGTGTTAATTAAGCCATATCTAAGCCACGGGTGGTTCATGCCGGCTTCGATGCATTCAGGAATTTCCCTGGCTCTCCAGACCATACGGCTGTACTCAACTTTCCTAACTCGGCTCCAATATATTTCCAGGGCACCCCAAGACCTTCTGGGAAGGTGGGCACCAAGCCTGGTTGAAGCCGGGTCTGAAAGTGCTTCCAGAGGGACAGCAGAGGGGAGCAGTCCCTGAGGGGTGGTGGCAGAGGGCTGTGCCCTGAGGCCAAGGCTGGTTCAGGCTTTGCAGGTCTTCCCGCCTTGGCCAGCCCGACTGTTGGAGAAAACCTCGTTTTGCGAGCAAGCTGATTCATGGCCTGTTTCCTGTGCTCCCTGAACAGCATTCTGTCAATAATTGTTCCTTACAAGGTCCCTCGATTGGTTTCCAGGGTTGAAGACAATTTTTTAAAGAGGAGCTCGGTGCCAGTGCCGTTTCAGAGGGGCCAATAGCTTCATGTCCCCTCCCCCACCCGTCGCCATTCCCTCGGAGCTGGCTCCCTCTTAACCTAAGTGAGGTCATGACTTGCTGCTTATGGCAATAGTGTCTGCTCTCCCCAGTAGGGAAGGGGCACAAGCTATGGGGTAGGATGGCTGGTAGGGCATTCCCTCTGTCACTGCCTCTGGCACTGGGTTTGCTATGTGACTCCTGGTCATTTGCTAACCAGGACACGGCCCCACTGACCCTGGTGACTTGTCTCACCCTATATGAAGCAAAGGATGCGGGCAAACTCTCCATGACAGCACCTGCTTTCTCCCTGGGTACCTGGTTCCCAGGGGCATTTGGGAAAAGTCTTAAGTGGCAACGCATACAGCTCATCTCCATGTGGAAAATTCTGATGCTTAATAACGTACCCAGAAACCAGTGGTTTCTTCTGGAGTTGAACACCACTGTATACACCATTCTTTGTCTTTCTTTGCTACTGCATACCTATAGCTGAGCACCACTGTATACACCAGCCTGTCCTGCAACTGAGCACCACTGTATGCAGCATCTTCTCCTTAATTGAGCACCACTGAATGCACCAGCTTCTCCTTTGCTGAGCACTACTGTATGCATCAGCCTGTTCCTGTAACTGAGCACCACTGTATGCACCAGCTTCTCCTTAGCTGAGCACCACTGTATGCAGCAGCTTCCTCTATAACTGAGTACCACTGCATGCAGCAGCTTTTCCTGTAGCTGAGCACCACTGTATGCAGCGGCTTCTCCTCAGCTGAACATCACTATAAGCACCAGCTTCTCCTTTGCTGAGCACCACTGTACACACCAGCCTGAACTGTAACTGAGCATGGCTGTATGTACCAGCTTCTACTTAGCTGAGCACTACTGTATGCAGCAGACTCCCCTGTAGCTGAGCACCACTGTACGCACCAGCTTCTCCTGTAGCTCAGCACCTCTGTATACATCAGCTTCTCCTATAGCTGAACACCACTGTATGCACCAGCTTCCATCTTCCCTGGTCCTGTCCTTTCTATTGCAGCAGGCTGCTACTGTCTCCCTTCCCACCCCTACCAGCCTTTCTTCCTTTCCCCATGGAGAGGCACATGATCAGAGGCTGATATTGAACTCATGACCCCCTCCCCATCTTTACATTCACGCTCTTCGTGTTTCCTGTCAGGAAAGCCTGTGCACAGACAGGGCCCCCGATGGACATGCAGGAGGGGAGGTGCTGCCCCCTGGGCCTTCGCCACCCTACTTGCCTCTCCTCACACACCCTGGAATGTCCTAGGCCCTGGCCTTCAAAGACTTGCTGTTTGACCCTGTCCAGTCCTCCTCTTTGGCTAAGAACTCTCCGACGGCACAGCCATTTGGTGACAGTGACCAGCACTCGTGTGCCTCTGCCCGGCAGGCTATGCTCCATGGCCTCCAGTTCCTGCACAGCCCAGCACACACCAGGAGTTTCATGTGTCAGAGAAGTCAGGACCCCACAATCCAGTTAGCTCACATGCCAGCACCCCTCCTGGCTGCCAGGCAACCTGCTGGGCCCCTGCTGAGTGTTCCCCTCTCTCTCCATGAGTGGTGGTTGTAGGCTTGGAAAAGGTGGTAAGGAAGCATAGAGGAAACTCCCAAAGGTGGGATAAGGCAAAAGCCCTACTAGTTTGCATTTAGGCTTTAGTCAGCAAACATTTGTTGAGCTCCCCCCCGATTGCAGGCATTGGGGTTCAGTGGAACAGCTGAGTTGGGGCCAGGGAGATGCTCAAGCAGTTGAGCACATGCCCAGCATGTGCCAGGTTCTGAGTTGGGTCCCCAGCACTGCCTGGGCCCGAGAACCACTGAGCCTGGCCCCCAGCACTGCTACATATAACCCTTGTTAAAGAAAGTGACAGTGACCTCAGCCTGCCTCTGCAGAGGCCAAGTCCGAGCAGATTTGCTACTTGAACCACAGGTCTGTGGAGGGCCACTCAGTCCTCATGGCCAGTGCTGGGGTTCTGCCCTGGGCACAGCAGCGACCCCAGGCTGCCAAACTACCTACCCTGCTTTTTGTTGTTGTTTATTTTGGGGTCACATCTGGCAGTGCTCAGGGATTACTCCCTGGCTCTGTGCTCACGGATCACTTCTGTAGGGCTCAGGGCTTACTCCTGGCTCTGTGCTTAGGGCTTACTCCCTGGCTTTGTGCTCAGGGGTCACACTCAGCAGTGCTCAGGGCTTACTCTTGGCTCTGTACTTGTGGATCCCTCCTGGTAGTGCTCAGGGCTTACTCTCTGGCTCGTGGATCACACCTGACAGGATTCAGGGATTACCCCTTGCTATGTGCTCAGGAATTACTCCTGGTAGGGCTCAGGGGACCATATGGGATGTCGGGATTAAACCCATGCATGCAAAGCAAACAACCTACCTATTGTACTATGTTCTGTTCCCAACTATCCCATGTTCCTCATTCTTAAGTTAATTGTGGGCAGAGACAGCTGATGTCAGTGGGTCCGTCCAGACCAGCATCTCACCAGGAAATGGACTAGGATGCAGACTCCATTCCCAGAGACCTTTTAGGTGCCAGGAGCATTGGCTGCTATAGGCTATGTCCAGCAATGCCCAGTGCTCATGCCACCCCTCACCTCCCCAGCATAGTCCCTGCCATGGGGCAGAGGGTTGAGGAGGGCAGGCTGCAGCCAATGCAGCCCCAGGAGGCCTAGCCTGGCCAGAGACTGTGTGCGTTTAAGACTCTGTGTGTGTCTGTATCTGAATGCATGTCTGTGTGTCTTTGCATGTGTTTGTGTGCATCTGTGTCTATGTGTCTGTCTCTGCGTGTGTGTGATCTGTCACAGGAATGTGGGCTGGGGGCTGGCCAGACTGCCTTAGCCGGGGTCCTGGCTGGGCTATGCTGGGTCCCTGGTGGTTGCAAACACATAGAGTGACTGAGCACCTCAGCTCTCTCCTGCCTCCTTCACCAGTTGGCAGAACCTTGCCCCCAGCCTTCCTCTAGAAAGAGACTCTTTCCTGAGAGGGGGTGTCCATGGGGAACCCCCACTGAGAGGGCAGAGGCAGAGGAAGCTGGAGGGACCCAGGTGTGCTCCCTACCGTGCTCCTCCCTCTGGCTGGGAGCCATCTCAGCAGCATCCTGGAGGAGGCCCTCCCTCAGGCCCCGCAGGGGTCCCTCAAGGTGTGCACCTCCATAGGCCCAGGCCAGGTTTAGGCGCCTTCCCTTTCATGTCACTGTCGTGAGCGTGCCTGCAGCTAACAGACACAGGTGTGCACGCAGGCCCGCGTGTGGTGTGTGTGTGGGCGCACGCAGAAGGAAGACACAGAGCCGGCTGCTGTGTCCTGTCTGTTCTTGGGGAGCTGCCGCTCCCACCCCTTTCCATTGCCTGCATTTATTTCATTAAAAATCCGACACAGTGGAGGGTAGAGCCCGAGAGAAAAGTGGCCATGGGGCAGGCAGGAGACACCGGCTCCCTTTTCTCTGCCCACCCCGAAGTTCTTCACAGCGTTCCTGGTACCTCTCCCACTCCCACCCGCTCCTGGGGGTAGGGCAGGGCGGGGGGCCAGGCCCGAGTAGTCAGCGGAGTGGGAGGAGCGGCTAAGGCGTAGTGCTGACCAGGAGTGCTGACCTCCTGTCTTGGGCCCTGTCCACAGCCCTTGGAGGTACAGGAGGGAGCCTGGCTCTCTCGGGAGGCCCCACTTACAGACGGCTCCCAAGTCCCAGGGAGTCACAGATGCTGCTACGAGTGGGTCCCCCCAGCCCGCAATGTCCCCTCCACAGCAAGATCCTTGGCAGGGCAGGCAGCTGTCCTGTCCTCACCCCGCAGGACAGAAATCCCTGAATAGTGGTTTGAGAAAAGTCTCTGTGCAGCTTGAGACACAAGAACGCCCCCCCCCCACCCTACCCCCCAGCCTCCAGCCCCAGGAGGGAGATGGGGACTGTGGGAGGCAAGGGCAGGGCACAGTGTAGGTCCCCCCTGCCCCCAAGCTTGGCCTCCTTCTTGCCTCTGGGGGCGGAGGGCTGTAGTTTTGGAAAGGGCAGACGGGGTCTGGGATCGCTCTGCTGCTCTCAGGCTCCGAGCCCCTCTCCAGCAGGGCACTAAAGGTCCGTCCGGCGTGGGGCAGCAGGGCAGAGCCACAGAGAGCAGAGCTACAGGGCTGGACCTCCAAATCCACCGCAGCCTGCTGGCCCCAGGTCCAGCGAGCCCCCACAGAGAGCCCGGACCACGTGCCATTGTCATGATGGGGGCGGTGCCTCTAGGCTATCTCTTTGATTCTGCGCATATAATTGTGCAGGTCTGGCGGGGAGCAGGCCGTGTGCTGCTGGCCACGTCAGGGCAGCCCCAGCCCAGGCCCTCCTCCTCCTCCTCGTCCTCTTCCCCAGCGGGCACCGAGTCATAGGCCAGCTCCTCCGAGGGCAGCGTGGTGAAGGTGGAAAACTTGACCGCTTGCGCTTGGAGGTGGGTGAGCTGGCAGGGTCCTCGGCCTGGTCCCTGGCCGAGCCCCCGACGAGCCGTCCCCCGCCCGTGCACCTGGCTCTGGACGCTGGTCTGTGAGCTGCCGCTGCTGTGGTGGTCGCCGTGGCAGCAGGCGGGCACGGTCTCCAGCGGGTTGCCCACGGGTGGCGACAGCTCCCCTTGCACCCGCAGCGGCTGCCCATTGCCCAGGAACACCCAGTGGTGGGAGTGGTCCATGCTGGTCTGGCCCTCGGGTGGGATGCGCTTGTGCGGTAGCGCAGCACGAAGACGATGCAGTTGATGAGGAAGACGAGGATGGCCAGGCAGAAGACGCCCAGCAGCGTACATGCCGATCTCCAGGTCCGTCAGGCCCCGTGGCATCTGCAGGAAGCCGGTGGGCAGCGGCAGGAAGTCATCTGTGGGTGGCACAGCTGGGCTCCCTGTGCCACCATGGCGGGGCCCGGGTGGGGGGACCACAGTGCTGGGGGACCAGCTCCCGTGCCTCATCCTCACCCCCACCAGGCCCCGACTGGCTGGGACCTGGGTAGTCGTAGGTGGGGTCCTCCTCGTCCCGCCCAAAGTGCACCCGCAGGGCCACAGGGGTCGTGGCCAGCACGCTCTTGCGCTTGGTCTTCTGGCAGCTCTCAGCGATGGTGAGTTCGGCCCCGGAGCAGCTCTCCTGCCCCCTCGGCCTTGGCCACCACCAGAGGGAAAGCGCGGTCCTGGGTCACCGTGGCCACCCGCTCGTCCAGGCTGCTCACCAGCAGCCCGTAGTCCCGGGCTGTAGAGGGAGAGGGGGCTGTGGTGCCGTCGCTGTAGGAGAGCCAGAGGCTCAGGAGGCCTTCCTGGAGGAGGAAGCAAGGGTGAGCAAGAGGGAGCTGGCCAGTCCCCTGCTGGACCCTGAGCTCCAGGGCCGAGGAAGGGCCCAGGCACTGGCTTCCTGCAGGGATCCAAGGAATCGCCCCCACAAGTGCTCAGGGAGGTCTGTGTTTGGACTCTTACGGGAACCATTCTGAATGGGCCTCTTGAACGTCTCAGCTCTGCTTTATGCTTTCCCTTCTTCCATGAGCTGTTGGGTCAGCTCTGCCCTGGGTATCACCCTGGCCTCTCCCCTGCAGCCTGCCTCTGACACTCTGTCTCCATCTAAGCTGCCCTCTTGGGAACCTGCTTTGCTTCAGGGAAGGCGTGAGCCCCAGAGATGAGGGACTGGCCTGGGGCCACAGTGAGCACATGTCCTGACACAGTCCCCTCTCTGTGGCTCCACCACCGCTCCCGCTCAGTTCCGTAAGCAGTCCCCAGCATATCTGGGGGGCTGTAGGGAGCCCCGGGCACTGTGGACCCCCTCCTGGGATGCCCACCCATGGATGACGTCTTCCAAGAATGCGGGAGTAGGTGGAACACAGCAGGAGGGAGGGGGCTTGGGAACAGAGCCCCAGAGTGACTCCTGGGGTAGACAACAGGGGCTGTGGGTCATGAGGGTGGGCGGCTCTGCCATTCGCTAAAGGGCATCTTGGGGCATTCATGGGGGTCTGGGGGCCCCCTTACACGCCATGAGAGGCCATAGCCACGTGGTTACCTGCTTGAGGAAACTGAGGGTCTGCTGGGCAGCCGTAGTGGCCAGTATAGTGTGGCTGCTGCCCGGGCTGGGCCGTAGTGACAGCGCCAGGCTGGCCACCACCTGCGCCTGCAGCTGCGTGATGCTGACCTTCTCTTCCGTCACCGTGAGCAGCGTCTCTCCAAGCACAGACTCCGTCAGCGGGGACACCACCTGGGCCAGAGCAGGGGTGGGGTCAGGAAGGCAGCACACCCCAGGGTCCTCACTCAGCCCAGGAGGAGTCTCCTTAGAGGGGGACAGGCTGGACTCTGGTGTGCAGCTGGGAGCTAGGGTCCAGAGGCCCATGCCTGGTGTGGGCTGTGGCTCCAGGAATCAGGCAAGAACAGGAGGGAGAGGTGGGGAGGTGTGAAAAAATAGCAACACCTCCACAAAGCGAGAACTAATAATAATTGTTAAGTCCCAGCATCAGTGAGACCTTGGTGGGGTCAATGGGAGGGCGGCGCTGTGGCCAGGGTCAAAGGACTCCAGGGAGACTCCCTCTGATTCCTGCTGGGGATCCAGGGGTATAGACCATGTAGGTTTTGTTTGGAGCAACATGCAGCTGTGCTCAGGGCTACTGCTGGCTCTGTGCTCAAGGATCACTTCTGGTGGTGCTCATAGACTATATGCGTGCTGGGGATTAGATGCAGCACCTTAACCCCCAGTACTAGCTCTCTAGGCCACGGGAATCTAAGTTGTTTGTTTTTAAAAGAGAGGGGTGGGAAAGCAAGTGCAGGGAGCAAGGAGTTGGCTTGCATGTGGCTGACCCAGGTTCCATCCCTGCAGCACATATGGCCTCCCGAGTGTCTCCCTGGGTCACTCCTGAGCACAGAGCCAGGAAGAGCCCCTGCAGCACTTGGCATGGCCCCCAAACCCAGGGAATGAATAAACGAGAAAACTCCCAATTCTTGAGTTGGCTCCACCACTCCCCAACATGCCTGCAGACTGAGCCAGCACCTAGGCAGGGGTGCAATCTCTTCAGGAGAGGGATTTCCGTCCAGGTGCCCCATGGCCCAGTAGGAAGGTGCGAGCCTAGTCCCTAGAAATGACCCTTCCTGGCCACGAAGATGACTTGCCCCCTCCCTGCTCACACTTGGTCTTAACCCTGAGCCATGGAAGGCTGGGAGGTGGGTCAGGGTGGGCTGGAGCCATCATGAAGGTGAAGCAAAAGGAGGCCGATCTTTGATGGCAGGTGGAGAAGAAAGTGTGGCTTTGTGTGTGTGTGTGTGTGTGTGTGTGTGTGTGTGTGTGTGTGTGTGGTGGGGGTAGGGCTTGCAAGCATGCTCTGGAGGCCCAGGGGTCACCCTGGCAATTTCCCACCTGCTGCGTTAGGTGATTGAGTGTAAGGGCTGTGGGATGTGGTATTGCTTGGGGGTTACCAGGGCTAAGACTGGTGGTACTTGGGGAGTCCATGTGGTGCCAAGGGTTGGATGTGTGCAACGTATGTGCCTTAACTCCTGGACTGTCTTCCCATCCCCAGAAAGTATGTTTTGGAGGCCGTCAGGGATGCTCCTGGAGGCTCAGGCACAGGATCTGGTCCCCGGAGCACCAGGGCCCTCTCCTCCCTGGCAAACAAGGTCCCCAGTACCTACCTTGAAGGGGGTGGTGCCCGGCTCCAGGCCTGCCAGAGTGCTGCTGTCCACCATGCGTGCCACCCGGGGTCGCCCACCCGCATGAAGTCACTGACCAGGTCGGTGACCTCCACCAACCAGTCTGGGCCCAGCATGGGGACCACCTGGCCGGTGCCCTCGGACGACGTGGTGTGGAACTGGGTGAAGACCTGCAGGGTGGCATGCTGGTACTGTAGGGTACAACCGCGGCTGGCGCTCTGCCGCCGCTCCTCCTCATCCTCATCCTCATCCTCGCTCTCCCGAGCCGACCTGCGGAGGCACGCAGGGGGTCAGACTCGGTCCCCACCCGTGCCCTGTAGGGCTCTCCTCAGTAAGCCACTCAGCCTTCTCCCTTCCATGTTTGAGCTCCTGGGAGCTGGGAGCCGCTGGGCAGTCCACTCCAAGAAAGGGCCTTCTTGGCCCTGTGTTGGTCCCCTTCTGACCCTGACTAGCTCAACCCATGCCCGAAAATGCATGGCATTGACTTTCTTCTTTTTCAGTCTCTCCTCCCCCCACCCTCCCAGAGCAAAGGCACCCCCTGGGAGGGCACTAGGAGTTTGGCCCAGTGGTGATGCCCCATGCCAAGGCAGCAAGCAAATCCATATGGCGGACTTGGAGGTTTAGTGCAAGCAGTTGCCCTAAAAAAAACATGGCAAGTGCAGACTGGGTTCCTTCTGCTGCTCACAGAGAAACTGAGAGAATTACCACAGAAAAGCGGGGAAGAAGGACTGAGCCAGGACTCAGGGCAGAGGGACCTCGACAAAGAGACTGAACTCCAGGTCTCTCTGTGAGGAGCTGTGGGGAGAACAGCCGTAGGACCCAAAGCCCAGAAGTGTGCTCCCCTATGAGGACTCTCTTCTGTGCTCTAAATTCATCCTCACAGCAACGACAAGATGAGATGGAGGCTCGGAGAGGGTGTGCCGGTCTCCCAAGGCCACAGACAGAGCAGAGTCTGAGCTGAAAGTCAGGCTCCGGCCTCACTATTCAAAGCAGTGTAAGCCTCACCCGGGAGCCAGTGACATGTGGAATCAAGGACCCTGAGAATCATGATCCTTGGGTGATTCTTGGGTACAGGTTGTGGGATGCCCTCCTGGCTGTCTCAGATCTTGTCTCCCTTCCCCCGCCCCATGGCTGCCTTTCTCCGTCTGCAGCCCTACCCAGCCTGCTCCCAACCAGCTGCCCTTCTCCTCCTCTGCTCCTCTCCCCAGCAGTGCTGCGTGGGTGAGGGGCTGTGTGGGTGACACGTGTCTGTGGATGGGTGCAGGTATGTGAGTCACCCTGTGCTGGGCAAGGCGTACAAACGCTGAGGTGTGTGCTCTCTCTCATCCTGTCTCCCCACCCAGTTCTTTTCCATTCATCCTCTAAAATGCTTCTCAGGAATCACCTCTTCCAGGAAGGCTGTCTTGATTTCTCTGTGTTCTCTCCCTGCTGCCACTCAATTCCTGTACACGGGTTTCCTGGCACCCCACAATGGCCTTGCTATGGGACCCAGAGCTTGACTGGGTCAGATACCAGTCTGACACCCCCAACACTCCATCAGTGCATGAAACACAGTGGCTACTCAAGAAAAGTGTGTTGACTGCGTAAGTGACCTGCAGACCTTATTAAGTCCTCACTTACCCTTGTTGGTTACATCTCAGGGACTGTGATGTGAAGACAGACAATGCCTAAGGCGACCCGTGTCCCCGAAGCTGATTTGAAAGCAATGAAGTTCCTATCACCTATTTCTCATCATAAAAATAGCCCTGAAAGTCTAAATAAAGAACCCCCCAATACTTCCAGGATTAAATAAGAATGAATTCATTCTCTAACCCACACATTCTAGTTTAAGGTTGTCACTGGCCCCATGTGACCATGCCCAATGGCTCAGGGCTTAGACAGGGCCGAGATCTGGACAGGGAGACCCAGAGGAGCAGTACACACACCTTACACCAAGTGGGACCATGGGGATGCCACGGAAGCACTTGTGCACCCTTCAGAGGGGCAGGGAGAAGACCCACGCAAGACACAGGAAGGCCATACAAACCCCCATACAGAGGGCAGCCCGCTGACTGATAGGAACCCAAAACAATCTCCCCAAGACAGCCCCCTCTGAGGGCCTAGGCTACACCGTGGGCCTTAGATGGCACAGGCGTGGCACTAAGGGGAGCAGGGCTGCAGGCGCCACCCAATCAGCTCCTATGCAGCGGTGGGGATTTGGGGGTCTGTACCTCCGGTCGGGGAGGATGGGGACCCTCCAGCCCTTCACTTGGCTGAGGCGGGCATCTGAGAGCTCGATGTGCAGGGGCAGCTTGGGGACCCACACCGTCATTTCCAGGGGCGCTTGAAGCACGTCATAGCGGAAGGTGACCCTGGCGTTCATGGACCCTCGCGTCTCCTTTCCGCTCACAAACACGTAGTCGCAGCTGCTGGAGACCTGGGGAGGAGAAGCAGGGCCAGTGGGCACAGCCTGCCCCACCTGTCACTCCAGGTCGGGGGTGGGGAGCCTGCAGGGGCTCGAGTCCCATCCACAGGCAGGAAGACTGCAGGAGGGAAAAGGGACAGTGCCTGGGGAGGGATGCACAGGGCCATGAGCAGAAATTCTCTGTCCCTGTGGATACTCCACTCTGCAGGGGTTTCTTCGGGTGATCTGGGGCTGGTTTTGCTCCTCCAGCCATGGGCCCAGCCACCCAGGGTTTTAGGGAACTGCTTCTGACTTGCCAACCCTCCCCTGACATGAGTAGGCAGCTCTAGAGCAGCAGAGTGGAGGGCAGCATGCACACGCTGCCCATCCCAGCAGGACATGGCTGCCCAACCCACAGAGCACTGCCAGGCAGGGAGAAGGACAGGGACAGAACTGAGGAACAGGGCCATGGAATCCCCGCCCACAGCTCTGACCCAGTGGTTGCAGGAAAGGGGCGTCTGGTTTCCTTCCGGTGAGGGGGCTGCTCAAGCAGGGGCTAAGGGAGGAGAGAGGAAATAGGACCTGCAGGCACTGGCAGGTAGAAGGTGTCGCCGGGCGTGGCCTTCCCACGCACACGCCCATCTCCATGGCAACACACATTCCCAAGGTTTTCGGAGGGCCCAGGCCCACTGAGTGCAGCGTGGTGGCTACTGCACCCACTCACAGAGTTGTTGCTGGCAGCGCCTCAGGCAGTCGCGAGGCGGGTGATGCACTCAGGCCCACGCGCACACCTGGCACTCTCTGGATGGAGCCCAGCACCTCGGGCCCACTGACACCCACTGCGCTGCCCTCAGCTGTTCTGAAGGATCTGGTGGGGATTCTGATTCACCTGTGCCCTGGCGTCCATTGGGCCCTACAACCATCCCTGAAGATGCATGGGGTGAGCCAGGGATGAGAGAGGGCAGCCCTGCCGGAAGTGTTCTTTTCCCTCTCCAGAAGGCAGAGAATTTCCAGCTGAAGGCTGGCAAATCCCATTGAGAGTGTTGGCAACTGCAATAAAGGACCTGAGCGATCTCATCGAGAATGGAAACAAATTTCGTTTAGGATATCTGCTAATTCCCTTTGGTACAGATGCCAGCGGCTCTGCAGGGTAGGCCAGGTGGGGGAGGTGAGGGCCTGGGAGCAGGCACCTCTCCGTGTGCCCACAGGGGAAGCCCCACGGCCTTCCGCCACAGCAGGGACACAGGGTGGGACCCTCCACCTGCTCTGCTCGCTGGGGTGCTGGGGTGTCCGCCTCCCTGGATGCTGGGGATGGATGGGGTGAGCCTTGGGGTCCCGAAAGTCCAAAGAATCTGGGGTAGTGTAGAGAGAGAAAGAGGCCCGCTACGGTGAGAGGGAAGATGGGGGCTCCATTTCCCCCTCTCCTCCTGTTCCCTGATGCTGAAGGACTTACAGGGACACCGTCCCTTGTCCACTCATTTGACTGTGGTGACAATGGAGGCTGGTGTAGCCAGCAGGGTCCCATGCTGTCCCCCTGTCTGTGTCACCACCCACTCCCTCCTTCATAAACTGGGAGGCGGGCATGAGGTGAATCTACAGGTGCTCCCCAAAGAAGGTGGAGACCTGGACCAGCCAGTGAACGTCCTTTGGTGCAGCCATGGGGGTCATAGGGCCTAGAGGACTGGGGGAGGGCGTGGTCTTTGAGGAGGATTTGGGGGTTGTGTCCAATGTCCAAGTGGATACTTCCTTATACAACCTTTGCTCCTGGCCTAACTTAAATGCTTCTGGAAGCTTCCTCCCTGAGCTGTTCTCCATCTGCACTGAGGTGAGGGATATCCTTGAGGGGGTATTCCCTTCTCGCCCCTCCCATGCCTTGCCTGTAGGAACCTGGGGGACCAACCATGATTGAAACTGGGCAGAGTTCAAGCTGAGCTGTCAATGACGGCATCTCACCTCAGCCTACCAAGGCCTTGTGCACATTCTTACAGGAAGCCTTCCAGGACGGCCAGGACTTCTTGGGATGTCTGTAGCTTTTTCTGCATGCCCCTTTCCTCTTCATTTTACTACCAAGGGGGCCTGCCCTGAAAGCGAACCACCCTCTAGTTTGGGGCTCTACTGAGTCCTTTCACCCAGGAACCCCACCTCCAGGAAGCCCACCTTGATGATGTCCTCATTCTCAGACTCGCACTCTACAAAGGCAGAGACATCGAGGACAAGGCCGGTCACCTCGATGGCAATCACCTTGACAGGAATGGCCACTGTCCGGCCGGTCAGGATGGCTGTGTTAATGATCTCAGTGTCCTGGGGAAAAGAGAAGTTGCTGACTGGGGTACGGTGGTCTTCTGTTCTCCCAGAACACCCCAATTCCTGGCTGTCCCCAAGCCCCAGAGACACGTCCTTCCTGTGGGGACACGGATCATCTAGACAGTGCCTTGACTGTCTTGCTCTGCTGCCCCGCCCCTGCCCCAGTTGGGCTATCTTCTCTCAACCTCTTTCTGCTCCCTGGGATTCACATCCCGTGGGTGCCCAATGGATGGTCCCGACAGTATTTCTGGTCCATCATGCTCTTCCCAAACCTGTCCTTTGAGTAAACAACTCTCATTCCTCCTCAGCACCCTTGCCCAGGGTGAGTCTCTGTTGGTGTGAGCTCTGCCACCCTCGTGCCTGCCCAGGATACCTCCCTGGGCAGCTCCTCCACTTTACTTTCTTTCCAGGGGTGCTCGGGGGCTGGGCCCACTCATGGCAAAACTGACCCTGAGGTGTGGGTGGCACAGCTGGGGCTTGGAACCAGTGATGTGACACAGGCCTTGATGGTGCCGGGGCCACCAGAGCCACATCCGGAGGTGTTGGGCAGCATGTGGTGCCAGGATCTGAACTCGGCCTTGTGCATGGCAGGAATATGCTCCGCCCTTTGGGCTGCCTCCTGTCCCTTCTCCCTCCCTTTCCCCTCAGCCTGTGTGCTATTGTGAGTGTGAGGGCATGTGTGGTGGGAATGTGCTATCACACAGACACCACAACCTTATGTCCACCTTATGCCACACACATCTCCACACTCACATCTCCACACCCAGATACCCCCCCACACCTACAACCAGACACATACACCAAAAACTCTTACACCTCCACACCTCCACCCACAAATGCCCACATACCTGTACCCACACTCACAAACCCACACATATATATATCTCCATACTCACACACCCACACCCAGATACCCAGAGACACACACACCCCCTACACCCAGACACCCAGACACATACACCCCCCCATAGACCCTCCCAATCACACATACCCACACCTACACCCATATTATATATATACTATAAATATCATATATATTTCCATAGTCACACACCCAGACCCATATACCCCCTACACCTATACCCAGACACCCAGACATACAACATACACCCTCCCCACAAATCCTCACACTCACACACCTAGACCCACACATCTCACACACATACCTACACCCAACTATACCCAAACACCCAGCTATTCACACACCTACACCCATACACCCATATATGTACACCCACACACCTATACCCACATCCACAGATACACACACACATAACATGTCCTCATATCCTCATGTGTACCTATCTCACAGCCACACACACATGCACACCCAAACCCTCACACCCCATGCCAGACACCTGTGCCCACAAGCAGGCTGCCCGGCCTCTGCTTACCATCGCGAGGGGCAGGATGGCCTGCACATCTCTCTGGATGACCGTCAGCTCAGTGACCGCCCGCTCCAGGTCAGGCAGGGCGCCGTGGCCGCGGTAGTCAATGTGCCACATGATCCTGCGCTTGACTGACTGGCTGGTGAAATTCTCCATCTCAAAGTCCAGCTGTAGGATCTCCAGGGGACCCTGGCCCTCCCTATGCAGTGCGAGAGAGGAGGAAGGGCTAGGAGCAGCTCAGAAGCCCCAGGAGTGGGGGTCTCCAACCCTCGGAGCCTCCCCTGGCCTCATGGGGGCCCTGCTCTGTACTCCAGAGTCCCCCATAAACTAAGCCTGGTCACCCACATATGTACACCCACACACCTATACCCTGCAGAGGCCTGAGTCATCCAACATGATTTGGCAGAGAGGTGGCTGGAGGCTACCCCACTCACCATGGGGGCAGGGGTGTGCCCTGGGCCCAGGACACGTCCACGGTGGCTGTTGAGTGCTTGGCACCAGTCAGCAGTTCCGAGGTCACATGCCACTGGCCACTCCGTGACTTGGTACCCAGAAGGGTCACACCCTTCTTGGCCTTCACCCTGGGACAAAGGGGTGGGAAAAGAAGAGGCAGAGGGTCATTCTAGAGCCCACTGGTTGCCCGTGTGGATGGAGGCCCTTAGGCTGGTGTAGGACAAGGTGAAGGAAGCAGGTGATTTATCACCCAGAGTCCTAGACTCAAGACTAATGGGGGAATCTCACTTCATGGAGCTGAAGCTTCCGCCCCTCAGGGGCAGCTGCAATCATTTCACCCAATATCTGCCAAGTCCCTGCTGAGCTACTCCTTACATACCTCAGCGATAGGGGCTCACTCCCTTACACATTCCATTCCGTTTTCACAAAGCTCCCCGGGACTAGAAACACTTTCCCTGCACTCAGCTGAAACGCACCAATCCGGGTCTGCTGGGGTAGGAGAGAGCGGCTCTCCCCAGCATGGCAGCTGTGATGTGCAGGGACAGAGGGTCAGCCGGAGTCCTATACTGTCCTTCCTTGAATTCTGTACTATACTGTCCTCCAGTCACTGATTTTACCATAGACTGAGGCCACTCATGTCCTGGCCACACTGTCTGGACTCAAGGTAGTGGTCGTCTCAATGAACATTGCAGTTGTGCTCTGAGTAACACGTGCTGAAGCAGAATGATTGTCACCTCCTTCCTTCTGCTGTTCTACTCCTATTAATGCAGCTAAGAGCTCCAATGACTGAATTCAAGCTGACCTTCATGTATCAGTGACTCAAACAGCCCCTGACCCTTTCCAAGAGCTGTTGCTTTTTAAGGTCATCTGCCCAGGAGTGAGGACAACATTTTGACTCATGTAACTTGGAGGCTGATGATGGCATTTCAGATCTCTTGCACAGTGCTTGGGTTGTAGGGGAAAGGTTGTTTTGGGATCCTTTCCTATGATCTCACCCATCATGGTTCAAACCATGAATTCCTACCGTGAGACATGATTACCTGGGGAAGGGGTGGGGGTGGGATACAGGACCAGAGGTAAGGCCTTCCTTCATATATTTGCAAGTTGTGGGACTGGAGCGACAGCACAGCAGGTAGGGCATTTGCCTTGCACACAGCCGGTCGATCCCCAGTATCCCATATGGTCCCCCGAGCACTACCAGTAATTCCTAACTGCAGAGCCAGAAGTAACCCCTGAGCATAGCAGGGTATGACTCAAAAGAAAAAAAATTGCAACTGTGTCTACCTAGGGGTGTTGGAAGTACAGAGATAAAACACTTCCCTGGCTCTAGCACTCAGTGTCTGGGTGGTGGACACAGCCCTCTTCCTCTTCTGACCTCCACACCTCCTCCTTGACCTTGACTTCAGCCTCTGTGGATAGGTTGCTCCCCAGGTTTAGCATTCCCAATACCCACATGGGTAAGGGCTGATACCGCCCTTCCGTAACGTCACTTCCGCAAGGTAGGCAGTTCGGGACGGAAGTTCTCGCTGCCCTTAGATTGATGGGCATTCTGGAGCACAGGCGAACTCTGCATCTTTCTGCATCTGCTCAGGTGACGGACGGCAGAACTGGGGCTGGGGAGGGGCAGAGGGAATGGACATGCAGATCTCAAGGGGCTCGTAGCAAGGTCAGAGAGCACTTGGGAGGGAGGTCGGAGCCCAGAGGCCGCCTACCTGAGTGTGAAATGCTCCACGCTGGGGCTGGCGGGAGAGGAGCTGTTGGGGGCCAGGTAGAGGAGGATGCTGGAGCACCTCCCCGGGCTTGAGGGGCCGGTCAGGCAGGCGGATCATCAGGTTGCCGTCCAGCCGGTGCTCCTGCAGGCTCCTCCTCGGGGCGGCCGAACAGGCTGATGCTGCCGATGCGCAGCAGTGGGTGTTGGGTGGGGCTCGCGCCCGCGCCCCCAGCCCAGGTCCGGGGCCCCGACGGCCGCCTCCACAGCCCCCCGCCGCGTCTGGGGCATGCAGCGTGTAGTAGAGCTCTGCCTGCTGGCTCTCCCCCACGGCCTCGGGCTCCAGCCCGTCCGGGGGGACTTGCGGCGGGCCAGGTGGCGAGGCTGGCGCTGGAGGCCCGAACCAGGCCAGAGGCAGCTCGGCCCGCACCAGGCAGGTGGCCGGACCCCCGCTGAGGCGGCAGGAGCTCTTGACCTCACGGGCGTCCCGGAAGGCGTGCAGGCGGACACAAGGCAGCCTCTCAGCCACCCCAAAGTCGTCCCAGTCCCGGCCTGCCACGTAGAACAGCACCTGGGCCACAGGCTGCGAGGCGGGCACGCTGGGCCTGGACGATGAAGGCCCGCACCTTCCAGTTGACTGTCAGACGCTCGGGGATGTCCAGGGTGCTGGACGGCTGCAGCAGCTCCCGGGCTACCACCTGGCTGGTGCTGAAGGGCCCCAAAGAGACGTTGAGGACAGGCAGCTCCTTGGTCTGGAACACCACGAAGGGCTCGGAGCGTTGCAGGGAACCATTGGCCAGTGCGGGGGTGGGGGCCGGGCCTCTCGCAGGAAGAAGGCCAGCCGCGTGTGTGACAGACGGTAGCTGATGGGCAGCACACGGCTGGCCTGCGGCCCCGTGGACTGGGGCTGGCTGGGTGGGAGCGACCTGAGGCTGGGACAGACAGAAGAGAGATAAGGATGGTGGGTGAATCTGTGTCCTGGAACCCCAGCTGCCCACCCAGTCGGGGAGGGGAGATCCTGGGACCTGATGCCAAGGCTGCCCCCCCATCACACACACACACACACACACACACACACACACATTGCTGGTATGTTAATCCCCCTCACCACTGCAGTCTCTCTCCCCCTCCCTCTCTCTCTCTCTTTCTCTCTCTCTCTCTCTCTCTCTCTCTCACACACACACACACACACACACACCACACATTGCTGGTGTCTTAATCCCCCTCACTACTGCAGTCTCTAAGGCTAATGCCAGCACAAAGCACCATGAAGCCCTAAGGAGGTTTCCCGAGTGGGGGAGGGAATGTGTGTGGCTCAGTGGCAAAGCTCAGCCCACTCACGTGGGAGGTCCTGGGTCTAATCCCCAGCATTGTAAAACAACCGGAAAATTTTTGAAGAAGGCTTCACCCCCAGGTGTCCTCATTTGTAAGACTCACACAAAAGTGGTGTTGGCTTCCAGCAACGAGCATGAGGCCTCAGCCCAGTACAGGCGCGAGCAGAGGGCAGCGCCCAGCACCTGTGGGCTCTCCCCACCCGCTGTGCTCAGCGCCCTACTCGGTCCTCAGATCCTGCCTTGGAAGTCACCGTCATCACCATCTCTATCTCACCAACCAGCTGGCAGTGATACCACTCGCTAGAGAGCCTGGTCTCCAGCCTTAGTCGGTGCAGCCTGCTCAGGGGATGTCGGCTGCCAGGAGCAAATGGGGCACGCAGCAGGATTTGAATTTGGCCCCTCCTGGCTGTTGGTTCTAAGTAACTAACAGGGCACAGGGGCCTCTGGGAGTCCCGTATCACCCCAGTCCCTCTTGCCCCATCTAGACACGAGGAGAAGTGGGTCGCTAGTCTCCTGAAGCTAAAGGTGGGCCTTGGCCCTGACATCTCCATCCCCTCCTCCTCTCCCACTCCTGCTTTGCTGTGAGGTCCCAGGCCCCCAGCCCCATCTCCTGCTGTTAAGACAACATGACCTGGGCTCACTGGGTCTCCCCCTCCAGCCCACCTCCCTTCCACATTCCTTCCACGGCCACCAGAATGATTTGTTTCTCCCTCACACATACAGGACCTGGGTGGCCCCTAGCTCCCACTGTAGCACCTGCTGGACACGGTGAAGGAACCGAAAGGGCCTGCTGCAGAGTTGGGGCTGAGAGGCAGCCCAGCGTCCGAGACCAAGCACAGAGGGGCCTCACCTAGAAAACTGGCCTGCAAGGTGCCATTTACCTTGTTGGGGGGAGGTAGTGAGGAAGAGCTTGATAATCTGCAACCCACTGTAAGTGTGTGTTGTTCAGAATCCACTTCTGCTTATAAAATGCAGCCTCTAGCCACCTGGCACCTGAGTGCCAGGGGATGTCACAGCCTATATGTGACCTATAGGCTGCCCTTGCCTGTTCTCCCAGGCTGTGTGGTCAGGGTGGCCACGCAGCAACCTTGGGCTCTAGTGTTCAAAGATGACAACCTTGGGCTCTAGTGTTCAAAGATGCCCGCCCCCCATCCTTTACTCTTGTCGCTCTGCCTGATCCTGATGGCTCTCATCCTCCTTGCTCACATCTTCCCTGGGACCTTCCAGCAGGGTCCTGCTCCAAGGCCCACACCTTCAAGATACGCCCTTGGCTTCCAGGACTTTCTCAGAGCTCGGCCCTTCCCCGAGGGACCCTCTCATCCTGCCTAGCTACCTACGAGGTCTTGCCTTGAGCCAGCTATAACAGATCACGGTGGACTTTACCAGGAGTGGGCCAGAGACTGACATTCTCAAACAGGAGGCAGCTCAGCAGACCAGGGGCTGGCCGGCAGCCTGTGGCTTTTCTCCCTCTCCCCTGTTGGTGGACTCTGGACAGTTCCATAGTCGCCCACAGGCAGTCCTAGAGGGGCGTGGATGACTTCAGAATTCCCTGCTTTTGAGGAGCTGGGGTCAAAGACACATTCTGTAATCCATGGCCATGGTTCAAGTCTCATCTCCCATACGTGGGGTAGGTTGGCAGCAGTGTCTGTCTTGGAAACGTGGGACTGAGAGTTTGATCCCTGGTTTCCATATGCTGAGAGCCATCCCCGAGGCTTTGCTTTTGGAGATCCCAGACCTCGCTGTGCATGAAGTGGGCAGTCTCTGAAAGGCCACAACCAGTGTGAGTGGCCCCTGTTCATTGCCATAGAAGCAATAAAAACAGAAGGGCAGGGGAGGGGAAACTCCATTATTTAAGTTTTTGCTTTGACATACACCTGGTAGTGCTCAGAGGCTGCTCCTGCTTAGATTGGGTGTGGAGGGTAACTGAGTGGTCTTGGGTGGTACCCCCGTGTGCCTCCTGCATGCAGACCATGTGCTTAGCCCTTGCCGCCTTCCTCAGCCTCAGGGAAGATTATTTCTGAAATGAGGTATCACTGTCACTGTATCACTGTCTTCCCGTTCATCATTGATTGGCCTCGAGCGGGCACCAGTAACATCTCCATATGACCTGTCTCATGCAAGTAGAGCCCAAGGGCACCTGCTTGCTCCAGGAACATAAAGAGCCTCAAACCATTCCATCAGGTCATGGGAATGAGGTCTGTAATTGTTATGCCTTTGGAGGGCAAAGGCACTCAGGCTTGGGAGTTCTCTCAGCATTGCTGAGGAGCCCCCAGGATTCATAGAATGCTCCACCTTGCCCCCCAAAACCCACACTTTTCACACCAGAGTCTGTCCGACTGCATTTCTCGAACTCCAGATTCTGCTTCCAGGTCTGCTTCCCTGCTCCAAGCACTGCAGGGTGTGAGGGGTGAAGGCTGCTGATGGTGGGGTCACGGGAGAGGGCAGCAGAGTCCACGCACGCTCAGGGAGTTGTCAGTTATGATCGGGAGAGACTGGCCAGCTGAAAGCCTTGCCCAGGCAGCCAAACTCAAGAGAGGGGCTAAGCTGGCCCAAGGCTGCCTGCGGCATCCAGAGAAACAGTTCAAGCCAGGGTCCAGTAACCAGCCACCTCCTTTGGAAGCTGCAGGAAATGAATCGCCCAAGACAAGCACTCATGTTTCAGGCTGCCGTGGACTCACCTGACCAAGTGGCTTCTTCCCCTTGTGAGCCTCAATTTCTACCTCTAAAATTCAGATGGTGACCCACATGACCCTACAGGGTCTTTGAGAGGAGCTGAGACCACAGGAATGGGGGTCTTGGGACTTGGAGGGTTCTGGGGCCTGAAGTGGGCCATGCTGAGCTGAAGTAGGCATTAGCCACTGGTGCGCCTCCTGTAGGTGGACCCCTGGGATCAGGGCTGGACATCAAGGCAGTGGACAAGTGGGGTGTCCCTATTTACTAGTTCCAGGAGCCCCCAGAGGCTACTTAAGTGCACTTAGTCCCCTTTGACCCTGTCACTGTCCCTACCTCCAGGCTGGCCATCTGACCTCCTGGGGTGGTGTGGGGGCAGGGCCAGCAGCTGGGCTATGGACTCCATCGGAGGGAGGAGGAGCTAGAGAGGTAACACACAGCCTCCACGTGAACTCCTTCCAGCCCAACCCCGGGAGGGAGCGCCCAGTGCAGTGGGGCGTAGGGACCCTGGGAGCAGTGCATGGGGCCACACTGGCTCTGCTCGTCAGCAGCCCGCAGCTTCAGTCTCCGCCTCCAGGAGCACTGAGGAGAGCATCACGGGGCCCAGAGAAGGGGCGGCGGGAACCCACAGCACCCAAAAGAAGACTTGCAGAGGGAGAGGGTGAGGATGGCCAAGACCAGGCTGTGCCTCCTCCCTGCCGCTCTCCCGGCACCTCCCAACCCCCTCCATCCCCTCAAGAGAGTACTCAGAAGCTGCCTCCACTGTCCAGTGCTGCCTCTGCTCAGAGCTGCTGTGTGAGATGCAGATGGTCAGCGAGCTGTGTCCTTTGTCCCTCTGGAACTCTCCCCAAGTGACAGAGTGAGCCCCCTTCTCCCGCTCAGGCTTGTTTACGAGTCTGACTTTCCCAGACCCGGCCAGAGGCTGACACTGGGGCCAGACCCGCTTTGCCCAGAGCGAGGCAAAGTACCCCGTAGGTGCTTAGCCAAGGCCAGTTCAACCCTCTTATGAGGCCGGGAACCTGTTTGGGGCCATTTGCTGGTCAGAGGTCCTCCCCCCCTCCACCCCAGACTAGAAGGCAGACAGCAGAATGTGGGGAGTGATCATCCTCAGGTATCCATTGCGTCTTTTCTTCCGCTAGAGTGGGGGTGCTTACTGAATACATAGGAACCTGAGTGGAGCTGAGGCCCGGGCAGGCTGGGGGGACATCTCCCTGATTCTAATCAAGATCAGATGCCTCCCTGCTTCTATCTCTAATTGTCCCCAAATTAAACCTAATCGCTTGCAAATCAGAAAAGGGGGAAAAAGATTGTTGTTAGCTTGGGTGAGTCAGGCACAGCCAGGCAAGCCTTGGGGTTGGTGGGTGCTGGGTTGTGCTGGGAGAGCCTGAGGGGGCTCACCTGTGTGTGTGTGTGTGTGTGTGTGTGTGTGTGTGTATGCGAGTGAGTGGTGCAAGTGTGTGTGCCCGTGTGAGTGTACATGAGTATGTGTGGTTGTGTGTGCATAGGTGTGTGCAAGTGTGTGCCAGTGAGTGTGCGTGAGGGTGAGTGGGTGTGCGTGCAAGCACTGTGTGTCAGTGTGACATTTGGGTGTGTATAAGTGTGCACCCATGTGAATGTGCATGCATGTGTATATAAAGGAACGAATGCTCCTGTGGAGCAGGAGCCACGGAGGTGAAGCTCCCGGGGCCATGTGTGGTCCATGAACCAGAGGGCAGGGATGGACTGAAGCCAGTGATGGCACCCTCCAACCCCGCCCCCAGGCCAGCTGGGCTGGGTGATCTGCCTCTGGCAGCTGCGAAAGAGAAAGCGGCGAAGCATGAGGATCAGAACTAGGCCTGGCTGGGGAGTGGGGAGGGCAGGGTGGCAGGGGATGCCTGGTTTCAGTCCTGCCTCTGCTGACATGCAGACCTGACCTCGGGCCAGCATCCCGCTGCTGCTCTGGTTCACCCTCAGCCAAATAGAGTTACCAGCCCAGAGCAGTCCCTGGAGCGGGTGCTGAAGGGGAAAACCTGTCTGGAGACAGGTTTTGTTTCTTGCTTTTGTTTTGTCCCTGTTGATCCCTGGTGTTAGCAAGGATTTTAAGACCTGAGGCTTTCTCCTGCCCAATGGTCAGAGCAATTTCAAAATAGAACTGGAAGGCCCTGACCTCGATCATGTACCAATCTGCTAGCATTCCTCCCCTCACCCCCTTGGGACTCTTATAAGCAGTGGGCTGCTTAGAGATTTTTCTAGAAAGCTGTTCACCCCCCAATGTTACGCTTATCAGTCATTAACCACAGGTCCCAAACCCAAAAGCTGGGAACGTTTTGACAGAAGCAAATGCTGCTGAATGAATATAAGCAGACATTATAGATCAAATTTTCAAAAAAAAATATTTACTCGAATGGGAAAATGTTCAGGAAAGAATTTGCAGGGAAACAAACCAGGGTGAAAAACTGGCTCTATGGCAGGGCACCAATTTTATATAAAAATTTGTGAGTCCTTGGGTGGAAATGCTTCCAAATGCTAATGGGGGCCATCTCTAGGGGGCCGGCATTACAGGGCGATGGCAATATTTTACTTTATGCTTTTATGTATTTCCCAGTTGTCTGCAATGAAACACGTATGGTTTGTAAAATTAGAACGAGTACAATAAATGCCGTGACAAATGAAGATGCGCATTTGAAGCTGTTCCAATAATTAAAAAAAGGAAAAAAAAAGGGAAAACATTTTTAGAGTAAAGATGGGTGTTTATATTATAGAATTGCACAAACTTTCTTCTTCTGCTGCCTCTGAGCTGTGTGGCCTTGGGCAGTATTTTCCCTCTCTGAGCCTCAGAGCCCCACAGCTATGACAGGAGGAAGAGAAGTAGCACTTCCTGGATGCGTCCTGACTAAGCAAATTGCTTGGTGTGGCTGCTGTTATAGGGTGCATGGGTGATACTTATCGATTCATTGATTCACCAACCTAAGCCGCTACCGCTACTTAGTTCTATGAGGAGGGAAGTCTCTCTCCAGCCTCTTCTCTCCAGCTCACGGTGCCTCATCTAGCTCAGGGCCCTGCCTCTGTCTGGTAGGTTAAATAGGACAAGCACAGACATCACGGACTCTGGAAGCAGCAAGTCTGTTTGCCAACCAGACCTCACTGAAGGTGTGTCTCCCCCATCACCCTGAGTCCCCTTCGCTGGCGCTAAAGGAGTCTGGTGCTGGGACCAGCAAGAGCAGCTGAGGTGGAGAAGTGAAACAAGTGCTGTTGGCAGGGCAGGACCACCACAGCCTCCAGCAGTCCAGAGCCCCCAGGTGCCTTTTTTTTTTTTTTTTTTGCTTTTTGGGTCACACCCAGTGATGCTCAGGGGTTACTCCTGGCTCTGCACTCAGGAATCACTCCTGGTGGTGCTCGGGGACCATATGGGATGCTGGAGATCGAACCCTGGCCGGCACAGGCCGGCCGCTGGCAAGGCAAACACCCCTACCCGCTGGTTATCGCCTCTGGCCCCCAGGTGCCTTTTTTTAAGCCACCCCAGCAGTGCTCAGAGCTTACTCCTGATTTTATGCTCAGGGATCACTTCTGGCAGGTTCAGGGGACCATATAGAATGACGGGGATTGAACTTGGGTCAACTGTGTGCAAGGCAAATGCCTGACCTGTGCTATCTCTCTGGCCCAAGGGGCCTTTTTGTTGGTCTCCTTGAGGCTAGCACCCTGGGCCGGCAGCACCCATCACCAGGCCCACCCTGGCTAGAGACGTGCTGGCACCAGGGCTTGGGCAGCAGAAGGGAACCCCTTCTCCAATCACCCCACAGCCTCTTACAGGGAGACCCCCCAGCTGCCTATTTCCAGCAGCTCCAGGGGCCGGTGGTCTGTGGGGCAGTTTCCTATCATCTGCTTGTGGTCTGCCTGTCTCCTCACTAAAGGGGTATTGGGCTCTTTTCCCTCACACTGTATAGATGAGGAGACTGATGGTTCCTATCACACTGGCTCTGCATTTATTAGTTGTGTGGAGTCATCTATTTCAAGTCCATGTATGCCTGATCCAGAGACTCAGAGACACAGGGTAGAGCTGCTACCCGCCTCTCTGTGCCCAACTAAACATGAGGCGCCCAGGAGGGAAGGTGGGTTCTAGCCCTGGCCCGCCATCCCAGCAGAGCCTCGCAAGAAGCAAGAGGAACCCCCACACCATGAGGGCCACCATTTTCAACATCCAGTCTCCACAGCTTGTCAGAGCTCCATCCAGCAGAAAAGCTGATCTTTCCCCCATCTTTTCCCATGTGGTTTGTCAATACATGCACTTATGAGAGGCTACTACAAGAGTATCCCACCTGCACAGCAGAGCCAGGCAAGCTACCCGTGTCATATTTGATACACCAAAAAACCAGTAACAAAAACCAGACCTCATTCCCATGACCTGAAGGAATGGTTTGAGGCTCTTTATGTTCCTGGAGTGAGCAGTTGCCCTTGGGCTACACTACCATGTGACAGGACGTATGGAGATGTTACTGGTGCCCGCCGAGCAAATCATGAACAACGGGAAGACAAGTGATACAGTGATACAAGTGAGCCTGAATGAGAGGCTTTAGTCGGGTGAGCCTGAGGAGAGTCTTTAGCACCTTCTATCCTGATTTCCTAAGATGTGAAATGGGGCAAAGCAGCCGATCTTGCTCAGGACCACACTGAGAATGAACATGCTAGCCTGCAGGGTGCTTCACCCGAGCTCACACACAGCCCTCCTCAAGCACTCAGTGATTGGGTGCCATTACCATCAACATTGGGGCCCCAGGCAGCATCCTGAGTCCTGGGACTGGCTCTGCATCTTGAAAGGTACAAACTCAACCTTAATCTCAAGACCGATGGGGCCACTCTGTGAAATCTGTTGCTTTCTTTATCCTGGCAGCCAGTGCAAAGCCACGATGAATGAAAGAACGATTGGGTGACCCTGGGAGGTCTCAAGTCTGCTCACACACTCACATGCACGCACACGCTTGCTCACACACACGTGCATAAACACCTCACACACACTCAGACTCCCACACACTCACATACGCACACACATACACACTGGCACATACCCTCGTGTGCATACATGCACACGTGCACAGACACTTGCACACGCACACATGTGCACATCCCCACCTCCCCCGTGACCTGCATGCAGCTCTCCTAACCCCTCCTCTCATGTTGTTCCCGTCTTAAAATCCTTCCTGCCATCGGCCAGATGCTGCAGTTCTGCCAAGCCCCTCCCATCAGCTGTAACCTCCGTGCATGGAGAATAAGGGAGCAAATCAGAAAGCCACTGGCAGGCGGTCAGAGGAGGGGGAGGAGTAAATAAATATCAGAGGATGAAAAGAATGAAGCATGCCGAGCTCAGCTGGGGGTTAGGAGCCTCCTAGCCCCGTGGGAACTGCAGCCCCAGAGGGCGAAGCACACAGACCCCCAGAAGTGGCTGTTCTCACCTGCACCAAGACCGGCCACCAGGACCTGGGGACCAGAGGGCAGCCATGCCCTGCATACAGCTCGGCAGCTGGTGGCACTGGGCTCATGTCCCAGCTCCTGCTGGTTTGGGAGGCACCTTCCTGCCAACCCTGGGGTGTCGCTGCCAGAAGGAACAATCCTGGGGCTCAGAAGATTCTGCCCAGCACTGACACTGGGGACACACTGCCTGTCCCTGCGGCTGGCCAGGACAGGGTCACCTCATCTTCAGCCCCTGCTTTTGTGGGAGTCGCACCAAGCCCTGGCCACAGAGGGAGGGTGAGAAGGCGTTGCATGCAGGGGTGCAGAGAAAAGGGTGCAGGAGACAAGTCCAGGAGGAGAGGGGATCAGGAGCCCCTGTAACAGTGAGCTACGGACCTCGCCCCAGCACCCCAAGACCTGCTCTGTGAGTCTGCTGGTGAGTGGGAGCTACTGTCTGTCTGTCTCTCCGGATGCTCTGCCAGGCATGAGGACAGGTCTTGAGTTTCCGGGTAAACCCCCAAATTCCAAGAATGGCTCATCACTTTCTGAAGACCTGCAGGGGTCCTTCCTCACCCCTGCCCCCAGCCCCCACTGTGGGTGTCAGGGCCAGCCCTCAGCCTCAGACTCTGCCCCGAGGTGTAACGCCTAATGGGAGCCCCCAAGGGTGCTGATGAGGGAAGCCAAACGCAGAGTCTCTCCAAGGGAAGCTGTTGTGATGGAGGGTACTCAGCCCCCACTACCCTCCACCCTGGCCCTGTGGATGCCCCACCTTCACCCCACCTTCGCCAACACCAGTTGCTCTGGGGCCCGTGGGTCCAGATTTCCCAAAGAGCATGGAAGGATTGAGGGACAGGAAAGGGACAGCTGGAGGCAAGGGTCTGCTTCTGCCAGGTCCAGCAACCAAGACTGGGGGCAGGAGGGCTTGGATCCTCTACAGCCAACACCAGCAGGGACCCACCCTGGGCCCAGGAACCCGGGCAAGCCTTCCCCCACTCACCTGCCTGCCTGTGTGTGTGAGCTGGGAAACAACGGCCTTAAGGCCCTGGGGAAGCTGGTGGAGCAGAGAGGAAAGGAGGAAGGTAGGGATGGAGAGAGTGGGTGGGGAGAGGGGGGAACAGAGGGAAGAACCACGGCTGGAATGAAGAGGTGAAGCTAGGCCCCCATCTTAGCAGGGGAGGGTGAGGAGGAGGTGGATTAGCAAGAGGGCAGGGGTTGGGGAGAGGGAAGCTGGGGTGGGGCCCAGAGCAGATGGGCCAAGGCTCCCGGACTCCTGGTCTGGGCGCAGTGGCTCCGGGGGCGGGGAGCCGAGCCGGAGGGGCGCACTCAGAGTTACACTAAATGACTAATGTGCATTATCCTAATTATAGCCAAGCACGCTGAGCTTCCCATCGGCGCAGCCGCCTGCATCTCCTAATAAACAATTAGCACAAACAACAGGGAGAGAGAGAGAGAGAGAGAGAGAGAGAGGAGAGACAGAGAGAAATGAGACTAGAGAGAAGAGATAGAGAGGAGAGACAGAGTCACTGAGAAGCGGGAGAGAGGAGAGACAGAGAGAAGAGAGGAGAGATAGAGGGGAGACAGGGAGAAGAGAGAGGGGAGAGGGGGAGAAAGAGGAGAGAGATAGAGACAGAGAGAACGGGAGAGAGAGACAGAGAGACCGAGAGAGAGACAGCACACCCGTGCTGAGGGCTGTGCACGGAGGCTGATTTGAAGCCTGATCTACCCCAGAGCTGCTTGCTGGGGGAGAACCGGGCACTGCTGAGTCCTGCCTCTCCTCACCACGACCCCAGGGAATGCACACCTGTGTAGGCCAACAAAGACACAAAGAGGCTGAGATACTCCCAGGTCCAGGACACACAGCCCAGGTCAAGCGTCACCAAGCCTTCTGAGGTCCCTGATCCTGGACTTATTCCCCGGAGACTGGGAGTTGGGGGGCAGAGATAGGGGTGAGGGGTGCGCCTGGCACATCCCCAGACCTATGCGGGCATAGTTGTAGAGGCAGAGTTCTCATGAGTCCACAAGTACCTGGATGGAACCACCCCCGTGTTCCAACAACACTTCGGGAGGGGGACCCGTTTCTGATGCCCAGAGGTCCAGGCTCACACAGGGTTACACACAGGGTTACAAGCTTGGTCCCAGGTCCTGGACTGCAGCAGTGGTTTGGTGACTCCAACTCCTGACGGGGTGCGGTGGCTCTGCTATAGCTGTACTTGTAGGTCCCATGAGCCAAGTGCCCCCCGCACCTCTTCCCACAGTGCTCTGCACTCCCCAGCCCACCTGCTCTGGTGCCCTCCCCAACTCCCCTCCCCTCCCTGGGTCTACGCATCTCCAACCAGCCACACCGCTCTTTCCACTGGGGAGGGGTCCTTGGCCTTGGCTTCTCCCTGCCCTCACCTCTTCTATGAAGCCTTCCTCGATCTCCCAAGCCAGGTGAGACGTGACTAAGCCTCTAGAATCCTTCCCTGGGACTTCCTCCGACCAGCGCTAATCCTGGTTTGCTTTTCTCTTCAATGGGAGCTTGCTGCTGGCAGGGGCTGGGCCTCACCTCTGCTGCCCAGCACAATCTGAGGGCTTGTAAGCAACATTCAATAAAGATCCTCAAATAAATATTTATCCAGTCCCTTCCCTGTCCCAGCTCCTGCTGGGAACTTCCAGGGAGACAAAGATAAAGCAGACAGCTTCTGCCCTTAAGGAATTTGCCGGCTAACAGGAGACCAGACAAGTCCATAAATAACCCGCTAAAAGGTAGGAGTGCAGGAGGCCGGGCAGTGCTTGGGGCTCCCTGGGTGTTCTGAGAGCCAGATGCTGGCATAGGAAACGCCCCACAGAGGACTAAGGGAAGCGATTTAGAGGCAGGATGGAAACAACCCCTGAGCATGTGGGGTGGTTTTCCAGGCGTTGCAGGAGGAGAGGGAGTGGCAAAGGGGCCGCAAAGGTGCAGTGAGCAGTGACGGGTGAGAGGCAGCAGGCGCAGTGCTGAGAGACGAGACGGTGGGCGGGGGCACCGGGCAGAGGTGAGGTGGGTGACATCCTGGGGGCCGCTGTCTGCGTTCTTGAGCCTTGCACAAGTGCCTTGGGCGCAGCTGCAGGGCCCACGCACACCGCCTGGCTCCACCTGCCCCACTGCACACACACATGCTGTGTGAGCTTTTACAGGAAGAACTGTGACCTTCAATGTTAGCCCATGGGGCGCAGGGTCATGGGGAGCCCCCAGGGGTCTTTGCTTTGGGAGGGCCTCCCAAGCAGACAAATAGAGACCAGGGACCCCGAGCCATTTCCTGCCACGCCTAGCCCAGCCAGGCAGGTGGGCCAGAAGTCTCAGTCCTCTGGCCTGGTCAAGCAGGGCTGCTTGGACCCAGTTACACTGCAGGTCCATGTGAGGCTGGGGACTGAACTTGGGGCCTGGCATGAGGCAAGAGTCCCAGCCCCTGGAGCTTTCTCCCTGGCCCTCCCACCAGGGCAGCGAAGCTCGAAGTGGTCTTGTCTACCGCCCAAAACGTGGCAGCAGAGTGGGGCGGGAGGCAGGAAGTTGCCACGCCAGGGGCTGACTCCATGTGGTGGTCAGGCGTGAGAAGCAACCTGGGCTGATACTGTCACCACGACTTGTTTGGGTGTCCTGGCCCAACCGGGGCGAGAGGGGACTCCCTCCCTCCGGCTTCCCACAACCTGAGGTGAAGGGGCTGAGGTCTCTTCCACACCACTGGAAGGGTGACCGTGGCTGCTGCCCGCTGCATTGCTCCTCCTCCTCCTCCCACACCCACTCCACTGCACTGCAGCTCTTCTATTTCTCTCCTTCCTGCCTTCCCCAGGCACTTGCCATGGGAATGCAGAGCAAACAGAGAGGTGAGCCCTTCAGGTAGCTCCCCTCAAAACACCCCTCAACTCCACCCGAGATGTCCTTTCTCTGCACCTCAGCCTCTGCAAGGCATCCTGGGAAGTGTCTGTCACCTCAAGATGGCCAGGAGTCCTCCCCAGAACCACCACTGCTCCCTGAGAAGGAACATGTCACCTCACTTCACACCCTCTTCCTTTGCGGGTCCCTCCAAGACGAGGACAAGGGCTCCTTTCTGGATCTCTGGCCCCGTCTGACCTAGACCACGTACTCTCCCCGCCTCCCATACCGGTTAAACTGAGGTCAGCTGTGGAAAAGCACCTGGGAACCTGAAAGCAAGTTGTCTGTTCAGTGGGGGTTTGCCTCCCTCGTGGGGGCAGTGAGCTCCTTGACTCTGGAAGGATCCCAGCCACTGGAGACCGAACTATCCCCATAGCAAAGGTGGCACAGGGCTGCTGTCCAGGCGGAGGATGCTGGGATGATTCCCCTATAGCAAGATTCCGTGGGTTGCCCTTCTTAGAAACTGCTGCCTGCTGCAGGCATGGCCGGGAGGAGAAGGAGACAAGGACAGGAGGGAAGGATGGAGAGAGAGAGAGAGAGAGAGAGAGATAGAGAGAGAGGAGCCATGTGTGGGGAGCACCAACCCCCGTGCTGGCCTTTGGGTAGGGAAGAGTTGCGCCCGGAAGGCAGAGGGGAAGCAGGCAGGCTGCCCACTGCCCTGGCTGCAGTCCCTTCCTTTCTCAGATGGCCCATGTATAAATGAAGGTCTGGGTATGATGGAGCAGGAGCGATAGCACAGTAGGTAGGGCAGGTAGGGCAGGTAAGGCATTTGCCTTACACATCCTTGGGTCGGTTCCCCAAGCACCACCAGGAGTAATTCCTGAGGGTAGAGCCAGGAGTCAGCCCAGAGCACTGCCTGCTGTGGCCACCAAACCAAACCAAACCAAACCAAACCAAACCAAACCAAACCAAACCAAACCAAACCAAACCAAACCAAACCAAACCAAACCAAACCAAACCAAACCAAACCAAACCAAACCAAACCAAACCAAACCAAACCAAACCAAAAAAAAACCAAACCAAACCAAACCAAACCAAACCAGAAAAATGAAGGTCTGGGTATGAGGTTGGGTCCTGGGTCACATTCCTGGAGTCCCAGAGAATTGTGGGGCAGGACAAATGGAACCCAAGGGTACGTGTCATCTTCCTGTGGGCCTCCGGACACCCTTCCCGGGTCTGACTCTGATCCCTCTGGGCTGAGACAGACAGTTGCTCTGAGGCAACCCGGAAGATCCTGTTTCTCTACCTCACCATCTGGGGTCCCGCCATGAGATTCATTCTATTTAACAGGCTTTAAGCAAAAGGGGACCCACTTGGAGGTCTGAAACGGGTTTGCCCATCTGTGCCTTCTACCTTGAGAAAACCGCTCTCAGGGGACCTGATCGAAACAAATTTGAGGGCTGGAACCATAGTACAGCAGGGAGGACACTTGTCTTGCATGCAGTTGATACTGGGTTCAATCCCCAGCACCCCTGAGCTCCACCAGGAGTGGTCCTGACTGAGGCACCAGAAGCCTGAGCACCAATACGTGTGGCCTCCCAACCCAAACAAACAACAACAAAAAGAATTTGAGAAACAGAGACTCACTGGCCAGGACCCAGGCTCAGCTGAGAGTCCAGCCCGCCACAAGGCATCTGGAACTGCTGCCAGAGCTACCACCACCGGAGAGGGTCACTCTGTGCTGTCCTGAGACCTGGGGATGGGCACTCTGTGGCAATGGCTGACCAAAACACCATCTCTCCCAGGTGCATGCAAGCCTGGGGCAGGAGTGGGTAACAAGGAGGTCTGGAAGGTTCAGTTCTTGGGCCTGTGGACAAGCCCACAGCTGACCAGTGTCCAAATGCCAGCAGGACAGGGCCAAGTTGCTCAACATCAGTTATGTATTAGGAGAGGCTGCCAGTTATGTATCAGGAGAGGCATACCTGATCACTTATGTATCAGGAGAGGCTGTGGGGTTCCCCACATGGACCCCTGCCCTCCCACACACACACAGAGAAGCTGGCCTAGAAGGGGTCACACCTGCAGCTGTTTCCCGCCCACAGAGGAGAAACGTCTGAGTACACTAGGGCCTCCGCCGCCAAAGAAGAGACGATGGTGAAGACAATCCCCTGACTGAGCCTTACGCATCTCACGGATGATGCTCAGAGGGGTTTGTGGCCCGTGTGCAGTCAGGGACAAGGCGCTGGGTTCGGCTCACCTGAGACATCATGGTGATCCCAGGTGGGATTCCAAGCAGTGCTATTGGTGGCGGAGCACAGGCCTGGCCTTCTCCGGCTGGCCCCCGACCCCAGCTCACCCCCTGGGCCCTGCGAGGCTCCGGCAGCGTAGGCTCTGGACACACAGGCCCGGCTTCTCACCAGCTGTGTGACCGAGCATCAGTTGCGCAACGTCACTGGGCCTCAGCCAAGGCTCCTTGAAATAAGCTGATGTGGCGAGTTCACAGGGTGGCGGGAGGGACAGCGTGCACGGCGCTTCCCACGGGCGGCGCAGAAGTGCTTAGCAATAACCATAGGCAAACGCTATTAATAATAAAGCATTCTCATTAGGCTTAGCGCTTTATCTTTCTCGGAAGGCACTCAGTCTTTCCAGAGCTTTCCGAGAGAGGTCACAATCAGTCTCCCAGATAGGTCCCTGGGATGCTGAGATCTCCCAGAGCAGAGATGCTGCCATCCCCTCTGGGATGCTCTGCAGACCCCACAGTGGGAGAGGCAGGGGGTGTCTGCCAGAGGGAGAAAGGACAGTCAGACCAAGAGGAGAGGGCAGGGAAGTGGGGCTGCACGAAGAACAGCAAGGGCAGGCCAGACCGTGAGAGTCCTGGGTGCCCAGATGAGGAGCTGAGACTCCGCCCCTCCACCCTGGCGAGGGGTGGGCATGGAAGGTGGAGGGGGTGAGAACTGCTTTCACTTTAGGAAGAGCGCACGGGATGTGACCTGCAGGGAAGAGCTTGGGGCGGAGGGCAGAGTCTGCCGGACACAGGCTGGTGCTCCTCAGTGAGAGACTGAGGTGGTGGTGATGAAACAGAGGTCAACAGCAGGCATGTGGGGCTCCTGCCTCTGCTGGCCCCGCACCCCATGTGCTGTGAGGCCTCTCGGGTCTGCAAAGCAGAGACAGCAGCGTCCCTCCTTGGGTTGCAACGAGTGTTATGCAAGTCACTGGGTGTTCAGGCCGCAGACAAATGCTTGAGAGTAGGTGAGCCCTGGGAAGGGCCAAGTACTGCTGCTGGATCTCGAGCAGGTGCTGGGGCCAGGTGGGAGCCGCAAGGCTCAGAAGCTTTCCAGCATTCCGTCCAGGGGGGGTGACGGAGTGTAGCCCCGCTGAGGGAGGCCAAGGGGCATGGGGGGGTAGCAGAGGGCCGGAGACCGAGCAAGGAAGTGGTGGGCCCTGAAAGGAGCAGCGTGCTGACTCAGATGCTGAGTTGGATAGGATGGCCAAAGGGCACTGGGGCCATGGCTGATGGTGGTGGGCATTCAAGGGTTGCAAAAGAGGCTGCGGAGGAGGGCAGGAGGCCTGAAACCCAGGGAAAGTTCGAGCCAGTGGTTCCTTCCCACAGACCACACCTAGGGAGGCTAGGCCCGGGGCCAGTTCTGCCCCCATCATGACTGCCTCCATTACTCACCACCATTACTTCCCACCATCCTCACCATTACCCCCTCCCATTACTCCCCACCATTACGCTCCACCATTACTCTCTACCTTTGCTCCCCACTATTATTTCCACCATTACTCCTTTCCATTACACCCCACCAATATTCCCTACCTCTCCATCATTACTCCCTCGCCATTTGCTCCCCCACTATTACTTGCCACCATTGCCTCCCATCATTACTCCCCACTATTACTTTCCACAATCACTGCCTCTGACCTGCACTGGAGGGGCACTGTATATCTGCTCTTTAGTACCTGACAGAGCATAGCACACTATTTAAAAAGACTAGACAGCTAGGACAGGGGGTATTGGCGTTTGCCTTGCATGTAGCCTAGTCTGGTTGGACCCAAACAAGCAAACAAACAGAACAGGAAATTGGGGCTGGAGCTTATGGCAGGCTGGAGGCCCTGAGTAAGGCACCTGCACACAACTTGGGGTGGATGAGCTGAGTTTCGGGTGTGAGGGCACTGGGCTTGGATCCCGCTCCCGTAAATGCTGTGAATCCTGTCTGTGTGGGAGGCAGGGCTAGGCCCAGCTCTAGGTCCTCGCTCTAGAGGGCCCGATCATGGGGCCTGCTCTAGACCCCTGCTTCTTAAACTGGGGATGGTGTGGGGGTGCTGTATACCGAATGGTCAGCAGGGAGGTCAGGAAGAATTTGACAATAGCACAAGGCACAAAAGAGCTTTCTGAAGGCACAAGTGAATTCAAAGGAAACCAAAGTGCTTCTCACAGCACTTTCTGGGTGCAGAAGGGGTTGTGAGTGGGAGAAGTTTCAGCATCTCTCACCTAAACCAGACCCAGCTTCAAGGCAGCCCCTTTGCTCCTCTGCCTAGCTGGAGGCCCGGTGCAGCCTCTGGGCTCGGCTCCTTTGTAGACCACTTCCCTTGTGTGAGGCAGGAAGCCTGATGGGGTGGGGTGGGTGAGGGGGGTTTCCAAACTGTTCCATGGAACCCAGCAGGGGTCCTGCCTCAGACCCAACCTGAGGAAAGGGCCACATCCTCCTTCCCTCCGCTGACCTGGAGCCGGCCCTTCCTGCAGGGCCGTTCCTGGTGTCATCTTACCCACCTTCAGGGCAGCTATAGGCCAGAAAGCTCCCTTGGACCTTTCAAGGAAGGGCTGGTGCTCCTCAGTGAGAGACTGAGGAGCCACAGACTAGACACAGGCTCTGGAATGTTCCTGAGCTTGCGGCTTTGGGTGTGGTAGAGCAAGGTAACGGGGGAGTCAGGGTCCTGCGCTCTCCCTCCTTCCTTCCTCCAAGGCTCCCTGGGCCAGGGGGGACCATTTCAGAGAAGAAGGTGCAAGTTGACAAAGACAAATGGGCTTAATTGACCCAAATTATCAGCAGGGAGGAGGCGGAGGCCGGCTGCTGGCATCTTTGATCACTGTCACTGCGAGTGGGCAGGGCAGCCCCCGGCCAGGCCATGAGGGGCCTCTCCCCTATGAATGGCAGAGGTCAGAGTTGCTGCAAAGTGGAGCCTGGTGAGGGCTGTTCCCAGTTGGGGGGCTGTAGTCCCAGGAGTGGGGACTCCTCCAGGTCCCTCACTCTGAGGTCAAAGGCTGCAGTGCAGGGGCGGGGCTCCCAGGATCAAGCACTCAGCCCGTCAACCCTGGGCCAGGAGGACCCTGCCCAAGACACCTTTGCATCTTTCAGCTTTCCCGCACATGCCGTACTGGGGGTGATGTCTAACTGGGCTCATGGGCACACGGGCATACAGGGACACACATAGGGGACACACATGGGGACATATGGGCACCTGGGCACATGGTGTTTTCCGGCTCTCCTCTCTGCTCTTCAAGCCCTCCTTTCTCTGCCCAGTCCTCTCCCTGACCACAAACACTCAGCCTGGGTGGGGACCCTTGGTGCCAGGGCACCGAAAAGGGAGTATGCCAGATCACCGAGTGCAAACATGTCCCTGCTCTCTCACTGCACACACACCGCACACACACACACGCACACGCACATGCACACACACACACACACACCTGGGGACCAGCGGAGTGACTGGAGATGGTGGACACACTTCCCGGCCTCCTGCAGAGGGACAGAGCTGCCGCACACCACCGCTCCCAGCCGGGCTGCCTGCAGATGTGCCTGTGATTTACTTAGTGAAGAGCTGGCGGGCACCTGAGCTGCGGATAATGACACTGAGCACTGGTTCTAAGAGAACTGCCTGGGGCTCTAGGCCCAGAATAGAGGGTGGAGTGAGAAAGAAGGAGATGGAAAATGAGAAGAAAGATTTCTTCCCGTCATTTATTTTATTTTTATGAATTTTTGGGGGGGTGGGGCCATACCCAGCGATGCTCAGGAGCTATTCCTGGCTCTGCACTCATACGGCTCTGCAGTAGGAGGTGCTGGGGATTTAAATGGGGTTGGCTGCACACAGAGCAAATGTCCTACCTGCTCTACTATCAGGTCATTTAAATTTTTTCAGGGACTACACCTGGAGGTACTCAGGGGTTACTTCTGTCTCTGCACTCAGGGATCACTCCTTAAGGGACTCCGAGAAACATTTGGGGTATTGGGGATGGAACCCAGGTTGGGTACCTGCAAGGCCAACTAGCTTACCCTCTCTGTACTATTACTCTGGCCCTCATGTTTAAAGACAATTCCACACCTTTCCTGCTCTCCTCCTCCTTCAGAGGACCCCTACTATGGGCCCAGGGGTTGTTCCCCTAGAGACCCCCTCAACTATGGGAAGCTCCATATTAGCAAACACCCAGAGTTCCTGATTCAGAAGGTCTGACAGTGCCTGATGTGATTCACAGGCCCCCCACGCCCCGTGATGCTTCTGAAATCCTGCTGTGATCAAGGGGCCAACCACGGTTTCCCTTTAGAACTGCGGGAGCCCTGTCTGCCCCCACACTTGTGCATTCATAATTCTGAGGCACTCTAGGCAGCAGCACTTTTGATGAGATGCCCCTGCGTTTTCACGTGAGTTCCCTGTTACCTGTCTGCCCCCCTTCGCCACACTGCCGAGGAAGCGGCAGCTCCAGGCACTCACCTGAAGGGTCCGCAGCACCCCAAAACCCTGAGGGTTGCCAATCCTACCCATACAGACATCTGGAGCTGAGGAGCAGACACTGACCCCCAACCCCTCCCCCTGCTCAGGCTGAGATAGTGCGGGTGGTAGCGTGAGGGACACCCCATGGTGGGTCATGATCTGCAGGTTTCTAGAACTCTCTTTAATATGCATAATTCATCATCTCTGCTCTGATTCTCCTTGCGCCCTGTTTTAGTGGAGAAACCTACACCTCTGGGGGACTTCTGAAGACGCCCACTGTGGACCAACCCAAGAACCTGTCTGCTGTCCAGCATCAAAGAAGCTGTGCTAAAGGCTTAGACAGCTAAGCCCCGTCTCTCCCTGGGACAAGTCTGTGCTGTGACTGTGACCCTGCTGTCCATTCGCCTGGACAGTAATGAAAGGGATGGAGTCAGGCTGCCTGGGGTGCTGTCATGCCTGGCCGGTGGGACACCTGAGGCTGGAAACAGAATTTCCATACGTCTGCTGCACCTCTGCCAGCTTAGGGGTCCTCCACATGCCCAGCGTGGACCCTGGGTCCGGTAGGCTCCCACCCTCAATGGGATTCCTCATTTGTAAGTCACTTACTTCAATGAGAGGTAGCTGTGGAGAGGAAGCAGAGAGGAGAGGAAGAGGTGTGTGTGTGTGTGTGTGTGTGTGTGTGTGTGTATCCTCTGTTGTGGAGGAGCAGACAGGGAGTGACATACAGACTTTATGTCATCTGGAACAGTCCCCTCCTTCTGTGGGGGCGGGCTGGGCCTCTTTGCATGTATGTGTAGGCTTGGCTTATCCAAGATGGGTTCTGGAATCCTAGGCAGAGCCAAGGCTTCTCATGGGCTTCAACTACACTGGAAAACTGAGTGGGGTTCCCAGGAAATGGGGGCATATAGGGAAAGGAGTGAAGCAGCTGCACCCAGACCCCACCCATGACAAGGGCTTCGGTGTATTAACTGGACCATGCACTTGCTAGCTGGATTCCGGGGGAGGGTATCTCCAGGACAGCCCAGGGATGACATGTTCCAGTGGGGCAGATGGGAGCTCAGAGACAGACCCTACCACAGACCTCACGTATTTCCCTCACCAAGAAATTGTTGCTTTGAGTCAATGCACATCTCAGTGGGGGGGAGAGGCTTATCATCATTTTAAGGGCTACTCACTCCAATCAAGCCTTGGCCCCTCTCCTGGTCCCTAGTGGCAGGTGGGGTTCTAGGAGCAGGGAAAAAGGGAGGGTTTGGGTAGATATTAGAGATGGAAGGGTCAGGCCAGAGTGAAAGGAAGGAATCCCTCGAGAGCTGGGAGCCTCTCTGCTCTGCTCTCTGCTCCACTGGACCAGCAGGCCCTCTTACGCTCATGTTGGGTAGGCTTGCTCAGAACAGTGGTCAGCTCCGCTCATGGGAATGCCAGCCCCAGCCTCCACAAACACCCAATGAGAACCAAGCCCTTGTCCAGGACCTCTGGTCACAGGAGCACCTCAAAGGGTTTGCGGGCACATTTTCTGACAAGGCTGTGTGACCCACAAAGAGAGCACTCAGGAATGCCTCATGGAAAAATAGATGAGGCAGTAAGTGTGAATGAATGCATGAGAGGGTGAACGTGAATGAATGCACGGATAGGTGAATGTGAATGAATGCGTGAATGGGTGGGTATGAATGAATGAATGAATGAATGAATGGGCCGTGTGAATGAACTCATGAGTGGGCTAGCATGAATGAATGGGTGTCAATGAATGCATGACTCTGTAACTGGGTGAGAGGGCGAGCAAATGAATGCATGACTGGGTGGGTACGAATGAATGAATGAGTGGGCAAAAGTGAATGAATGCATGAGTGGGTGAGAGTGAATGAACTCATGAGTGGGTTAGCATGAATGAGTGGGTGTCAATGCATGCATGAGTGGTTGCGGATGAATGAGTGGATGAGTGTGAATGAATGCACTGGGGCGGGTATAAATGAACGCATGAGGAGGAGGGTGTGAATGAAGGAATGAATGCTGGGCTGACGGATGAAAGCCCCCAGTGGAGAAGTGAGGACCCAGGTCTGCAATCTGAGGGAAGAAGGTGACGCTCCAGGAGGGGAACGACCCGCAGTGCAAGGAACCTTAGAATCAGATGGGTTTCTGGGGCCCCACAGCTGTGCCTACAGAGAACCCCATCTGGCAGGCAGGCACAGGCCCTCCCAGGGAAACCCTGTCTGATGAGGGAGGCTCAACTTCTTTTCTGGAGGAATCTCAGACTGATAAAGGAGGCACCGCATCCCTTGGGAGGGGCCTAGTCTGGTAGGGGTCAGGGGAGAGGAGCCCCTGTCTGAGGGGGAGGCATTCCCAATGGGGCCACCTCCAGGCTGGCTCTCAGGGGCGACACTCCACCTGCTTGGGCTGGAGCTGAGTGCCCGGAGGAAGGACAGGTGCTGAGAGCCGCGGCCGGGCAGTGCCATTGGCATTCCGGTCAGGCAAGCTGTTGCTGAATTATTATTATTATTTCTTTTCCTTTTTCTTCAAATTTTTTTTTAGCTACTTAGAGCAATTTACAGAAATCATTTAGGGGCCGTTTAGGGAGAAGAGGAAAGATGGAGACTTTTAAAGGCAGGGCCCGGGATGGTTTTATGCAGATGAGCTTTGCAGGGATGTGGAGAGAGGGACTCTGGATTCCAGGGGTACAGGAGGGGGAAGGGCTGCGAGGAGAGAGGGGAGGCACCAGGCAGGGACCTAGGAGGGGACCTGTGGGGACAGTGCTGGACAGAGGCTGAGACACAAGGAGCAGAGAAGCTGTGGGTAAGACTGGGGTGGAGCCTGCCACTGTACCTCAGTTTCCACTTTTGTAACGGGCTCCTCCAGCATGGACTGAACTGAACAGGTGTGTCTGGCCTCTCCACCACCATGGAGGGGCTGCGGGCGACACTTAGGGTGTGTGTGGGAAGTAGGGGGAGATGGTCTCTGGTGCCAGGGTCCCACTGCCTCTTCCTGCCTGCACCCTCGGTCACTCGCTTTGCTTCCTTGTCCCAGCTCAGTCTCAGTGTCCCTCACACAGTGGCCCCTGAGATCAGTTCCTAAGTGAGGATCTCTGGAGTTCCTTATCACTGCTCCCAGGGTTTAGCCTGTAGGGGCTGGCTCCACACCAGAGCTCCCCGGGAGCAGTGATAAGGTGAGAGGGACCATGTTTGAACTGTGGGGAGAGAGGCTGGCCTAGAACCGCTGCACCCCTGAGCACCCTCCACAGGAGAGGGGGTAGTTTGGGCAGGTACCACCATCCTGCCTTCAGTGGGCCCCGGGAGGGCTGATCTGCTAGCTGGGGATGCAGGTGTCCTGATGGAAGGAGGAAGGAAGGAGAGAGGAATGTGACCCTCAGGAAGGGAAGGGGAGGAGAGAACACCAGCCCCCCACACACAGGGGAGCCCTACTTCATGCTGATGGGGTGTGGGGTGACTAGAGGCGTGACCTGGTTACTCTGTGTAACATCTGGGAAGTTCAGACATGCCTCAGCCTGTACTTGGGCCCTGGGAAGTTGGGGCGCTCTCCCATTAGTGACCAATCACTTCCTCCTGGAATGAGTGGTCAGTGCCCCCTGACCCGCTCACACAGCCGGTGAAGAAACTGAGGGGTCACTGGTCGGGGACTTGGGGGCCTGTGCCAGGTGTTGTGGAGGACTAGGCTGGACTCTCATCTTCACGTCCCTGCACCCAAGCTCCTCCCTCTCTCCTTCCTTTCTGCCTTCTTTCCTTCCTTCCTTCCTTTCTGCCTTCTTTCCTTCTTCCCTTCCTTCCTCCCTCCCTTCCTTCCTTCCTTCCTTCCTTCCACACTTCTTTTCCCTCCATCTCTCCATCTTCCTTCCTTCCTTCCTTCCTTCCTTCCTTCCTTCCTTCCTTCCTTCCTTCCTTCCTTCCTTCCTTCCTTCCTCACTTCCTTCCTTCCACACTTCCTTCCTTCCTTCCTTCCATCTCTCCATCTTCCTTCCTTCCACACTTCCTTCCTTCTTTCCTTCCATCTCTCCATCTTCCTTCCTTCCTTCCTTCCACACTTCCTTCCTTCCTTCCATCTCTCCATCTTCCTTCCTTCCTTCCACACTTCCTTCCTTCTTTACTTCCATCTCTCCATCTTCCTTCCTTCCTTCCTTCCTTCCTTCCTTCCTTCCTTCCCTTCCTTCCTTCCTTCCTTCCTTCCTTCCTTCCTTCCTTCCTTCCTTCCTTCCTTCCTTCCTTCCTTCCTTCCTTCCTTCCTTCCTTCCTTCCTTCCTTCCTTCCTTCCTTCCTTCCTTCCTTCCTTCCTTCCCCCATCTCTCCTGCACTCAGGGATACAGTGAATCTTGACCAACCAGACCAGAGGATTCAGGAGACTGAGGTGCAGCTCAGACCTGGCAGTGCAGCAGGAACCTCTAGGCCATATGCTGCAGTGTGCTTATAACCCAAGTTTCTTTGATGCTAGGTCTCTCTTGGCGCTCTGGGGAGAGTTCCTGAAACTCTCCCCAGAAACCAGCCATGTGTGCATTCCACAGCCCTGGTGTGGAGCCAGCCCCCACAGGCTAAGCCCCATGTCTCCCCACTTTGGCTCTGGGCCTGTGTGGTGGATCTCTCCTGCCTGTTACTAGTGCTGCAGCCTCACAGGCACCCACTCATTGAGTCCCCACCACCTAAGAGGTGATGCTGCTCACTATTAACCCACTCCACAGATAAGAAGACTGAGGTTCAGGGAGCAGCAATGGCTGCCCAACTGGTGGCAGAGCCAATGTTCCCTAAGAACTGGGCCTCCCATGGGCTGGAGCGATAGTCCAGCGGGTAGGGCGTTTGCCTTGCACACGGCTGACCCTGGTTCGATCTCCGGCATCCCATATGGTCCCTTGAGCACCGCCAGGAATAATTCCTGAGTGCAGAGCCAGGAGTGACCCCTGAGCATTACCGGGTGTGACCCCAAAAAAGCAAACAAACAAACAAACAAATAAATAAATAAATAAATAAATAAATAAATAAATATATAAATAAATAAATAAAGAATAAAAAGAATTGGGCCTCCCAGGAGACTGCAGGTAGCCGGCCAGGGGCAAGATTCTGAAAATGGTTCCTTCATGGTGTGGCGGGGCCAGACTGCCCAGCTCACACAGATTTGAGTATTGTTTGCTGTGAGCCTCACCCAGCCCTCTCCAAGCCCAGGCCAGGCCGGTGTGTCTTCCGGCACCCCTGCCCCTTGGTACCAATTCCACTGCAGCCAGCAGATAACAGGGTAACTACCTTCATTGCAGTTTGCCCCTTTTCTGAGTGTCGTGGGCATTAAGCACACAACTGCCTCCAGCCCAAGCTGCCTTCTACGGAGCCCTCACTGGCACCAGGTGCTTCTCCCGCCACGTTCTACGGAGTAAAACTTTTCCATAACCATAACCCAAGGATAACTCACTAACCCATTTTACACATGTGTGGAGAGCCTCAAAGCAGTAAAGCTGTTTTCCCCAAGACCACCAAGCTGGGAGATGGCACATGGAGGCCCGGATACCTGAGTGAGCGTGTGAAGAATCAGTCTAATGCCGGTGGGAAAAGGGGAGGAGCGACCTTTTCGTTTATTTATTCACTCATTCATTCACTCACATGTGCCATTAATTACTGAGCATCTCTGCACCAGACACTGGAGATTGAGAGCAAAGCCAAGAACGAAAGTGAGGGGACACCTGCCTTTCTAGCAAAGTGGGGGGGGTCATGTCAGTCTCTGAACAGCAAGGCAGGGTGTCTCTCTCTGAACACGCAGATGCCCAGCAATGCGACATGCCAGGTACAGGGGAAAGGAGCAGGATATGAGGGGACATGGCCATTTGGCATGGGGGTGGACAGGCAGGACCATTCTAGCAAGATGCACTTCTCTGAGCAGAGACCTGGGGAAGAGTGGATGAGTCATTTATTTAGGGGCAAGGCTAGGCCGAGGCCAGCAGGGCCGATGCTCCAAGCCCAGACGACACGTGACTGGGTATACAGGGAGGCAGGGCCCGGAGACAGCCAGATCTGCTGCACCACAGGAAGGGCAGCCGTTGGCCAGCACATACCACACCAGGGCTCTGGGGGCTGAGCATGTCCCCAGGGATCCACACACACGCTCACAGACATGGGAGTTGCCTCATGTATGGGTCCTCAGAATAGTTCCGCTGGGGTCGGAAACATCTCAGGGAAGGATTCAGGGTGGGAGCACCTCGGGGCTGTAGCTACCAGAACAGCAGCCAGGCGGCCACTCACAGAGGAGGCCAAGGGACACTTGCGCAGCAGGGGAAGGTGGCACGGAGCAGCGCTGCTCTATGAGAGGCTGCCTGGGAGCCCTGGCGTTGAGCACAAAACGAGACAGGATCTCATTAGTAATTTTTATACTGATTACACGTTGAAATGAAAATCTTTGCTGAGTATTGGCTAAATATATACTATTAAAGTTCATTTCACCAGTTTACTTTTTTACATTTTCTCGAGTGGCAACAGGAAATATTTCTCTGACGTAGCAACCTCGTGTTGTTTCCAGTCGGATGGCGCCAGCACAAGCCAGGCCCCTGAAGTCAAAGGCAGAGCGGCGGCCTCCAGGGGAAGGAAAGGGTTGCTGAGTTGGCTGAAGGTGGGCAGAGACGATGGACCGAGAGATGGTGGTGGCACCAGGGCAAGTGGGGGGGCCCTTGGATGGGCGGGGCCATTGGAGGGACTCGGAGCAGCTCCGATGGGTCATCAGCTGCTACAGGACTCAGTATTGAGCTCTGACTGTGCTGGGTGCACCCCGCAATACCCCACCCCAGCTTCCCTGCTTGAAGGTTTTAGCTGGGCTTCCCACTGTCTGCAGATAGTGGGTTAGAAGAGGAGCCGTCAGAGATGGGGGTGCGGGACTATTTCCCCGCTCCCCACTTTCGGCTGCTTCCAGCAGGTCTTCAACACTCTCCCCCAGATCTGACTGCTTGCGGGTGTCCTGGAAACCTTTTGGGGGCTGCAGTGAAGGAGAATGCAGCTACTGGGAAAGATGACCGGTCACTGTGGTGGCAGCCAGCTGTGACCCAGAAACACCTCTTTTGATGCCAGTGGGTGGGTGGGTACAGGGTGTGGAGTAGGGTGTGTGTGTGTGTGTGTGTGTGTGTGTGTGTGTGTAAGTGTGGAGTGGTGTGTGTGGTGTTTGTGGGTGTGTGTGGGGGGTATATGTGTGAAGTGGTGTGTGCGTGTATGTGTGTGTAAGTGTGGAGTGGTGTGTGTGGTGTTTGTGGGTGTGTGTGGGGTATATGTGTGAAGTGGTGTGTGCATGTGTGTGTGTGTGTGTATTGGGAGGCACGTGACAGGCATGTGGCGGCTTTCCCGGAGGACGAGGCTGGTCACTGCAGTTTTTGAAAACAAGCAGCATGTTGCTAGGAGGCACCGAGGGTCAGAAATAAATAAATAAGGCCCCAAACAGAACAAAACAGAAAAATCCAACTACCAGAAAACAGCTCTCCGGGAAGCCTTTGGCACTGTCTTCACTGGGCTTCCCTGGCAGAGGCCGGGAGAAGAAACAAATCGACTGACAAGGTTTACAGCGCCCTGGAGCAGCCATGTCCGCATGGGGGACCTCGTCCATCCCCGAGGGCCCCACAGGAAGGAGGGAGAGAGGCGAGAGGAGGGCCCAGTTCTGCAAGTGCAGACGCTGAGACTCGGAGGGATGGGCAGGCAAGTGTGTGTGTGCATTCATGGATGTGTGTGTGTGGTGTGTATATGTGTGTGTGCACATGTGAGCATGGTTTGTATGTATATGTGCTTGCATGTGTGTATGTGTGTACATGTTTGCATGTGGTATGTATATTTGTATGTGTGTATGTATATATGTGTGTGCATGTTTTTGTGTGTATGTGTGTGTGTATGTGGGGTGTGTGTGTCTGTCACTCTGCATTGGGGCAGACATTAAAAACTACATATGCACATGTGAACACCCACGGCCATTTTCTCTGACCCAACTGGCTTCTTTGGGGGCTTCTCTGGAGCCCAAGATTTGGGGAAGCCTGATGGAGCCCTGAGGGTCTGGTTGTTGGGGGCCTGAGGCATGGTAAGGGAGTCTGGGTGTCTAGGGAAAATCCAGAGGGAGAGCTGGGCTTGTGGCAGGATCTTGCCCCCCTGGAGTCTGGGGGCCCAAGCCCGCGTCTCTCTACATCAGATGGATGCTCCGGGCCTGAGCCTGACGCCCATCCAGTCCTGGAGGAGGAATCCAAGAGGCGAGGAGCAAACCAAGGGCCAGTGACAGCACCCACACCCACATGTGGCATGATAGCACCCACACCCTCATGGGCTCTTCGCCATGTAGGGCCAGCTCTGAGGACTTCTGGGGGTTGTTTCCCAGCCTGATGCGCCTCAGTCCCACATCATCCATGGCCACTGACTCCTTCAACAGTGCTCCCAGTTGAAAGCTGCCCCCACGCAGGCCCTGCTGAGACTCTGAGGCCCCAGCCTCACTCTGTGACTCTCCATAGCTCTGCAGTGCTCCGCAGAGCAGAGGAGCACAGTCCTGAGAGGTCTTGGGAGATCATCTGGTACAGATCTACCCCGTATACTGCATTTTGCCCCAGTACCCATATTTAGCTCAGGAAACCTGGCTTTCTTCCCTGCTGCACACGGAGCTTCCGAGCCTACAGCCATCTCTGTTCTGCATCCCCATTTTCCTCAGCAGTAGCGGATACACAAAGATGCCAACTGACTGAGGCAGAAGCCTAAGTGGCACCTCCTCCACGAAACCTTCCCTGATTGGAGATGGCGCCCACTCACTGCTGGGCTGAGTCCCTTCCAACATCTCTGTGACTGCATCCTGTCAGAATCCGTGCAGGCCTGGTTCATCTTCCCAGGACAGCACTTCAGAAGCACTTTGAGAGACACACACGGTATTTTCTCCTTCATTTTTACAGGGAGATGGGACTTGGCATGGGCAAATTACATTACTAACAGTAATATTGACAACTATCAGTTTTGCAGAGTTGCTGTGTGCCAGGCACTCATCTCAATATTTTCTTTCCATGAAATAAATGACTCATGTAACCAGCACTGCTGCCCCGTGAGTTGGGCATTTTGAATCATTTACAGTTGAGAGTGGAGAGACAGTCACAAACTGGCTAAGTCTTTGCCCCAAACCACACAGGAGGGGATAAACCAGGTGGTTGGATCTGGCAGAGAAGGCACCTCGAGACAATGCCAAGAGAGAACAGAGTGCACCCTGCTGTAACCAAGGCTCAAGTCCCGCACTTAGGACACGGCAAGCACTAAGTGCTCAGCTAACGGAAGTGTCTGATTTGCTGACCTGACAGTTCACTGTTTCTTAGATTCTGGTCTGGATCAGTCGGGGCTGGGATGGGGAGATAGTCTTATGCTGGAAGACCGCAGGGCCCTAATGGGAAGCCCAGTCCACTCTAGCCCATCCCCCTTACTTCTCAACCCCACCACCTCCCCCGCCCCAGACTCCTTTCACCTGCATTTCAGACTTTTTCTTTCCCGGGCTGTCGACCGGCAGATTTTTTTTTCTCCTGCAGAGAACAGCCACAGAAAATTGAGATCATTTCTCTGCTGTGTTGGCAGCTGAGAAAATGGCAATTTTCCCTATTTCCATCTGAGAGGTCCTTCTGATTGGACAGAGGTGCCTCAGCTTGTCTTTCACCAGGACGAATAGGGAAGGGGGCAAGTGCGGGTGGCCCTGAGGCCAGTCACTTTGGTGGTTCAGTTTTGTGATCCTGGGGGAACGGAAGTGGGTTGCAGGGGAAGGAGCCTTTGTCCAAGACATCACAGGTCAGAAACAGGAGGGCAGAGGACTAAAAGCTCCTGGTTACCTGCAGTGGAGGTGGGCAATCAGAGAAATGGGCTCTGCAATGCGTAAAAGTGAGAGCTTGCAGTTGCCCCAGCAGCCGTCAGACCTCTGGTGAGATGGTTAGAATGAGTATGTGATGCGTCTCGGCCCCAAGACGGAGAGTGCCAGGGACTGGAGCGATAGCACAGTGGGTAGGGTGTTTGCCTTGCACGCAGCCAACCCAGGTTCAATCCCTGGCATAACATACTCTCCCTCAAGCCCACTAGGAGTAATCCCTGTGTGCTGAGCCAAGAGTTACCCCTAAGCACCTCCAGGAATGGCCTCCAGCAAAACAAAAAGTCTGAGAATGCAGATTAATGATTGATTAAAAACAAAAAACTAAAAAAAAACAGAATTGGGGCTGGAGCGAATGCACAGTGGGTAGAGCGTTTGCTTTGCACGTGGCCGACCCGGGTTTGATCCCATATGGTCCCCTGAGCACTGCCAGGAGTAATTCCTGAGGGAAGAGCTAAGAATAACCCCTGAGTGTTGCCGTGTTACCCCAAAAAGCAAAAAAACAAAACAAAACAAAACAAAAAAAAAACAACCAAAGGAAAAACCAAACAAACACAGAATCCAGGTCTGGAGCAACTGGAGGTAGGGGGTAAGCCCCCACCCCTCCATTTATGGTCCTCTGAGCCTGCCAGGAGTCACCCTTGAGCACAGCCAGGAGTATCCTTTGAGCACCTCCAGGAGTAATATCACTATCACTATCACTATCTTCCTGTTCATCATTGATTTGCTTGAGCGGGCACCAGTAACATCTCCATATGTCCTGTCTCATGCAAGTAGAGCCCAAGGGCACCTGCTTGCTCCAGGAACATAAAGAGCCTCAAACCATTCCATCAGGTCATGGGAATGAGGTCTATAATTGTTACTGGCATTTGGCATATCAAATACGACACGGGTAGCTTGCCAGGCTCTGCCGTGCAGGTAGCATACTCTTGTAGTCATCTCTAAATCCAGCATTTATTGATGAACCACGCAGCCGCAAGCAGCCGCGCAAGCCGGGCTGTAATAGGCTGGTCTGCTGGGTGGAGTTCTGACGAGGGGGAAGTCCGGATGTGCAAAATGGAGGCCCTCATGGAGTGGGGGGGTCGTCTGGCTTGTTGCGAGGCTCTGCTGGGGTGGTGGGCCAGGGCTAGAACCCACCATCCCTCGTGGGCGCCTCGTGAGCAGCTGGGCACAGGGAGAGCCAGTAGCAGCTCTGCCCCATGTCTGTGAGTCCAGGAGTAATACCCAAATAAAAAACAAAACAAGAAACAAAACTCATAACCGAGGCTGAGAAATGGAGGATGGGCTAGGGATCCCAAATGCCCCAGAGAAGTCCAGAGCCTGGCACGAGACCTTCCTCAGGGAGGTGATGATGAGGGCTGACACCCTGGCCCCACTGAAGAGGCAGGCACTAAGTTCCTGGGGCAGAGAGTTGATGGGTGTTCCTAGCCGGGCAGGTCTGCCCAGGCCTGTGTGGCCTCTGTCCCGGCACATGTGTCCTGTCTCCCGGCAGAGCAGCTGCAGGTACCAGAAAGGTAGCCACAGCCAGAACAGTGAGGATGAGGGGCCTGAAAGAGTGGCCAGCGGGCTCTGCTTGTGTCCTGGAGACCAGTCCCCATGCCTGCTGGTTCTGGGTCTCTGCAGCTGTACCTCTGCTCCGTAGCTATGCCTGAAATGCTGCTGAGGCTCCCCAGCTCTCTCAGCTCACTGCCCCCGTGCTAATGAGGGCCTCCCTTCCCATCTCCAAACGCCCCTCCCTACCCCACTGCTGGCCTCAGTTCTTTGCAGGCTCAAATTCATGCCTGCCCTAGAACTGGGGGGTTCTGGTCTTCTGGATGGTCCCTTAGGATGCATTTATTTGCATCTTCCAACACATACTTTAGAATTAAAGATGCATTTATTTGCAATCTTCCAACACATACTTTAGAATTCCTAATTCCCTTTCCTGTACCTTTTCTCCTCTTTTCCCTGGTACGTGTTGCTTTCTAACATACAGAGCTCACGCATTCCTCATATATATGATATACTATCTGCTCTCTCTCTCACCTCATGCCACTGCTTGAATGCTCTATACATGCAGGGATTTTTGGTATTTCCACAGACCAGACAGCATTTGCCGGCACTAAGGAAATGCACTGAGTGCCAGGGAAGTGTCTGTGTATGCATGTCCATGTATACATAAGTGGTCTAAGAGGCCTCAAATTACAGATAATCAAGTACCTTCTGGACTGCAGAACTGAAGAGAGACCTTGGAATAAGGTTACACCCTACCAGGTCCACTGCAACTTATGGCCAGCAGGAGGCCAGGTGGGATAGTTACCAAGAGCACACATCCAAAATCTGCGGCCTGGGAGTACTGGGCCTTGGTTCCTGGGAGAAACAAAACACGCTTACTCTCTGGCCTAAGGGCTGGTGGGCAGGCCTTGGGGTGGAAAGGTGTTCTAGGCAGAGGGAACAGTGTAGACAGAGCCTCTGAGTGGAGCACTGTCATTCAAGGACAAGAGTGTTCTGGGCAGAAGGAACAGTGTAGACAGAGCCTCTGAGTGGAGCACTGTCATTCAAGGGGAAGAGTGTTCTGGGCAGAGGGAACAGCATAGACAGAGCCTCTGAGTAGAGCACTGTCATTCAAGGGCAAGAGTGTTCTGGGCAGAAGGAGCAATGTAGACAGAGCCTCTGAGTGGAGCACTGTCATTCAAGAAGAGTATTCTGGGCAGAAGGAACAGTGTAGACAGAGCCTCTGAGTGGAGCACTGTCATTCAAGGGCAAGAGTGTTCTGGGCAGAAGGAACAGTGTAGACAGAGCCTCTGAGTGGAGCACTGTCATTCAAAGGCAAGAGTGTTCTGGGAAGAGGGAACAGTGTAGACAGAGCCTCTGAGTGGAGCACTGTCATTCAAGGGCAAGAGTGTTCTGGGAAGAGGGAACAGTGTAGATGGAGCCTTTGAGTGGAGCACTGTCATTAAAGGGCAAGAGTGTTCTGGGAAGAGGGAACAGTGTAGACAGAGTCTCTGAGTGGAGCACTGTCATTCAAGGACAAGAGTGTTCTGGGCAGAAGGAACAGTGTAGACAGAGCCTCTGAGTGGAGCACTGTCATTCAAGGACAAGAGTGTTCTGGGCAGAAGGAACAGTGTAGACAGAGCCTCTGAGTGGAGCACTGTCATTCAAGGACAAGAGTGTTCTGGGCAGAAGGAACAGTGTAGACAGAGCCTCTGAGTGGAGCACTGACATTCAAGGACAAGAGTGTTCTGGGCAGAAGGAACAGTGTAGACAGAGCCTCTGAGTGGAGCACTGTCATTAAAGGGCAAGAGTGTTCTGGGAAGAGGGAACAGTGTAGACAGAGCCTCTGAGTGGAGCACTGTCATTCAAGGACAAGAGTGTTCTGGGCAGAAGGAACAGTGTAGACAGAGCCTCTGAGTGGAGCACTGACATTCAAGGACAAGAGTGTTCTGGGCAGAAGGAACAGTGTAGACAGAGCCTCTGAGTGGAGCACTGTCATTAAAGGGCAAGAGTGTTCTGGGAAGAGGGAACAGTGTAGACAGAGCCTCTGAGTGGAGCACTGTCATTCAAGGACAAGAGTGTTCTGGGCAGAAGGAACAGTGTAGACAGAGCCTCTGAGTGGAGCACTGACATTCAAGGACAAGAGTGTTCTGGGCAGAAGGAACAGTGTAGACAGAGCCTCTGAGTGGAGCACTGTCATTAAAGGGCAAGAGTGTTCTGGGAAGAGGGAACAGTGTAGACAGAGCCTCTGAGTGGAGCACTGTCATTCAAGGGGAAGAATATTCTGGGCAGAAGGAACAGTGTAGACAGAGCCTCTGAGTGGATCACTGTCATTCAAGGGGAAGAGTGTTCTGGGCAGAAGGAACAGTGTAGACAGAGCCTCTGAGTGGAGCACTGTCATTCAAGGGCCAGAAGAAGCCCAGACAGCAGGAGGAGAAGAGCTGAAGAGGACACCAGAGAGATCACTGTGAGCAGAGAGGTAAGCCTGGTCCCTGTGTACAAGTCCCTGTCTGTGCCTGTGCTGGCTCTGGTGTACAGATCCCTGTGTATGTCTGTGTCTGTCTGTCTGTCTGTGAGCATCTGTTCTGGCTCCCATATGAGTCCCTGTGTCTGTCTGTCTGTGCCTGTGCTGGCTCTGGTGTAGAGGTCCCTGTGTGTGTGTGTCTGTCTGTCTGTCAGCATCTGTTCTGGCTCCCATATGAGTCCCTGTGTCTGTCTGTCTGTGCCTGTGCTGGCTCTGGTGTAGAGGTCCCTGTGTGTGTCTGTGTCTATCTGTCTGTCAGCATCTGTTCTGGCTCCCTTCTGGGTCCTGTCGCTGTCTGTGTCTGTCTATGCCTGTCTGTGTTTGTTCTGGCTCCCATATGAGTCCCTCTGTCTGTCGGTCTGTCTGTCTGTCTGTCTGTGGTGGCTTCTGTATAGGTACCTGTGTCTGTCTGTGTCTGTGCTGGCTCCTGCATGGGTCCCTGTGTGTGTCTGTGTCCATTTGTCTGTCTGTGTTGGCTCCTGTGTAGTCCCTGTGTCTGTCTGTGTCTGTGCTGGCTTCGTATGGGTCCCTGACTGTGTCCGTCTCATCTGTTCTGGCTCCTGTGTCTGTGTCAGCGTTCATTCATTCCCCACATGTATGAGACCGAGCACTCTGGTCAGAAATGCTGAACCCAAGGAAGAGAGTTGCCTGCTGGGAGGATAACTCGAACAGTGGGGCACGTGCCCAGCGCGCGGTGTGGTCCTGTGGTCCTGAGTTTGATTCCCAGCATGACATGTCCCTGGCCAGTCCAAACACTGGATATTCAAGCCTGTGTTTTGCTGGCCTTAAGCATTGCCTGAAAGTGGCCCCAGGCTCCTTCCGTAGCACTGAAGGGCCAGTACCTAGGAAAACGTCAATGAGTCTTTAAGAGCCAGGTGACCACCACTGCAATGGCTGCTCTTGCCTGTAGCCACTGTGCGCGTCACGTGGTATGACGTGAGCCCCTGGACTGCAGGCTCCCGATGGCTGGCTCCTGCTACAGCAAGTCCGCGGCAGTATCTGTACGGAGCTGCCAAAAACACTCTCACTCCTGGGCGAGAGTCAGTCTCTAGGGTGGGGGGGAACCGGCCTGCGGGGTGGGTTTCTACAGCATCTGGGCACAGTTGGTCCCCTTGCCTCTCCCTACTGTCCTCTGGGAAGGTACAAAGGCCACATACGGGAGCTGGGGCTGAGCCTCCTCCGTCAGACTGGGGCCCTTTGCAAAGACAGTGCTCCTTGCCACTCTGGAAGATGGAGGCTTTGTCACTCAGAGTGATAGTGACTGATTCTGATGAAAGGCTGCGGTAGGTCCTGGAGAGTGTTCTGGGGCTAGAGGTCTCCCAGCTGCCTGTTCTCTCTCAGGTCCAGATGGATGTAGCCCCACCTCCTCCAGGAAGCCCATCCTAATTCTAAGCTGAATACAAAGGACTGCTGGACTCCTTTTTGGATTGGGCCTGTTAGAAACTGCCCTTCCCTGACTCCCTGCTGGCCTCGCAGTCTGACATTCAGACTCACCTTCTGGATGGAGACATCGTTGAGCACTGAGGGCATTTTGAGGAGCCTCTCATATATTTCCCATTTGACCCAGACGAAAGAGCCCTTCCAGCAAAGCATAACCAGTGACCCAAGGCCCCCAGAATGCAGCAGGAGAGAGTCCAATTTGATAAAAAGCAGAACTTTCCAAAAGCAGTTCATTAACGAAGGATAATTTAGGCAGAAAGATTTTTTTTTAAACATCTCCCCCTTTATTATTTTTTTTGCACAGAAATATTCATTTTTGCATTCATTCATTCACGCAACAAGCACCGAATAATCCAGGTAATTGCTTCCATTTTCCACTTCATCCTGCTGGGTTGTCTGCCAGACAGCAGGGCTTGGGTGGCAGAAGCGGGCTGGGGGAAGGCGGAGATGAAAGGGGCCAGCAAGAGGGAAGGAAACCGTGACTCGTGACTCGGACTAGGAACCTGCACCCCTGAGATGGGCTTGTTCTTCACTGCACTGACCTCACCTGTCATAGGACCTTCTCGCACCTACCCCAACCCATGGTCCTTTTGTCCTCTGGAGATGGTGCAGAATGTTGGTGCTGGCTATGGGGCCCCATCCTGGGGGACTGCAGGAATTGGGCGCAGACAGCTGAACTGCGGATGGTAAGGAGCCTCCTCCCCACTTTGCATCAAAAGGCAGCAAGAAAATAGAAATTGTTTCTCAAACAAACAAACAAACAAACAAACAAACAAAAAATACCGACAACCTCTCTACCAATGGTTCATTAAAACCTTATTAAAATTCTGTGCCAAGCACTGGCAAGGAAGAAAGTCAGGAAGAGCCCAGGAGGAGAATGGGGAAGAAGGAGGGTGCCCATACAGGAGCGCCTGCTGGGGGCAGCTGTCCACGGAGGGACTGGGTGGCAGACAGGCAGGAGAGGGAAGGGGGTGGGGAAGAGGAGGAGAAGGAGGGTGAAGGGAACTCGGTGGGCACTGTCTCTGCTCCTTTAATAGAGGCAGCAACAGGGCTGGCGAGGGGCCTGAGCTGACTTTGCCAGCAAGCAGGTGGCTAACCCAGGGCTTGAACCCCTGCCTCCTGGGCACTGCGGTTTCCAACCTTGTCAATGTCAGAGTCTTGACGCTTTCCCCTTCTCCCTAACTGGACGCAGGCTCAGGGCAGTGAAGGATCTGAGAACCAGGTCTCAAATCCTTGCAGGCTCCTCCGAAGTGCTTGGATAGGCTTGTTGGCAGGCCTGGTGATTGTTTATCTTCACTGCCTGGGCCAGAGGCTAGCTGGAGGCCAGAGCCCATCTCTGGAAGAAGCCAGAGAGAGCACCACCAGGGCATGTGGAGGAGGGGACATGGTGTATGGTTTCCACGGAGGGGCTGAGAGCAGACAGTTCGCCCATGACACTGCTGCCCAGGGCTGGTTCCTGAACACATGTCAGGATGCCAGTGGTCAGAGCCTTTCTGGGACCACCATGCCCCTCATCCAACATCTGGGGCCAGTGTGAGGCCTCTGGTACCTTCTCCTTTTGTGTACTTCAAGCGTGGATCATTTCACACAGGACAGCAAAAGCCTGCCTCTTGCTCCTACACATGGCCCGTGGCCCCTGGCTCCCTGCAGATAGGCACACCCCTAAGGTTGCAGTCCCTGGCTCTCTCGGGGTCTTGATGCTCATGGCATCATGAACCCTCACTTTGGGTCCGATTTGAAGGGTTCATCTGTCCCAGACAGCCCTCCTTCCCAGCAAAAGCTTAGCGGATACCACCAGCTCTTGCCTGGATTCCAAAGTGGCCTTAACTCTGCTGCCCAGTTGGTGCCATCCACCGAATGGATTCCAGCGAAGCCCCTTCTCTGCCACCAAGTTTATAACACATCCCCACCTACTGGTCTGAAACGTTAAGGAGGTTGCACTGTGACGCAGGCCTCCCTGCAGCCAGAGGAAGAAGGGTGTGTGAAGGGGAGCGAGCAAAGGACGGAGGGGGATCACCTGGAGCTTGTGAATGCAGTGGGCTGGGGAGGCACGTGGACACAGCCTTGACGAGAAACTGAAGGCCAGGGCCACGGGGGTGTGGGTGGGGGCTCTTGCTTTTGAGATTAGGCCTCGGAGAATTGGGGACCGTCTCATCTCCTGTCAAACAGGATCCCCAGGTGCATGAATCTCAGAGGTGCCACTCGAAGGGCACCCACGACCTTGCCCTGGCACACCTCCCTGCGTATCCCCCTCTTTTCTCCATCCCCCTTTCCAATGCCAACCAAGACTCAGAGCTGTTACAATAGACCTGGGCACTCCCCTCACCCCCCACAGAATCTCCTTAATCCTTCAGAGTACCTACTGGGGCCAAAGCCTGAAGGGTGTGGGGGAGGGAAAAAAAGTGACCAAATCACAGACTCTTCCCTAAATAGAACTATGGGGATGAGCAGAAAGGGTAAATATATGGAAATAGAACTTCCATCCTTGGCACACACCCCCTGTGGCCTGTGAGGAGTGCTGGAAAGGCAGCGTGAAAGGTCACGGTTACACTGGAAAAAAGATTAGTGACTTGTGTTGGGATGTGGGGAGGCTGGTGAGAAGCCAGGATGTAATCTAGGTAGACTCACTGGAGGAGGGGATGTTGGCGCCCAGCTTTGAAGGCTAGGGGAGGATTTCTAAAGCCAAGGTATTCCAGAGGGAGGAGCTGCAGAAACAGAATGATGGAGGTGAGAAGAGCAATACCTCCCCTGACACTCAGAGGATGGAGGGCAGGCAGAACCAATCTGGACAGAGAGAGAATAAAGGGCAGCGACAAGCACAGGAATCCACCTGGAGCGATAGTCCAGCGGGTAGGGCATTTGCCTTGCACGCGGCCGGCCTGTGCCGGCCCAGGTTGGATCCCCGACATCCCATTTGGTCCCCCGAGCACCGCCAGGAGTAATTCCTGAGTGCAGATCCAGGAGTAACCCCTGAGCATCGCCTGGTGTGACCCAAAAAGCAAAAAATAAATAAATAAAATGCAGTGAACACCAGTAATGGTTTCTAAGCTCCAAAGGGATGGGAAACAGCACACCCCCCAAGAGATTTAACCTCCCCTCTGCCTTCCGGAACCCAGTGGAACAGGAAGCCTCCCCCACAGATCAGCTGCAAGAGGTGCCTTGTAGGGTGCTCATGGAAACAGGCCTTGCAGGAGGAAGGTGGAGACTGGCCACAGCCATTCTGGGCCCTGAGTGGTGTCTGGGCACTGCTCACCCCTGGCTCTGCCCCCCCACAGTCTTGGCAGATATGGAGACGGGGAGGGATGAGCCAGAGGCCACAGGCCTTGTGGAAGATGGGGAACCCGAGGGAGCCTGTCCAAGGTCATCCTGCCCAGCAGCACCAGTCGGAGAGAAGCCCGGGGTTCCTTGGCTCTCAGGCTGGCTGTGTGGGCAGAGAGAGGTAGGCACCTGCCAGGCACAAACCTGCAGAGCCGCACTTCTACCCCACCCCAAGCACCTTTAAAGAGCTCGCAAATAACCAACCAAAAGTTGGCTTGAAGGGATACTAAAGCCATGTAACCTGTCCTGCTAGGGGAGGGATGGGAGTGTGAGAAGGCCCAGGGAAGATGGGGGGGGCTGGGAGGGGAACCTGCCTCTGATTCTGGCCTTATCCCTTCCTCCCCTCCCCATCAGCTTAGAGCATCTGAGGAAGGAGAGACTGAGGCATGGGATGGTAAAGTGACTTCAGACTCAAAAGAGAATGGAGAGTTTATCTGGAGGGGAAAGGCCAGCTCAGACCCCCACCCCACCTGCTCTGGGCTCTGCGGACGCTGCTAGATGCTGGCACATGATGGGTAGAGAAGACGCGCCCAGTTCTGCCACTCCTCCCAACTCAGAAGGAGAAGCCAGACGTCCAAGGAGAAAAGGGGCTGAGGGTTAAGATCCCAAGAGCCTGGCAGGGCCAGGCTCTCAAAATGCCCGCACCCCACAAGACTGGGCCTTAGGTGGCTGCAGGGTTCTGGCCTGTGGGCTTGGGGAGGCACCAGGATGCAGGAGCAGGAAGACCATGCCTCGCCTTGCCCCGACCTGCCCCAAGTCCCTGTTCTCCAGAGCCCAACCCAGCACAGCCCTCTGGGCTCCCCAACACCTGCCCAGGTTCCAGCTGCACGTGCTGTCCCTCCCCCCCTGCCCTGCCCATTCCTCTGCTAAAGAACTGAGGATGGCGGTCTGATGAACTGAATGCAGAACAGCTCACCGCCCAATCTCCCAGGCCAGGAGGAACCCACACCAGATCCCCAGGGCCCATTTCTGCCTTTACTCTCTACTTCCTCAGGAACCTTCCTCATCGGCAGAAAGGCCGCTGGTTAAGAGACCCTATGGACTCATGGCGGTTCCGGCATGTTCCAAGGGACTGGACAAATGGGGGGGCAAAAGCTGTGAGTGACACATCTTGGACACACAGAAGGCTCTGGTCGACTTGGGCAGCACACGGCTCCCCTCCAGATAGTCTGAAGCTCACTCTCGGAGTGGGGCGACGAATACTCCCGCCTCCCCACCACCCTCCTACCCACCCCCAGCCCCGCTTGGGGAATTGCTCTCTGCTGGCTTCTCCAGGCGCCATTCTCCTCTCCTAGAGCCCCTCTCTGCCCCAGGGAGGGTCAGCGGCCCCCTGGCCTCCTGGAGTGCCTCCAGCTTGCAGAGGGCCCTCTGCAGTTACCTCGTCGGATCTGAGCTCACACTCCGGGTGGGGAGAGGAGCGTTCAGAAATCCTCTGCGTCCCCCCGCCCCCCCCGGCCAACCACCAGTGTCCCTGTTGTCCCACTGCCACTGCCAGAGCATGCCAATGCCGGCCCCACCCTCTCTCACCCCTTTGTTGCGGAGCCCCAGGCGAGCCTGGGGAGCAGACGCAACAGATTGCAGAAAGCGAGAGAGCGCCCAGCCCGCTCCCTTACACGCCGCCCGCCACCCTGGCCAGCCTGAGGCCCGACCCCTGCCCTCCCTGCTCGGCTAAGCCGGCCATTTAGATGCAGCTCACAGGACAGCGGCCGGCGAGGCGCCGCCGCCCCCTCGCCCCTTCCACTCCACTTCCCTTCCCCGGGACCGCCGCAGGAAGCGGAGCGGCGGGCAGCTCGGCCACGCACCGGCCTGTGGACCAGGGCGGGGGACAGATACCACCATCCCCGCGCGAAGTCTCACAGCCCCCTCGCATCTCCAAACCCGGTCAGCTCGGGGCGGGGTGGGGGGACAGAAGGGAGTGGAGGGGGACGGCCCCGACGCGATCGAGCGGATCCCGCGGATCTCCTTAGATTTCCGTGGGCGGACACGCCCCCAGAGTCTCGGGTTTGCAAGAGACCTGGAGGGACCCCACCCCTCCAACCCCACACCCTTCTCCCCTCCCACCGCCCCGGGCCCGATCAGGCCCCCAGGCGCGGCTCGCAGCTCCTGCTCCAGTGGAAGGGCTTGGCGGCTGGAGGGAGCTGGAGCCGCAGCCCCCTGGAATGCCCAGCTGCGAGCCAAGGAGGAGGCGAATCGGGCGGGGGTGGGGGGGACGCGCTTTTTCGTCTCCTCCGCGCCCCCTCCAGCGTCGCCCGCAGCATCTTCGCTCCCGAGTCCGCGCCGCGACACTTACCGTGGGCGAGCAGCGCCGAGAGGCAGAGCAGGGCGGCGCCGCCGCGGCCCGGCGTCCCCGGGGCCATGGCCGAGGCGGGAGCGGGAGGGGGCAACCAGTCGACGACGACTTGGCCCCGGCTGGGCTCGGTCACATCCAACTCAAGGTGGCCGAGGCGCGCGGACTGTCTCTGTGGATGCTTTGGGGTGGGGGGTGCTAGGAGTGCAATTCAGGGGACACTTTGTGGGGTGGGGGCGTCCCGGGAGCCTCTGGCTACACCCTCCAAGCTGGTGGCGCAGCTGCCGGCAGGAGGAGCTTCCACCTCCCTGGGCTGGTGCCCCCTGCAGGATCTGCGTGGCCGGGGGAGCCGCACGTGCGGGGTCCCAGGCCCGGGGGCCAGCGAGCTTCCGGAGGCTGCCTTGGAGCAAATGCGGATCCGCTCCGCAGCCGCCTGGCGCAGCTCCGAATCCGAACTCGTCCGGAGTGCGGATTTCCAGAGCCGGTTGCAATTTCTTAGCTTGGGGGCAGGAACCCCGCACGTAGCGCGCGTCTTCCTTCTCGCGAGCGCCCTGCAGCACTTTCAGCATAAAAAACAATCCCAGGTACAAATGAACGTTCGCAAAGAAAGAGCAGCAAATCCAGGCAAACTTTAATCCATCTGGAGAAGGAAAAGTTTCCGTACGGTCCCCAGACCGGCGTCGCGGGTCGCAGCTACCCTAGGCGACATCAAGATGGGCAGCCTGAGGAGGACGGCCAGCGGCTAGACCCCTCGGACAGCTCCCTCTTTGGCTCCAGCGCGCACGCCCCAGTCTAGACAAGGGTCGGGTTTTCTCCCAAGCTGGCTCCGCACCGCCTGCCCCGGCGGGGTATCCGCGGCTAGGGACAGGTTGGGCTGACCCACGCTGAAGGGGCTTGGAAAACGATGAGTCCAAGGTGCGGGGGTGGAGGTGGGGGCAGGGGGGACAAACGCCGGACCCGAGCCTTCCTTGGCTTCCGCCGCCGCCGACTCCGGCCTCCGGGGCCGTTAACGTAGCAGGATGCAAAGAGATTCGGTCAGCCCCAGGCAGCTCCGGGCCACCCGCGTCTTCTCCCCGGCCTCGCAGTCTGGACGGAGAGGGGCGCGCTGCTCCGCCTTGCTCTTCGCCTTCCCCGGACGGTGGATCTGCACAAACCTGAACTTTTCCGGCATTCAGAGTCTCCGACGTCCCCTGCTCCCCCTCAGCCCCGCCCTGCTCCTGGAAGCCCGCTGGCCCTCGTTCTTCGTGCAGCCCGGCGTAGGCGCTTTGCACACCCGGGAGTCAGTTGGGGCTAGCGGAGCGCCGCGGCATCAAGGGTTGCGGGCGGCGAGACCCGGGCGCCACGCCAGAGGCCGGGGCACCCGGCGCCCGGCGCAGCCCACGGCCAGGGAGGAGGCAGCTGGTGTCTATGAATCCGAACGGAGAGGAGATGCCGGCTGGGGGCCGGCTCCCCATGGACGTTGGAGGGAGAGGCAGAAATTAAGGAGCAAAAAGGAAGAGGAGATTGTGGAGGGCGGGGGAGGGGGCACAGTTGCACGAAGCAGCCGCCGCCGCCGCCGCCGCCTCCTCGGCGCTCTCGCCGGCTGCTCCGCCGTAAATGACTCGAGAGAGACACACACACGCGCACACACTAATGCTCGCCCGCCCTCCTCCCCCCCCGTCCGGGATACAGCGCCCACCCCGGCAGTAGCGGGCGCCGAGCCTGGCGCACTCGCTCCCTTCCCCTCCCCTCCCCGAGTCCCTGTGGTCACGTGGCCCGAAGCGCGCAGCCCACGACTCTCGCGCCACGGAGAACAAACCCCCAGCCCCCCCCCACCCCCCCGCACCCCTTCCCGCTCCTCCCTCGCCTGTCCACGTGTCCATTCCGCATTTCCAGCCTGGGGGCGCGCGCCTTTGCTTAATGAGACTCGGGCAAGGGCCGACCTCGCCAGTCCACTCGCTCGACCCAGTCTCAGGCTGTCTGTTTCCTGCTCCGTGCAGGCTAGCGCTGGGGCGCGATTGGGGTGGGGAGTGGGGTTGGGGGAACCGGGGCCCGAGAATGCTGCGGCAGCGGCGGCGTTTCTTCCCGGCTAGACGCCGCCGCAGCCACCAAGGTTCCTTCTCAAAGGATGCACGCTCCCTGCCGGGGGGGCCAGAGCTGTTTTACAGCCGCTCGTCAGAGGCGCGGGTAGGGGGCACCCTACCTCTACCCACCGAGGCTGCCTGGGGCTCTCGGGCACAGAGGGGGACAATTCACGGAGCTGGCGCGCCCAGCCCTCTTTGCCCCGTCCCGCCCCCAACGTCCAGCTCACCAGCTCTGCTCTGGGGATGGGTCTGGGGCGCAGCTGTGTTGGGGTGCTGGGAAGGAGATATCCAGGCAGGAGAGGAGTGTCGGCTGGTGGGGGGGTGGCCTTCCTACAGGTTGTTTTGCAAACCGTTGTATTAGGGGAACTGTCCCTCTGTGCAATCACCCAGACCCCTGCTGACCTGCGAAGGGTAGCCTGAGAGTTTTCCCCAACCTGGCATGTCCTTTCAGAGTGCAGCCCTGATCAGACCTGACCAGTCAACTGTCAACCTCACCAGGCACTGGATCAATGACAGTGATTTTTCTAGCACGGAGGGGTAGCACGGCAGCCCTGGGGCCAGGTCTGGAAATGTCTCTCCATTCTAGAGAAGCAAGGTCCTCAATCCCAGCTCTTATGGGTGGAGGAGGGACCAGTCTCCTCCACCAGTGACCCGGAGGTAGGTCAGAACAAGGCCAGTTAATTCACGGACTGGACTCCGTCTCAGTGCCCCTTCTGCCTGACTCCATCCGAGACCTCTTGACTGTGTGAATTCCCTTTTCGCAGAGGGAAGTGATGTTTTCCCTTTGGAAAAAGGGCTTGGACAGTTCCTGGAAGGCTCCCTCCCTGGCTGCGGTCATGTTGGCCTCAGCTTTCCTAGGGACTGTGGAAGAAAAGGAAGCGGGGCTCTTCCCTCTGTCCACCCTCCTCCCCTACATCTGAGGGGACTGCTGTCCGAGCTCTCCAGCGCCCTGGGGATGGAAGGTGCTGGAGTTTTCAAGAAGATGATTCTAATTAGACCCCTAATGCCTGATGGCAATTAATGTCACCCAAGGGCTTATTAACCATCCCACAGAGAGGCCAGACAGCCAATCAGGCTCAGTATGTAGGGATTGGGGGAAAGAAACCCCCTCCTGAGACAGGAAGAAGAGGAAGTAGACAGATGGGTCCCCACCCCATACCCTTGACTATACAGAGAGGGGAGCTCTACCATGCCAGACAGGTCCCTGCTGGTGTATGCCCGTGTCAAACAGGTGTGGAATTTGTAGGTCAGGCTCAAATGCCAAGGGATTGAGTACTGTTGTGCTTGGCAGTGCCAGTTTTGGGGGCTCAGAGGAGAGCAGCTGGTCTCGTGTCATTTATCTGGAAGAGGGCTCAGTACCCCCTTCCCTTGACCAATCCTTCCCATACCCAGAACTCAGTCTTCAGACCTATTTAACAATTCCCTATGGGCCATGCCACTTGAGTCAGGGACTCAGAGGAGGCAGCTCAGGGGATCCCAGACTGGGAAGAGAACGTGGCTTCTGGGTTCTCTCCAGTCTACACAGCTGCTTAAGAATGAAAATGTGGCAACTCATTCCAATTACAGGCCCCCAGAGACAGACCTATCTGAACCTGCCCAGAGATGCCCCCTTCCTCCTATACCTGAGCCCCACCATGGGGACAGTTTGGCATCTGTTCTGTGGCTGTGTTCAGGATGCTCAGCAATAAAGTCCAGGCCAGAGCCACTGAGGGAAACCTGGCATTTCAGGGATTCTGGGACCACCATGGGTTCTTCATCTGGCCCTGCTTGGGAGGACCTCAGAGATTCCCAGGTTAGCTCTTTCCTTTCTTAGTGGCAACAACGGAGCCTGTCTCAATTCCGTCATTACATTAAATACTTTGACTTTTTTATTGAGCTCCAATTACGAGGGAAGCATCGTGCTAGCTTCTTAGAACATATAGGGTGACTAAGACAGGCATGGACCCAATGGAAAATTGCAGCTCTTCATTCCACCCCACCTTATGGGGCACCTACTAAGATGAATAGCTTTTGAGGTGCCAGGTGTTGTGCTGGGCATTTTGCCTATGTTATCTGGTTGCTCGCGAACCACCCTGTTAAGTGGGTAGTATCAGTGCCATTTTCCAGATGAGAGAAGGCAAGCTTCTGTCTTGGGTCATACAACTATAAAGTAGCAGAAGCAGTGTTCTGCGATCACTGTATGGAAGCCCTGGGTTGGGCTCTTCTACCCAAAAAAGAAATACAACGAAAACAAGAGAGCTGAAGTGAAATAGCACAGCAGTTCAGGTGCTTGCCTTGCATGCGGCTGACTCATCTTCAATCCCTGGCTCTGTATATGGTTCTCTGAGCTCCACCAGGGGTGAGTCCTGAAAACAGAGTCAGCAGTGAGTTTTGAATGTGGCCCAAAAAGCAAAAACAAAGGAGGGTGGCGAAGGAGTAGGGGGAAGAAGAGGAGAAGGAGAAGAGGAGGATGAAGAGGAAGATCAGGAGCATCCTCCTCCTCCTTATCATCATCATCACCATCATCATCATCATCATCATCATCATGGCTGCATACTCAGGGATGGGGAGTAAGGAGGGTCATTAGGCATTCAAGCTGGAAGGGAATTGCTGTCCTTCCAATGGGGTGGGTGTGGAACACAGAGGTGCCTCAGCAGAGGGGAGTGTTGAATAGCCCCTGTTGAGCTCACCCTCCTGCACACACTTGACTGTCGACACCCACCCTTGGCCCCATTCCCTCTCTTCAAAGCCCCAGCCCCTGGCTCCTGCTCCAGGGTCAGTGCTCATCCTCCAGCCAGGAGCACATCTCTGGCAGGACCTCGGCTCCCCTAGCCTACAGGGACCAGTCCTGCTCTCTGGGCAAAGGGTTTGCTGAGCAGAGACATGGATACCAGTTCCATAACACAGCTATCTGAATGTTCTAGATGATCTTAACAAACTTCCATCATCTGTGTAGCTTAACCATCAAAAATGTGTTTTCTCTCAGTTCAGGAGGTAGAAAGTGCCTGGTGCCAGCAGAGTTGGTCGCTGAGTCCTATCTTTGAGGGCCCATCTTATTGGTTTCATTTTAACTTAATCTCCCCATAAAGACCTTAGCTCCAAACCCTGTTACTTTCTGAATTAGCTGTGTTAGAGCTTCAACTTATGAATTGTGAACCTATTTACTTAGTAAACAATCATATGTTTATCCAAAATTTTTGTTTTAGAGTAAAGAAGGGCTGCAATTTATGATTACATGAAGGCTTGGTCTTCAGACAATCATGTAGGAAAACCAGAACTTTGGGGATTGGGATCATACCTGACGGTTCTCAGGGCTTACTCTTAGCTTTGTGCTCAGGGATCACTGCTGGTGATGCTCAGAAACTATATGTGATGCCAGGATGGAACCAAGGTCTCTGTGAGTAAAGCAAGCACTTACCCACTGTACCAGCTCTCCAGCTTTCCATTCTTCCTGCAGCAGCCTTGTTTTAAACCACATACCCGGCTCTCTTGGACCCTTGATTTAACATAGCAAATCACACCAATCAGCAGTTTTAAAAGCATTCTGTCACTTAAAGAAAAACCAGTTGATAGATGCTGATTGTCCAATGGCAGAGACCAGGCTCAGCCCATCTGTAGACTTGAAACCACCGTCCTCTGTCATAGACACTATAACATTCCTCAGGTGATGGTTTTGGGGTCTCAGCATTCCTTCCTTGTGGCTGCTTGTTCAGCTCAGCTCTTAGATTCTAGTTCCTGTTCAGTCATTAACCTCTTCACGTACTCATCCTTTTCATCTCTTCCTCTCTGGAGTGTGTACTGTCCACAGCCCATCATGTTTCTGTGCTGTTTCCTGCCTGTGTGTATAGGACTGTGTGGCTTCATCCTTTTCCTCCCGCGGAGGGAGCACCCAGGAAGGCAGGCCCAGCGTCCAGGTTGTACCCTGGCCTGATATCTGTTGAGTTAAGGTTATTGATAAGTGAATGTTACTCACCACCCATGTGTCTGGAGCTTTGCTTGCTGAGTAATACGTCCCCTGCCCTCCGGAAGTTAGCATTGCATAGAAGAGAATGGGCAAGAGCCAGAGAGAGAACTTAATGGACTGGAGCACATACTTTGCACACAGGGAGCCTGAGTGCCATCACAGACACTGCGTGGTGCCACAGGCACTGCTAGGAGTAACCCTGGAGCCCCAAGCTGGGATTATCCCCTCAACACAGTCAGGTGAGGCCCTGCCAAAAACGAGTGGGAAGAAACATAGTGGTACCAGGCAGGGTGGTTGTGTTACTGCAGAAAGGGAAGGACTGGGGCTGTGGGGACAGAACCAGGTAGGGTGGTTGTTAAACTGCAGAAAGGGAAGGACTGGGGCTGTGGGAACCAAAATGGGGGTTGGGGGTTCTAGCTCATTTTTGTTCATAAGTGTGGCAAGAAAGGAAGGGCTCACCAGAGGAGGTGAGCTCTGAGCCATGCTAAAGGGAAGACAGGTTGATGTGGATGGTGCAGGCAGGCCTGCTGCAGGCTGTTGCAGGAAGAAGAAGCTTTGATAAGGTGGAGCCAGGGAGCATCCAGTATGATCCCAAACCCAAGCGTTTGGAACCAGGTCAGCACCTCTGAGAACTGGGGTGCCACTGGGAAGCATGGGGACTAACTGGGGGGGGCAAACATTCCTCTACCACTTCTACACACAAGGTGTCTTCCTGTGAAGGCATGTGCTCCCAAGGCTCTTACAGGCAGTTACACACAATTTCACACCTTCATGGCAAAGATGCTGAGAAGCTTCTAAAGCATCTTATCAGCACCTCTCTCTCTCTCTCTCTCTCTCTCTCTCTCTTTCTCACCGATTCTGCAAAATGAATTGCCTACTGCATTATCTGTTTACAAGGTATTTCTATTCTGGTTTCCTAGCGCATTCTACCTCTAGTTCCTCCCCAGACACCACCCTGCCTCCAGCCTTACCCTGGACCAAGCCCTGACTCCAGCCATGTCTTTTCCCTTCCTCCCTCCGCCATGCAAGGCAGGCCCAGCCAAGACCACCCCTGGGCACCTAGCCAAGAGCTGATTTGGACTCTGGCCATGCAGGCTGGGTCTGCTCTCCTGTGCTTCCCTCCCCACCCCCACAGCGTTGCTTCATTCCAGGACAAAGCACTGGTCAGTGTGAAGCAGAGAAACAGAGTCAGAGAAGTGTAAGTGAGCAAGCGTCCTTTTAGCCTCAGCCCGGCAGCTAAGTGGCAGTAAATTCTCCAGGTTACTACAATGTAATCACTTTCCCTTCTCTGCCAAGGTGCAAGCAGTAGAGAAAGAGCCAAGGTTCCCCACTTCTCCCCAGAACCATGACCTGTGACCTCATCGGATTGTGTGGTTGACTTTTCCTGGCACTGAGGGTTGGCAGTGCCCAGGATCTCGATTTTGGATGGAGAATTCCAGGTGGGGTGCTGGGGACGGTGAGAGAGGGGACCCAAGCCTGGGCAGAGGTGGGGAGGAAGCTGGTGTGGGGTAAACCTGGTGGTTTATAGGGTGATCAGTGGGACTGGGTGTCTAGGGAAGTGAGACATTTGCACACAGGGAGCTCATTTCAGAGCAGGAATCCAAACCCCTCTTGTTCCAAATGGAAGCCTCTAGTTAGGTCTCCCACTTCTCCTCCCAAACAGATTCTCAGCTTTCTTACTTGTCACTCTTACTGAAAAAAAAACCAATTGTAGCTCCCTACTGCCTCTAGAACTAATCCCAACTCCCCAGATTTGCACTTGGCACCCGGATTCTGCCCCATTTAGCCACTGTCTCTCACCAGCCGCACCCTTCTCAGCCCGGTGCCTTCGGTCACTCTCTTCTCTCGGCTAGGAGCACTAACTTGTCTTTCACTTCCTGATGGAGCCTTATTCATCACTTTTAGCGGAATCAATCACTGTCCGCCCGAAGTTAGAATTCATCACCTCTCCTGGCTTCCCCTAATCACTTAAGGAATCCTTAAGGACAAAGATCATATCACATTCCTTCAATCTTCTGCAAGGTCAAACATGGTTCCATGCACACAGTGAGTGTTCAATAAATGTTTGCTGGGCAAGTGAACGAATGAGTGAGTGCTAGGCGGGAGAGGTTGGTGTTTGGACTGTGCATCCTGCTGTGTCACATACATCCCCATGCCCTTCCCATGGTCCTGAGTGTTCCCTGCACTTTGGGATGAGGAAAAGGAGGCTCAGAGACAGGCCCGTGCAGGTGCCAGGATCGGAGTCCTGTCCATTTTGTGCCTGTCAATTCATTTTTGGCTCCCACCCAGCAATGCTCAGGGGGTTACTCCTGGCTCTGTGCTCAGGAAGTACTCCTGGAAGTGCTCAGGGGACCATTTGGAGTGCGAGGGATTGAACCCGTGTAGACCATGTACAAGGCAAACACCCCACCCTGCTGTACTATATACTCCAGCCCCAAGACCTGTGATCTTTGACCTGTTGAGTGCAAAACTGACCCTGATCCCTCCAGATTCTTCATGCTCAGTTCAAAAGCCATCAACAGGGAAATTCACGGAGTCTGGGGACTTCCCGAAGCTTCTCCTACAGCATTTCTTCTCCTTAACTCAGCCTTAGTGAAGGCTTTGTGTCCCTCCTTCTCCACTCACCTCCCACTGGTGTTCACCTGCCATTGTGGTGCTGGGGTTGGCCTAAAGTCATGAACACCCCAGGTTAAACACCCCTGGCTAGAGCCTGTAGGAGAGCCTGAGCCTGGAGCCAGCCTGCCCAATGCATTCCTGCTCTGTGATCTTCTAGCTTTGTTACTTTGAGCAACTTCCTTAACGTCTCTGTGCTCAGCTCCTCATCTGAAAGAAGTGGGTACTGTGAGTGCTTGCTGGTGTCACCAAGTCCTTTGGACCAGGAACTGGCTCTAGGTAGATTCCCAGTGTGGTGGCTGTCCTTATTCTTCCTCTGGGGTGTGAGCTGCAAGGCGCTGTTCCTGTCCTCTTTCTCAGCAGAGCCATCTCTGTCTGTGCTGGACGCCCCCCTAAACTTTTGGGGCTCCCAGGGAAGACGAGGGAAGCCAGCTTGGGCAGAAGAATTGCTCCACGGAAAGCCAAATCAAAGTGACTTTTGTGGTGACAGATGCTTAATAATAACTTTACAAATCCAGTTGAATTACTATGAATAACAACCTTTTTTTTTTTTTATGGATAACGCTCCTGTCTCCCAGAGAGCGCACAGCTACAACCCTGAAATCCACCCAAAAGAATCATTACTGGGAAAACAAGCTAAAAATAACCCCAAAGGAAGCAGTGCCAGCTCAGAAGCAGCTCTGTGGTGATGGGGGCGGCCACGAGCTGCCGTCGGCGAGGATGGGGTAATAGATTCTAATTTTTCAATCTGCGGTAGCCTAGGGTGGGCGGGTCCTGCCCCTGCCCTTCCCAGCAGGCCGTGTTCACCCTGTTTCCTGGGCAGCTGACTGTGTGCCAGCTTTCAGTGGCCCGAGGAGAGGGGGTAGTAGGTGGGCATCTGATCTCTAGTTCCCTGGGAGCTTGGTCACTACCCTATGGGGCCTGGATTCCCATCCCCTTTTCCAAGACTGGATCCCTGAGTGGGTGGGGCCCCCGAGCCGTACGGACTCAGAGGGCAGCTGTCCCCACTGCTCCTATGTACTGAACCCTATGTACTGAACCCTGTTCTGTACACTTGGCACCAGCCTGGCTGTCTCCCCGACAGGTCCTGTCAGGCGGACAAAAGGCTGCTCAAGTTCTGGGACATGCAGAAAGGAGACTTCAGATTTGGTAACGGCATGTAGTCAGGCCTACCTGATGCTCAGGGTCTCCTGTGAGCCTTTAGGGAGCCAAGAATGGCGGGGCTCACCCTGAGATGGAGTGCAGGGAAGAGATTCCATACACAGCCAAAGCCAGACTTCCATTTTAATGGTATTTTCCAAGGCAAACAGTTTGTCCGTCATCAGGGAGGGGGCATCTCCCCCATTCACCAGGAGTGGGAGGCAAGAAGACAGCTCAGAGGACAGGAGCATCTGCCTTGGATGTGTGGGACTCCAAGTTTGATCCCTAGTGTTGCATGCTCCCACCATTATGAGAAATGTGTCCCCAATTCCATAAACTGGGGAGGGGGTTTCCTAGGCAAGAAAAGTGTTTCCTGGATCAGACTTTCCACAGGAATGAGCTGTCCTATCAGAAATGGAGTCCCTACTCTCTGCAAAGTCATGGGTCTGGTAGATATCTGGGGTAGAGGGTGAGGGTCTCTCTCCCCCTCTTAGATTAGGGGCTGCCTCAGGAAGCAGTCCCCCATGCAGGAGCTGTCATTCTGCTCCTGCCAAATCCCGTGAGACCATGCCCATTCCTTCTCTGAGCTACCTCCCTGGGGTCCCAGGTTCCCAATTGACCACTGGTGCCAACTAATGGGGAGAGCAATGACTGGCACCCCAGAGCTCCCTTGGTGGGGCCAAGGCTTACTCCTTTCCCACAGAGACAGGTGCCTTATGGGAACATTGATAGCACTTGTTCTTAGGTGCCATGACTTCCCTTGTGATTGAAATGTGTTCCTGCAGAGATGGGGCTAGATCTGGAGACAGGGGGCTGTGGGACCTCCAGTCCCCATACAGCCAGGAGACTCTCTCCATCTGGGGAAGATAGATGACATTATTCCAAGCCGGGATAATGCAACCAAGGTCAGAGTGGAGTGTTTGATTGGAATGTCAGGGGCCAGGCCGGCTCTGCTGGGAATGATTGATTCCTGAGTCCTGCTTGTCAAGCCATAGCTGAAGCTGGGAAAGCTGGGGGCCTGATAGTGACCCTGGGGAGTTGAACGTGGTGGGAGACTGTCAATGTGTCCTCTTCTGTAGGGTGGACACCCAAGAAAGACCCTCTGTGTCTGCAAGAGGAAACTGAGGCACATGGGGAGGTCACTTAGTGGCAGGCATTGTTTGAATGAAGATGGAGGAACCCTAAATCTCAGCTTTGGGTTCTGTCAACAGCTCTGCAGCCATTAGCTCTCCTCCCTCCCTCTCTCCTTCCCCTCCCTCCCTCCCTCCCTTTCTCTCTCCCTCTCTTCCTCCTCTCTCCCTTCCTCCATCCCTTCCTCCCTCCCTCCCTCCCTTCCTCCCAGCCCCTGAGCCATTCCAGTTCCTGGCTGGGTTTAGCAGAGGAGGGCAGTGCAAGGGGGCATGGTCCCTAGGTACAACGGGACTGACTCATCTACAGCCCCTTCACCCCTGGCCTGAAGCCTTCCAGTGACTGGCATTGGGCAATGGAGGGTAGAAGTGACTGTCCCTGTCCACGCCGTTCAGCAAACTCTGCACATGGGATTTAAAGACCCAGATGTCAAACTCATGGAGGAAGAACTGAGGCAGGAAACAGGACTTGGCTCCACAATCAGCAGCCCCGTGGCATCCCAGATGGTCCTGGATGGGAGAAAGAGCTGCAGGTGGGCTGCAGATAGGGACAGTCCTGCCAGTCTCGTATCTTAAAAAGCCGACTGCGGGCAGTGCCAGATAGACGGAGGCCATGGCGAGGGACCTAGGAGGTGCTTTTGCATGTAAACAGCTCTTGGGATTGTGCTCACTCTCCGTGCCTGGGTAGGTGGGAGTGAGGGGAAGTGTAGGCTGGGGGGGTGACTGGCATGGGGTGCTGAGGCTACAATAAGAGATCACATGTGGACTCTGGATAACATGGCGCCACAGGGGATAGAGCTGGAATCAGATGGTTCAGGCTCTGCTGGTGCTCTGGGATGCTGGGAGGCCCTGAGGGTTTGAGCTGGCAAAGGGCAGAGAGGAATCCTTGGGTGTGAGGTTGAGATGGTGCCATCCCCAATGCGTACCACAGCCTCTGAAGGCTGTCCCAGGGCATTACATACTGTGAGTGGGAACATGATCACCCTGATTATCACCACAACTATCCCATCTCACTACAGCCTTCACCACCACGTCACCATTATCACCTCATTACTACCACCTCCACCACCAGCACCCTCATGAACACCATCATCTGACCATCCACCCCAGCATCCTCAGGGCATATCACAGCTCTCACAACCATCATTCCATCACAACCACCATCACACCGTCACCATCACTCACTACGAAACCATCATCCACCATCACACCATCACCCCACCATCACCCCACCATCACTCACACCATCAGTATCACCCCACTATCACTCCTTCATCACACCATCATTCCCAAATCATCACGCCATCACGTCACCACCATCACACCATCACAGCTCTCATCATTACCATCCACAACATCAATCGCCATCACACCCGCCATCACCCTCTACCATTACTGTTGTCACCATCATCATCCCATGGTCACAATCATTCCCATCATCCCCTTCACTTTTGTCATTGTTTTCACAACTTCTTTTTCTTTTTGAGTCACACCTGGCAATGTTCAGGGGGTTACTCCTGGCTCTGCACTCAGGAATTACTCCTGGTGGTGCTCAGGGGACCATATGGGATGTCGGGGATCGAACCCAGATTGGCTGCGTACAAGACAAACACCCTACCTGCTGTGCTATGGCTCCAGCCTCTGTTTTCACAACTTTATCAGCAGCATCACCATTGTACCATCACCATAACTCCTGACACTGTCACACCACAGACCAGCATTTCCATCTCACAGTCAACCCCAGGGTCTTCATTATCATTAGTCCTTGTCCTTGTCTGCCTGATGCTTTGCCATTGATTCCGGCATATTTTCATGCCCTTGCTCTACCAACAAATGAACTCGAGTCTTGTAAAGCAGAAAGGGTGGCTATGACGATCTCCACTGCTCCACAACTGATGTTCATAAAAGGTAAGTGGCCAGCCCAGGGTCAAAAGAGCAGTCTCGTGGACAAGCTATTACCAGAACAGAGATTTTGTCCCCTGGTGCAAGTGCTTCCTACTCCATCCAATCTTGGTGCTGGCAGGGAGGAGGGGCACCATCACCCCTCTTTCTTCCTGCCGCAGCTCCTTCTCCTTGTCATTAGCATGAAGTCGCAAGAAAGACTCCAGCTTTGATTAAAGCAGTGAGGCTTTAGTGCCAGCCCATGTGTATGCTGAGGGGCACCTCCCTCTCCTTTGTTGGGCCTCATTTCCTCATTTGCACAAGTACAGGTTTGAGCCAGAGGAAGTCTAAAGGCTCTTCTCTCCAGCCAGACTGTGATGGTGCCACAAAAAAAAGATCACAGAGAAAAAGACAGCAAGGCATAAACAGAGACACACAGAGACCAACACAGACATGCAGGGAGGCCTGGGGAGACCTCGCTAGAACTCATTAAGATGTGGGAGCTATAAAGAGAAACAGACCCAGAGAGAAGCAGAAACAGACCCGAAAATTGGCCTGATGATGTAAGAGGCCAAAGCCCTGGAGGAAAGGGCACTTTTCGGGCAGGATAAAGGGGCTGCACTCAGGGTGCAGGTCTCTGCTTGAGGCAGGCATGAAGCTGGTCTTCATGGGGGGCTGGTGCAACGCTGGGGGTTGGCAAAGGCCCTGAGCTGTACAGTCAGTGCCTGGTCTCTGTGTCTGTGTGAGTGGCCATTCCCGCATTGAGTGGCAGGTTCCAGCAGCTATTGCTGGGACCTCAGGGAAGCCATTAGGCCCTGTCTCCATCCAGCTAGTAGAGGATGTTGAGGCCAAAGCTTCCGGCTTTGGCACAGAAAGGGTGGAATAATGACCAGTGATGGCTGTGGGGTCCCTTAGAGAGTGGGGATGTTGGGGGATGGGGCTGCCACTCCCTTGCAGAGTGGGGGTAGTCTTTCCCCTTTGCTAGCTCTACACCATTACCCACCTAGTGGGGACCCTGGCACATATACCCTGTGACCTTGAGCAAGACCCTGGCCCCTTGGCTGAGAGAGGGCCACGGTGGGTTGTGCTCATGTGGGTCAGGGCATGGTCGTCTTTGGGAACTGGCCCCCTGGATAGACCTCAGGTCCTAAGTCCTTGTTTTTGAGCAGCTGGGCCACAGCTGCCTGCCCACAAATGCTCTGAGCATGGAGTGGAGCTGTCTCTTGCATCTTCCTGTCATCTGTTTCAGCCAGCAATCCAGTATTATCACATCCCTCTATAAACTTTCCGTTGCCCTCAGAACACAGCTCCTCACCAAGGACCCGAGGGCCAGCCATAGCCCTAGACCTGTACTGGCTGCTTATCTGCCCCTACCTACCACCATCTCATCTCAGCAACACCCCCTAAGGGGCAGCCACAGCCCTGCATTCCCCTAGGATTCAGTCAGCTGCAGTAGGCGGGCAACCTGGGAGGTGGTACAGTGGGAAGGCACTTTCCTCTTGTGTGGAAGGCTCTGGATTTGACTCCTGGCACTTAGACATCCACAAAACTGGAAAGAAGGAGAAGTCCAAGAGATGCAGCAGGGTCTTGGTGGTTCTGTAGAGCAGAGGTAAGAGGAGCTCAGAGCAGGGAGGGAATGGAAGTTACAAAGAGAGGGCTTGGCTGGTCCTGGACTCTCCTGGTGGGGGATTTCTAAGCCCCAGATGAGGTGACCTGTGTCACATTCCCTACCTGTAATATCCCATGGAAGGAGGAAGTGAGGGAGGGACAGAGGGAGGGATGGAGGGAGGGAAGGAAGGGAGGAACCCAGTCAGGTACCACCCACTTTATCACTGCTTCCTTCCTTCTGAGCTCTCCTTTGCCCTTGGCATAGCTTACAGTCAACCACAGAGGGCCGGTACCAGCTGGCTGTGTGACTGTCCTACACTTCCTCTTAGACTGAAATCTGCCAGACTTGAGAGACTGTCTTTGACCTGCAAGCAGCACTCATGTGCTGAACTAAAGAACAGCTTCAATGTTTCCCACGTTGGCATCAAGCACATGGGAGGAAGACCCTGCTGGAGTGGGTTGGGCACAGACCGGGAGGTTGGGCTGAATGAGGACATCTGTGGGTTGGATGTGAGGTCCTGGAGAGCTCCCCAGGACTGACACAGTTCTGGATGAAGCTCTGGAGTCTCACTCTCATGGGGCACAGGTATGTGCTCAGGGAGAGAGATGAGGAAGCCGGCAAGGATGGTAATGGTTCTCCATCTCCCCGAGTTGGGGCGCCCAGGGGACCAGAGCCTCCAGCTTTCGTGGGGAGGGAGTTGCAGAAACACAATTTCCCCTACAACCCCCCAATCGTTAGGTTTCAGAGATGACTGTGTACTTCCTTAACGAGCAGACAGGTGAGCTGCAGATGTTGCTCTGGGGTCTTCTCTCTCTTCCTCCCCCTGCTGCACACACCACCAGCAAGGCATGTACCAGCGTCACCCTGAGGCCCACTGGGAAAGACTGGGACTGCAGAAACCAGATGTTCACAGGAGGCAGAAGGGGGGCAGATGGAGGCAGGTCAGAACAGCTGCAGAGGCTGGGATGAAGGGGGGAGCAGGTATCTTCAGGCCTGAGCCCACGGCTATAATGCCACCATTGTGGGGTACCTTCTGAGCCAGGAGATGTGGCTGGTACCACAAAGGTGCCATCTTCTTGACACTCCACTCGGCGGGTAGTTCACTCTGTGTGATAGATGAGAAAGCCCCTAGAGATACAGAACTGGACTGTCTGAGGGGCAGAGCCAGGAGAGGGGTGACCCCCTGGACCTCGTGGTCTGTACTTGCTGGAGACTTGCACAGGTGAGGAAGCTTCCAAGTCTGGGGGCACTTTCATCCAGGAGGGATAACCGTGGGCATGGTGCACAGGGTCTTGTCCCATGAGTGACTGCTGCATTTCTCCAGGGGGACCCACTGAGTAATGTCCACCCGCACCCCCATCTGTCCTCTCCTGCATGTTATAGTGGCACTGCCATGTCCCCGGCGTGGTACTCTGTGATAGTTCTCACTCCAACTTGTATGTGGAAGTGATACCTGTCAATCTCAGGACAAGCCCTTTCTTGCCAAAGTGAAACATCTACAGGCCCCTAGTCCTTCACGATAAGTGATGGGTCACTGGTGAAATACTAGAATCTCTGTTTATCTGCCCCGAGCAGAGCAACCCTGCGCCACACATATTCAGTGTGAGTGGGCAAGAGTGCAGATTCTAGCCTCTGAGTTGGAAGCTCTTTGTTAGTGCAGCCTAAGGCAACACATCCTGGCTGAGATGAATCTTTTCCTTCATTGCTGGACCACACAGCAAGGCAGCAGGCCCATCTGCTTCCATGCCCTGCTGCTCCCCTGAGCACTTTCCCCAAAAAATCTTTTGATAGGAAGGGAGGTTCATCATAGCTAACCTGAGGTTCTGCTTCTGCTCTGAATGCAAACTCTGAGATCCAAAGTTTCTGGGTGCTCCCCAGTTTCTTGATGTGATCATGTCTGTGGCTGTTTCATCATTTGCAAAGATTGTGCATGCTCAGTAACATCACTCTAAGGGATCTGGGTGTCCCCACAACACCATTGGGAGATGGGTGGTGGTGGAGGTGGCACTTGTATAGGTGATGGTGTTTCTTTTTTTAAGTATTTTATTATACCACAGTGAGATATACAAATAAAAAGATATACAATTAAAAAAGTTCATGTTTGGGTTTTGGTCATACAGTGTTCCAGCACCCGTCCCTCCACCAGTGCCCATCTCCCACCACCAACATCCCCAGTTCCCTCCCCTTCCCCAGACCACCTCCATGGCAGGTTCTTTATTTCTTTCCCTTTCTCTCTCTTTCTCTTTTCCTTCCCTTCCAGACTATGGATTACAGAACATACATTAAAAGTTTGTCATGTGTATCCTTTTGCCTCTATTTAATGCTCAGTTCTAGTTTGGCATTAGTACCCTCGACAATTATTAGCACCCTGTTCCATTTTCTGTCTTACCTAACCTCTGACTCCCACACGTTTGTGATAATTTCCACCTTTGACAAGACCTCCTGATATATGTTTCACTTGACCTTGGATATTGGTATCATAATATGTACATATATATTTATGCCATGCAAATAAATGCAGTCATTCTGTATCTGTCTCTCTCCTTCTGGCTAATTTCGCTCAACATAATCTTCTCCATGTCCATCCATTTATAGGCAAATTTTATAGGTGATGGTTTTTCTAAGTCACAGGCCTGGGAATGGGATCACACCTCTTGGCTCCAATCTTGACTCTCCCACTCATTGGGAATTTGTTTGTTTTAGTGTTTGGGCCACATCCAGAGATGCTCAGAGGTAGAGCTGGAATCACAGGGTGAACTCTGATATCGCTTGAGGACTGGAAGTGATATCACCAAGGAAGGTGGACAGAAAGGACTTGGGCAAGGCAGGAATTTGCATCCACGCAGCTCTTGACTCTGGTGCCAACCGGTGTCTGCTTTCCCATTACATGGCAAGTGATGCAACAATTTTGTGCCTCAGTTTCTTCAGCTGTCAAGAGCTAGTGGGAACTCTCTCCTACAGGGGTGTGAGGACCAAATGAGATCACACACAAGGTCAGGACTCAGAACGGCCCCGGGTTCTCGTAAGTATAAAGTGGGTATCTACTATGACTCATCATTTGCATTATCACCATGATCTTGTGATTTTGCATGAGTCACTCCCACACTCTGAACCTTGACTTCCTGAGTTAGGGAATGGGAACAGTCAATCAATGTACCTGCTGATGGTAGGTACTGATTGCTGCCAGGTGCTAAGCACATGGTCTCATTTAACCTATCACGGGCTCCTGGCCCAGGACCAGCAGCAGTGGGTTCTAACTCAGGCCTTTGGACTTCAGAGTGTCCTCAGACTCCACTCCAGAAAAGCTATGCTCATGGATACATTCTCCCAGATGCTGCCCAGGAAACATGTGCAGGAGACCCTGCAACATTGTTGCTGGGGACAGTGGCCTCTTGATCTTTGTGTCTATGTCCAGCTCTTTGTGTCCATGTGATTGTGAGTGAAATGCTATTTTAAAGTAAAGGATCATTTGGGGTTAGAGAGAGAGAGAGAGAGCACAGGGGTCAGAGGCTGGTGCCTAGCATGCATGAGGTTCTGACGTATTTCAATCTGCCCCAACACCTCATGACCTCCCATCCCACGTGTGCACAGCCGGATGGCCCTTAGCACTGCCTGGTCTGGGTGTTGGGCTGTGTAGTCTGGTTGGCTGATCATTGCTGGGAGTGACCTCTGGACCCCCTGTGCATTGATTGGGAGTCACACCCACCTCCACCATCACCCCACAACCAAAATGAAGTATAATTTGATCCCTATGAGAGTTCATAAGTAGGCAGTGTATGTTGGACCCCCTGTGACATCTCTAATGGTTGACCTTTGCTGCTTTAAGTATAAATTACCTACACATGTGTGAACTGAGTGTACATGTGTATGTACCTGTTATTGTGTGAGCTATCTGACCACTATCACTTTCTTTGTAATGATATATGAACTATGTGATCTGCTTATATATGCGATCACACACTGTGTTTGAGGGAGAGAGAGTATGTCTCCATGTGTGAGTGCCTGTATCTGTGTGTGTTATTGGGTGAGCTGTCTGGCCACTGTGGTTTTCTTTGTAATAATAGGTGATCTATGTCTGGTTACATATGTGATACTGTATGTGCCTGTGTGCATGTGTGTAAGAGATAGAGTAAGAGCTCACAGATATCCTTGTACCAGAGACTGACACCTGTCAGTGTATGTTTGTGTGTATGTCATTACACGTCTATATACAGGATACTGCCATGCATGTGTGCAGTTAGGTTTCTGTGTGTGAGTGTCATCAGATTTTCATGTGCAAGTGGCTGGCACATGTGTGCATGTATGATTAGACCTCTATATGCAGAGGTTGGTGTGTATTGTAGGATTAAGTATCTGGTGTGAATCTGTATGCCTGTGCACATATGTGCATGCGTATGACATCAGATCTCCATATGCTGGAGGTTGGCATGTGTAAGTCTGTGTGCCAGTGGGCTGAAGGCCCCATATGAGCCTCTGAGAGGCAGAAGGCCAACATAGCGTGGGTTGGGGGAGCTGTGAGCTAGAGGTTTAAACAGGCTTCCTGGCTGGCCTAGGTCAGAGCTCCCCTCCCAGCCTCTGCAAACACTGCCTAGCAGACGGGCTGAGTTTTGAGACATGTGGAAACAGCCCTCTAAATATTTACCCTGCAGGCTGCTGGAGTGGCCTGATTCCTTTCCTGGCCTTCCCGAGAGTGCTCCGAGCTCCCATGCTCTGTCTTTCTCTGGAGCTCAGTCCAGGCCAGCACTGCCTTCCAGGAGAGGATAGACAGCATCATGAAGGGCTGAAAGCAACCCTCTCTTCTACTGGGCATGCACAGCCTGCCCCCTGTCTTCACTCCTGCTCTCCTGGGTGTCCCTGTTCTGTTCTATCAGGTGCTCTGACCTCTGAGCTTCTCCTCTTATCCCCTGACCAGCTGCTTCCATTCCTATCTACCCTTTAACCATACTCTGTCCTAATCCTGCCTGCATTTACATATATTTAGGCTCCTCTTCATTCACCCTCTCAGTTCTAGAAATGTCTTCCCATGCTGTTCAACCTCCTCCCATACCACTTAGGATCCAGGACTTTGTGGGCAATCAATTTCCTGTCTTCAGGGCACCCACAGAGCTGTCCGAGGTTCTGAACCCCCAGACTTCCAAGTCATCTCCCCGCCTCTATGCCCTACTATCTCCAGACCCTCATGGAGACTCTCTATCTCTATCTCTATCTCTATCTCTATCTCTATCTCTATCTCTATCTCTATCTCTATCTCTATCTCTATCATCTATCTCTATCATCTATCTCTATCTCTATCTCTATCTCTATCTCTATCTCTAACTCTATCTCTATCTATATCCTCATATATATTTGTTTGTTTGTTTTAATTTTAATTTTTTTTTGCTTTTTTGGGTCACACCTAGCAATGCTCAGGGGTTTCTCCTGGCTCTGCACTCAGGAATTACTCCTGGCGGTGCTCAGGGAACCATATGGGATGCTGGGGATCGAACCCATGCCTGCATGGGCCGGCTGCGTGCAAGGCAAATGCCCTACCCGCTATTTTAATTTTTTATTTTTATTATACCACCGTGAGATATACAATTACAAGGATGTTCATAATTGGGTGTCTGTCATATAGTGTTCCAGCACCCAGCCCTCCACCAGTGCCCCATTCCCACCACCAATGTCCCAACACTCCCTCGCACTCCAACCCCAGCCTGCCCCTATACTAGGCACCTTTTCTTTCTCCCTTTCTCTCTCTATCTCTGTTTCTGTCTCTGCATTTCTCTCTCTCTTCTCTTACACTTTGTGGCTTGCCCTACAGATATTAATGATTTATGATGTAAGTCTCTATGTGTATATTCAATAGTGAGTTTTAGTGTGACATTATAATTCCTCATTCCCCATCATCCTCCCAGTTTGTTGTAACTACAATGATCATTACAGTGTATAAATGTGAAAGATCCTGGGAAGGATCTGGTCCTAACCTTCATTATTATCTAAGTTTCTTGCATGGCCGCAGAGTGGCTGTGCGCTGGCGCAGCTGTGTGTCTGTCTCTTGTCTGGCTTTGCTGGCTATGGAGGCTTTGAGCTGGTAGCCACACCCACTGACATGGAGGTGGAGGAATGGGGGGGAGAAACCCAAATCCCCACTCCAAATCGGCCAGTGCGACCTACCCTATGTGTCTGCTAACCCTAGGAGCTATGTTGGACTCGGCCAGGGGCTGAGCCATTTACCATCTTCCGAAACTCCCTCATGGAGACTCCCAGAAATATCAGGAATTCTGAACTGGGCTAAAAGAGCCAGTACTATGCAGAAAGGTTGTCAATGCGTAGTGTGCACGCATACATGGTAACTCTCATTGCGAGATAAGAGAGACAAAGATAGAGCGGCAGGCAGATAGGAGAAGCCACTGGGAAATCAGAAATGCCGAGAAGTTTCCGGGGTGGGTGGGATGGGGCGAGGAGGGCTTTTGTTTTGACATCACTTTCAAATAACCCTGCTTGGAAAGAAGGCATGTTATTTTCCTCGGGAAGTTGGGGAGTACATGCCCCCTGATTCTCTGTGCTGGAACAACTAATTAAGGGCAACCCTCAGATGTTGTGGCTTCCCGCCGGGGCTGAGATTCATTTTAAAAAGGGAAGCTGGAGTAATCTGGGGCCCAGATTTGGAATCCAGGGTGAATCTCCTATGGCCCCCTTAGTCCAGGGCTGCCATCCGGACTATCTAATCCCTTTCTCCGGACTATCTAATCTACATGCCTCAGATGAGCAGTAAATAAATGTCAGAGCTCATCTGAAGGGCACAGCTGGGAGTGGACAGACCCTCTGATCTCTGCCAGAACTGTGGGACCCCCAGGTATGTCATAGTCAACCCATCTTTTCCCTGGCTGGATCCTCTCATCTTCCTGGACAGCATCCAGTTGCAGGAATTTCAGACACTTTCCCGCCTCTGGGCCCCTCTACTAGGTGCAGAGCTCACAGTCACCTTGGGAGGGCTGGCTATTCCCAGGACAGGCTGGAAGGGAAACCCAGTAGGGTAAGTTACTGGTGCAAGCAAGGGCCTGCAGCTGGGCAGTGTGGCTGGGAGGCGAGCCTGCATCTCCTGAAGGAGAGCTGCCTTCTTCCGCTGCAGTCTCCAGAGCATCTCTGAGTGATGGTGAACCCAGCAGAAGCCATCCTAGAGGGACTTCTCAGGCTTGCAAAGATCCTGGAACTGTACCTCAGGCTGGAAGGCACCTCTTCATGTCGGGGGGTCTGGGGGAAGGAGAGAGGGGGGCAGCAGCAACCAGAACTGGGCAGGGGGTGTGTTCAGCCAAGCGAGAGAAGTCGCAGCCTCTGGCTGCAGGCACCGTGCCCCTGCCCACAGCGACTGAGCCCGCCTGGCAGGGTGGGAGCCCAGCTAATGGCCATGTTTATAGCTCAAAGCATTATTAGCTCTTAGGAGTGCTCAGCCCTCACTTGTTGTCAGCAGCTGAGCTTATTGATTGAGTGACTTGATGTTTTTGCTTATTAAGTGGCTGGAATGTCTGCAGATTCGGGCCAGCCACGGCCTGGGGAGGCATGTGTGAGTTGGGGGTGGCCGTCTGCCTGTGGACACCATCCAGCCTTGCTCATTTGTGCAGCACACGTGTTGGGGTGTCGGCGCTCGTGTGCTTGCTCACTGGGGTTTCTGAGTGCACTCTCCAGAGAAAGGATGCAGGTTATTCACAGCCAGCAGCGCAGGAGAGGACTGGATTTAGGATTTGGGGGGCTGGGCTTTGAATCCTGGCTTTCTCTCTCTGAGCTGTGCAATTGGACCAATCCTTTACCATCTCTATGCCTCAGTTTCCTTCACTGGAAAATAGGGATTAAAACAGTACCTCTCTGCCTACCTTTGAGCTGGAGAGCGGGTGGGCTCTGCAGTCTGTAGACTGGGGAGCGCTGTGCCCGCCTTGGGCCTGTGACTCATTGCTAGTGTGGGCTGAGCTGGGGTGGTGTAATTAGGTTTCTGTTTAGGAGACAGATGGGTGGAGTGGAAAACGAACAAGAAGGGTGATCCTCAGAACCTGTTGGAAATCCCAGCTCCATGGGACCAGCCTTTGCAGCTCCCAATGCCAGAAATTGGGGCACCGAGAGGCCTGGGTTCCCCCTCCTCCGGCTCTAACACCACAGTGCTGTGCAGCCTCAGAAGTATTGCAGTCAGTCTCTGGGCTTTCTCCTTTATTTATGTAGGATGACTCTCAGTGCAACAGTCTCCCAGGCTTTTTCTACCTCCATGTTTCATGCATCTAGTCACTGAGCTGTGTCTATCCAGCTGTGTTCATCCACGTGAGCAGACCTCAGCGGGACATTGGCAGGCCTCTTGGTTGGATTTGATGCTGGCTGACATTTGAATGTCTGGGGCCACGAGATTCTCTTGAAAATTGTCTGTGCAAGTGTTCCTATGGGTGTCTACAGGGTCCAAATGCCCCTGAGTTGTGTTGGCAAACCTCCCTCCACCCCAGTGCCTGAACGCACAAGCCAGCCTGTGCAGCTCCCTGTGCTGGCATTGGGACTTGAAGCCCAGCTGCCTCTCCGGTCTCCAGCAGCTAATGGGGAAAGCCCGCTTTAATCGCTGATAACAAGATGGGCCCATTAAAAGAACAAATTAACTGCAGACCCAGAGATTACTCTGTCCTGCTGCTGAAGAGCTGACTCCATTTGTTAAGTGAGCGGCCCCGCCCTGTGTCCCCACGCCAGGCTGCCCACTGTCCCACCTGTTCCTCTTTTGGACACATCTTCCGTGCCCCATTCAGTGGCCTGTATTGGCACAGTACCTCCCTCAATGAAGGCTCCCCCCCTCACCCTACCTCATGCATTTCCTTCTACCTGGGTAGTGGTAGTGGGTGGAGGTGTGGAGAAAAAGTGGAAGCCCAATATCCCAGAACCCCACTCTTCTTGCTGGAGTCCCTGGGAATGAGGTGGGACTAGGTTGGCCTTCCCCGACTTGCGTGTCAGCTCTGTCTGTCTGTCCCTTGCACCTCCCACTTGGATCCTGTTGTCTTCCGGAAGGGCAGAGCCTTCTTGCTGAGCACTGGGTCCTTCCCTTCACCAGTCATTTGCACATTTAACCAATGTGTTTGGAAGACCTTCAGTGTGGGTATGGCTGTGTGCTAGGCCCAGCCTCTGTCTCTTCTCTGAGAAGCTTAGAGCTCCCCACCCTACCAACACAGGGCACTATGGAGTTGGAGGGAGCAGAGAAGTAGGCCGTTGGCCCAGAAACTCCCAGAAGAGGGGGTATCTTGAAGCATCCAGGGGCTTGACCCTGGGCTATGTCGGGATAGAGAGAACTTTGAAGGCAGGAGCAGCAGGAATAGCACTTGGACAGAGTTCTTGGGGAACTGGGACCTGGAAGATGTCCTTGCACACAGTAGCTGCTCAATAAAAGCTTATGGGCATAGGCAATTTTGACGCATCTGTGACAGGCTGGGCATCAGCAGCAGGCCCAAGAGAGTAGGAGTGTCGGCTTCCTGTGAAATGGGACCAGCAATGTGTCCTCACCAGGTAGAAGAGGAGGGGTACAAGGTGCTGGTACATGCTCAGATGTGGCATTGTTAGGAAGTCATCAGCCCTTCCTGGCCATCACTGGGACAGGTGAGTCTTTTCCCAGAGCAGAGTACAACCATCTGTACCCCTGTGGGAGATGGGAAGACTATGGTGGAATGAAGGGATCCCCAGTAGTAGGATTTCCTGCCTCCCCCAGTCCTGGGCCATGCCGGAGAAAGGGCTTGCTCCTTTGTCACCTGGAGCAAAGCCCAGACAACCGAGGCCATCCAAGAAGCACTTTTTTGGGGGTGTTGAGGGTTCAGGTGCATACACAATGCTGTAAGAGTGAGGGTGTTTCCCTCAGGGTGGGGTCTGGGCATGGATCAGTCCATGTCCAGAACTGGAACTGAGTCCATGTTCCCTAGGGGAGTTTTCCTGGTCCTTTCAGTCTCAACTACGGACATGGACTGTGTGGGGCTCTTGTCTTGTAAGACACAGACCCTGTCTCAGGCCTTGGAGTCTTGGCACAGGCTCTGTCCCCTGTCTGGGCCCTTTCTGTCCTGTCTTGGGAGAAAATGCTCCTCTTTCCTCCACCTGTGCTGAATAGAATCACCAGCAGGTGTCCTGAGGAGCATACGTCACTGCCTCTCTGACTTCCTGTACATCCACTCCCTTATGAGCTGCCATCCATGGTGATGCCCCATTGCTTTAATAACAGGGGTGGGGAACCTACCTCAGTGCATGCATCTAAAGTTCAGGAAGGGGCGAGTAGTTTGCGATGAGCACATAGGGTCAGGGAAATGAACCCGCTTGTTCTCTCATGGCCGTAAAGAGTGACCTCACTCATTCCTCCACTGGGCAGTGGGTCAATACATTATTGAACGCTGTTCTAGGCACTGAGGCAGAGCAATGAACAAAATCAAGTCTACTCTAACCTCATCTAGCTTTAGGCCTTTGGGAGGAGCAAATTGTATAAAAACAAATAAAAACAATATCTCCTCCACTAAGGCATAAGGCACAGAAAACAGCTCTGTAAGGCAGCATGCTGGAGTAGGCAGAGGGTTCCACCTTTCAGCGAGGGTGTTAGGGAAGCCCCTTCTGGGGGAAGGGGGCACCACATGGATATCTGGAATACTGTTCTGGGTACTGTTCTGGGTAGTGGGGATGGAAAGTGCAAAGATTTTGAGCAGGATCCTCTGGGAGTACAGATGGCTGGAGTGGCAGGAGTCTGGGTGGTGGACAGCACCCTAGGACACAGAGGGACCATGTGTGATGGGGACTAGGGTCTGTTTGTAGGTATGGCCCCTGCTTCTAGGGCTTGTTGCAAATTACACTCCTGCAGCCTGTAGCATGGTGCATGGTGCCCAGTGAAGGATTATTGGGTGGACGTGGACAGCAAAGACAGGACCAGCGCGATGTCAGGGTCCAGGAACGAATGAGGCCCCTGCCCCAGCAGGAAGATTCTCCCTGTTGAATCACAGCAGGCCCCGGTGCCCAGAAGGTGGGAGAGGGTCTGTTCCCCATGGAGACCCCAGTCTGGGTCAGCTCTGAATTCCCGGTGGAGTCTGGGCACACAATTGGAATGGAACCTGAATGCTGCAGGTCAAACGCAACAGGAGATCCAAAGAAGAACAAATTCTTCCTGAAAAACAAAAGAGAGACACACACAGATCTCACCCACTCCCTGGCACTTTTGCCTCTGTCCTTCTCTCTTCCAGTCCTGCACCCGCTTTGGCTCACTTCCACCCGAGGAGGATGCAGAGGCTCAGAGAGGTCGGGGCATTGCACGGTGCTTGCCTGCAGACCCCTGCTACTGACGTGTGTCACTGCTTACAGGACCAAGTTCTCCCAGTGACATGCCAAGGCTGCTGCTGCACTGGCCTTTTCCAACCCCACCATGGGGGGCCTGGGTCTCACCAAGCCATGAGCAGTCAGGGTCGTGCCTGGACTTGGGGTCACCCAGGAAACCTGGAACCAGCACTTGCTCTCTAAGATAACTGTTCTTTTTTTTAAAGTATTTTATTATACCACCGTGAGATATACAATTACAAAGATATACAATTACAAAGTTCATATTTGGGTTTTGGTCATACAGTGTTCCAGCACCCATCCCTCCACCAGTGCCCACCTCCCACCACCAACTACCCGGTTCCCTCCCCCTCCCCAGCCCGCCTCCATGGCAGGTTCTTTATTTCTTTCCCTTTCTCTCTCTTTCTCTTTTCCTTCCCTTCCAGACTATGGATTACAGAACATACATTAAAGGGTTATCATGTGTATCTTTTTTGCCTAAAATAACTCTTCTGAGTGAGAAACTGTTATGCCCTGCTCTCAGCACGGCCACTACGGCCCCACTACCTTGGAAAACCCAGTCCCTCCCCCCACACATACACCCCTGTGCCCAAGATGATTGAATGAGGGATCTGATCTAGGTGGTTCTGGGAGGCCGGCTTCAGCTTGAGCTCTAGAGAAGTCCCAGCTGGGCAGAGGGGCGCTGCGGTGGGCAGGAGAGCAGGATGAGTGGACCTGCCACTGCCCGCAGGCCTGGGAGATGCCAGTGGACCTGGCTCCAGCCTTTGCTCAGCCTCTGAGACCACTCCCCAAAAGGTATCTGCCTCCCCCATCACACTGGCCTGCCTGGCCCCAGGCCTTTGTCTCCCCGGGCTGGCCTCACTGCCTTCTACTGTGTGCCTGCCCGCCAGCACCTCACCTCTTAATCCATTCTCCACACCACAGCCAGAGTGAGCTTTCTGAAGTGCAATTCTGGTCGTGTCGTCCGGCTTAAAACCCATGCAGAGCTTTCCTTTGCCCTCAGGATGAGACCAGACTCTTTAGCATGCTCACACAGTGCTTCAGGTCCACCCGGAGCAGCTCCGCTCCCTGCCCACCTTCCGGCCCTGATTCTACCACGGAGGCCGCCTGCTTGGAGTCCCCAGTCTCTCAGCCTGCCGCAGCCTGGAGGCCTCCCTTAACTTGGCACATGTTGCTCTCTTGCTCTGTATCAGAATTCTCAGCTCCCATCACCCTGTTAATAACCCCCAACCCCGCTCCCACTGCTCTTCATGACTCAACGTTCTGACACTTCTTCCAGGAAGACTGTCAATCCTGCCTGACCTGACCATGCCCCTTTGGGTGCTTTCTGGCCGGAATCTCGCAGCCTGCAGTCTTTTCTCATCTCTAGGTAGTAGTAGGTCCTGTTCATTTAGGTCTCCCCACTTCCTGCAGGGACTCGATAGATGTTTGAGGGTGGAAAAGAATCCAAATGAATGAATAAATAAACGGATATGGAAAGCATTTATTCCTGCCCATGCATTGACTGTCCCTAGAAGCCAGGGGCTGGGAAAACAGGACCCAGTAGGACCAGTTCAGCCCTGTACTGGGACCCATGCTGGAAGCTATTTTTTTTTGCCTTAGCTGAGCTCTGGGACCTCAGGCATTTTCTGTGCCCTGATCAAGTGAAAACTGCTTTGGGGTTAAGAAAGTAAGACAGACACAAAGGCCTGGGCTTGGAGCTGGGTCCAGCACGGGGGCCCTCTGGTGCCCTGGATCACCTCTACACCTCACACTCTGAGAGAGTCTCAGCCTGCAAGGGGAGACTGTGCTTTCCCAGGCCCACCCACGCTCTTCCTCCCCCTCCTCTCCCTCAGCCAGTCCCTTTCCAACCAGGCAGCTTAACTTAGGCCTCCCGGTTGGGCTTTTTAATTTGGATTTATTGCCGGCCGTGATTGTATGTTAAACAAACTCCAGGCGATTATTAAAAACATGATTATCACAGTTTATTGTCTCGCTAGGTCCTTGGTGGGGGGTTCTGGTGCTGAGCATCGGCCAAGCCTCTCGGATCCAGTGAGGGGTTGTGAAGACCCCAGGTAGGCTCCCCACCTGTTTCTGTCCTTGTCACAGCTCCAAATGGAGTTGGTGACTGCGGGCTGGGGGCCCATCTGACAGAGACTATGACAGGTGCAACGCCATGCTGGGAGCACTGACTGGGTGTGTGTGAGACCCCGGGCCCCTGGGTGTCTGTGCCTCTCCTGCTTCAGTTAGTTCCCTCCTCTGCCCATAGAAGAGTGGGGCCAGGTGAAACCCAGGGCCCTCAGGGCCAGGGGGGAATTGTGTTGTTCTGTAGAAAGATTCCAGCCTGGGGAACATTCAGGCATAGCCCAGCCTGACTGTGCCCTCACCCTGGGCATCCCTTGAAGGGTATCCACCTTGGCAGATTAAGCCAGGCCAGGCTTTGGTGCCTTGGTGGATGGTCCCTCACTGTGAGTCCACCTGGACCAGGAACTAGGCCACCCCACCCGCACACACACACGCACACACATACACACACACAGTGAAGAGGGAGATCCTGGCCCATAAGTCTCCTGGGCCTGCCTTAGCCCTGCCCTGTTACTTGAGGTCCAGCTACCAGGGCCAACCTCAGCTTCCTCTGACATCAGATCGAGGGGTACATTGGTCAACCATACAGACTTGAAGAGAGAATCGCCTAGAAGACAAAGACACAAGGTGGTGTGGGAGGGAGCTGCAGAGAAGAGGAGAGGGCCTGGTCCAGGATGGCCTCTCGATCCTGGCCTCTGCCTACGTGGAGCCTTCTGCAGCACAGCTCTTCTCAAACACTGCCCTGAACCTGCAGCTGGGTCTGGTTCATCTCATCACTGTCCATTCCCAGAGAAGGGGCCCCACAATGCCCACTGGCCGTCCATTTCTGAGAGAGGCGTCAGCAGGCTCACCGTTTGGATGTGATCTCCCACTCAGCCAACATCCCTGCACTGCTCCCACTGGTGAATTCAAACTTCCTGAGGTTGGGTGTTGGTGGGGAGATGGGGGTACGTGGCCCTCTCCCTGCTGCTGAGAAGGTGGGAGGGACACTGAGGCCCCAGCAGCTCCAAAGCCCCCAGTGCCCAGCAGACCCCCTGGCCCTCTCCTGCATCCCGCCCCTGTGGACTTTCAGGCCAACACTTGGGCCAGTCCCAAGGTTGATGAATCTTTGATGAATTCCAAGTAGAAGCAGTTTTAAAAATTCAGAAAGGGAGGGAATGGGGAGAAGGCTCTGTTCCCCCACCCTGCACTGCTCCCCATGGTGTCCTGTACCAGAAGGCAGAACACAGCCCGCCCTCCCTAGTCCACCCAGACTGAAGGCATGCAAAACAAGGCCAGTCCCCTCCCCAGAGGGCTGCAGTTCCCCATTTGTCAGGAAAAACACAAGCAACTTGGAGAATCTAATGTGGCCAGAGAAGAAAGAAAACGCCTGGGACATCTCATTGCATGGAGGTAAGAAAACTGAATCTGTTTTAGAGGAGCTGGCCAGAGACCCCAGACCTACCCCCTTATGCTGCAGAGGTCAGGGGGCTTCCTCTGGGTCACCACACTCTTCCCTGCCCTAGCTCAGAGCTTTTATTTCAGCCTCCCCCTCCCCCAGCACCACCAACAGCAGCATCTCTGGGATGTGCTGGACAGAGGATCATCCATCCCCTGAGGCTGCAAGGACAGAGAGTGAGTAGGGTGCTAAAGCTCTCTGAGCTTCTTGCGAAAACAGGTGACACTGAGGCTTTAGTGAGCTGAAATGAGGGGAAGCCCCACTCCAAGGCTTTGTGAATAAACAGCAGGAGAAGAGACCCTGTTCCTCTAAACCGAGGGTAGGAATTGGAGATGACAGCAGCATTGGTGGCAAAGCCAGCTCAGTCCTGCCTAGAGACATCATTGACCAGATGGGTGTGTTTTCTGAACCTGTAGATAGATCGAGAGGGGTGAGCTGGTTCCAATTCAGAACCTGCTACTCCTCGCTGTGTGACTGCAGGCAGGGCGCTAAACCTCTCTGAGCCTTCTCCTTACAAAAGGCAATGCTGAAAGTTCAGTGAGACTGAATGAGGGAAGCCTTGTGAGGGGAAGCCCTCACCATGGGATCCTTTGCAAATAGTGATACACCTGCCTGGAATCTGGTCTCCATGGGGGCAGAGAGCTGCCTCAATCCTGTGATCTTTTTCATCCTCTTCCTAGAAGCCCATCTGGTCTATGTTCTGAGCAGTCCTAACTTGGAGATCCAGAGGGCTGCCTGTCCAAGTCGCTTTCAAGGCTACCATTTGCATTGTTATACCTGCAAAGGGACCCTCCAAGGTACCCCACTATCTTTGTGACCCTACCTGCTGCCCTTGGCAGGGAGGTGTTCACAGCCCCAGAGCCCTCTGGTTCTCAGATGGAGAACTTGGTGCGGTTGGTTTTTCTCCTGCTGAAGTGCCGCTCCCTCCTGTTGGAAGCAAGGTCTGTTACCTGATCTGCTTCTCTCTGCATTTGGACTTGACTCTGAGAACAGAGTTTTCAACTTGATTCCCATCATTTAGACTCCTGTGTGGAACCACATTTCCCTCCACCAATGTGCCTTGTTTGGATTTCCGAGCACGTAAGATTCTAGAGACAGGATTTTTTTTTTGTCTGTTTCAATTGCACATTCAGAGGCCTATAAATGGAGAGATGCTGAGTAATGACCTCAAAAAACAAAGCATGGGGGATGGGGGGGTGGAGGGATAGTACAGGGATTTAAGGCACTTACTAGCCAGCCCTGGTTCTATCCCCAACACTGCATATGATCTCTGAGCATCACCAGGCGTGACCCCTGAGCACAGAACCAGGAGTAAGCACTGAGCACTGTGAGGTGTGACCTCCAAACAAACAAACAAACAAAAAAAAACCAACAAAAAATCCAATACATTTTGCATCAGAACCCGAAGCGTGGTCCACAAACAGGGCATCTCAGCTTGCACCTTCCAAATTATCCTGTGCCAGGCTCTGACTCTCACGTGCTTCAAAGAGCAGCTGGGGGACCCCAGGGTGTGGAACACAGTGACCCCCTTTATGCTTGCTTAAGGTTTATATTTGGAACACTGTCCTTTTTCCACTCCATCTGTGTGACCCTGACATTCCATATGTCTCTGGGTCTCAATTCCCTTTTCAGCAAAAAATAAGACTTCTAGGGGCCGGAGAGATAGGAGAGCAGGTAGGGCACTTGCCCTAACATGGTTGACCCGGGTTCAATCTCTAGCATCCCATATGGTCCTGCTAGGAGTCATCCCTGAGTGCAGAGGCAGGAGTACACCTCGAGCACCCCCAAGTGTGACCCAAGTTCCCCCAAATAAACAAACAAATCACTTGATCACTTGACATCCCGTTATTCATCGACTTGCTCGAGCGGACACCAGTAACATTTCCATTGGACCCTATCACGTGCCAGTGTAGCCCAATGGCATCTGGTTGCTTCAGGAATACAAAGAGCCTCAAACAGTTCATTCAGGGTCTTGACGAAGAAGTATGACCATCTTGTAGGTGGGTGGCCACGTGATCTTTTGACATCCTGTGGGATCCAGTTGGTAACGGCTCTAGTTCAGCAGTCTAGACAAATAGACAAAAACAAACTTTTTTTTGTCTAGACAAAACAAACAAATAAAAACAAACATTTGTTTGTTTAGGCCACTGGACCGCTGGACTAAACAAATTAACAAACAAATAAATAAACACAAATTAAAAATGAGAACGATAATAATGCCCCACCCAACCCCGCCAACACACAAGACTTGAGATGGGGACAGTGATTTGAGATGAGTCTGAAAAATGATTGTCCTGTTCACCCAGCAACATTGCTTTTTATGCCCGTCCCTGTAATACTGAGCAGATGGCAGGAGCCCAGAGAGGCCAAGTCTGTCAAAGACTGTCACATCCTGGGATTCCCACCCACACCTGCCTGAGCCCAGCTGAGGTTCAGCTTGTGCTTTTATTTGTGTGCTCTTCCTGTTCCATGTATGATGCATATTACATATAACAGACCACTCAGTGATTTTAATCCAGTATTGTGGTGGCCTTGATTAACACAGTTGCATTGTTGAGGGAGCAGGTCCACTATCCACATGTTGATCATTGTTATCTTACCGCTATTGTCATTAAACCCCCTCCCCCTTCTCTCCTCCATCCCGCCCCTGAAAACTTCCACTCCATTGTCATCCCTAGGACCTACCTTCTCTAGGTTCCTGCCAGAAGTGGCTCAGGGAGCTTGGGAATTTGGTCTGCTCACAGCAGGCAGCATATTCCATGTAGCATAAAAACTTCATGTGGGACCTTTCTTCCCTCCCAAAGCTTCAGCCTGTATGGAGAGGTCACACTGCATTTATCTGTGTTTTTCTAAGAAGGTAAGGGGTTGGCGGGGGCTGGAGTTGTGGCCACTCCTGGCTTGCTTCTGGCTCTGTGCTAAGGGATCACTTGTAGCTGGTTCAGAAAATCATGTGATGTCTGGGATTGCATCAGGGTCAGCTGCCTGCAAGGCAAGTAAATGCCTTACCTCTGTACTCTCTCTCTGGCATAAAAGAAACTTGGTACTTATAAGAAAGTATGAGTCCCGTAGTATTCTTACTGCTGAGACTTATTCAGTTTCTCCACTTTATAAACACTTTCCATAAGATTCAATTCTTCCATATTAATAATCTCAGGATCAGCAATTCCTAAACTTATTTAGCCTAGCACCCTCATTTCAGGGGGTAAAAAATATCACTTGGCACCCCTCTGGAAATCTACCTTCCTTAACTAAGCAAACAGAAAGTACCCCAATTTCTTTGAAGACTGTCATTGCCCTCATCATGCATTGCCCCTCCCAGGAGTGCTGTCACTCATTTGGGGAAACATTGGACATAATCACATCAAGAAGCTTCTTTTTTTCCCCAAGATGGTCTAGTCCCCTGAGCTCTGGCTCTGAAGTGCCTCCAGCCACCAAGAGAACTTGAGCCATGCCTGAGTGTCAGGTCCAGGCTCCCCTGAGGTCAGTTGCATGGAAGCTGGAACACTGATAGCCTAGTCTTTGGAGCATCCTCACTCACTGTCAAGGCACCATCTGGAAAGATACCACAAGACCAAGGTCAGAGGATCTTCTTGGAGGCCACAGGCTCGACGTTACCACTGACCCAGGCTGACTCTGCATGTTGAACTGCCTAGGGAACAGCTGACACAAATGCTGACCTACCTGCGCTGCAAGCTCACTTGGCTGACAGCTGCAGAGCCCTGGACCTGCTGTGCTGACCAATCAGGCTGTGTGCTTAGGCAGGAGGATGGCATGGGTAAGAACTTTGTTGGGCAGCTTCATGGAGCTTTGTGAACCAAGATTTTGTATTCTCATAAGATTAATGGTAAAGCTTCGTCCCCATTGTGATCCTATTAGGAGGTGGAGTCTGAGTGAGATGGTTATATCATGAAGGTGGAGACCCCTAAGGATGGAACTGGTAAACTTTAAAATGGGGTGACAGAGAGATAGTACAGGGATTAAGGCAGTTGTCTTGCACATAGTGGGTCCCAGTTTGATCCCTGGTATGCCATATGGTCCCCTAAACACGTTCAGGAGTGTTCCTGAGCACAGGGCCTGGAGTAAGCCCTGAGCACCACCAGGTGAGGGGCACATGCACATAATGGGACCAGAGAGTTAGTCCAGTGGATAAGGCACTAGCTGTTCAGCAATCAACCCACGTGCATTGCCTGGTACCACACATGGTCTCCAGGCATGGCTAGGAGGCTTCTACTACTACTACTGGGTCTGAATACTGGTAGATCCACAGCAGAGCTGAATATTGGGAGTATCCGCTTCCCCAGCACTTCTGGGGAGACAATTGCTCAAAAATTGCCAAAGATGATAGATAGATAGATAGATAGAGAGAGAGAACAATTACTCTTTCTTCCCCCTCAAGCTTTCTCCAGCATGTGGGACCTTTAAGAGGTTCCAACTGGCCAGTGGAGGGGACACCCTAGATCTGAGCATGACCTTGGCCAAATGCAGCAGAGCTCAGGTACCCAGTGCAGGTTGAAAGCCTACATTGACTAGGCAAGTGGAAAGTTACCAGGTACATTGGCTCCCAACTTTCCCTCTGCCTAGAAATCCTTCCACTCCTTTTGCCTGGTCTGAAGGGGGAAATCTCCTGCTAATTCTTGAGGGCTTAGTCCAAAAGTCACCTCCTTTGGGGAGCCTTCCTGATAACTTCAGGCAGGTTGATGTGCCTTCTCTTGGAAACTTACTGCTGGATCAGCTTGTAATGGAGACCTTTGCTCATGCATCCCATTACTCAGGGTCCTTATAAGGGGAGAGGCGATATTAATATCAAACTTATTCCTAGCACAAAGACACATCTTCATAGGATGCCACAACACTTTGATAAAATGATTGCAGTTTTGTTCTAAGAATCATGTTCTGATTAAGCATGTCATCATTTATTGTGAGACACAGTTCCAGATTTAGGCTTTGGCTTGTTGAATTGAGCCAGAGATCAACTAGAGACTTTGAATATATCTGAAATAAGGCCGTCAGAATTTTAAAATTCCAGAGCTCATCATAAGGTTTTTTTTTTTCCTATGCCTCCCACAATTTCCTTCCCATTGTCTTGTTTTTCTTGTAGCCTTAAGGTCAGATGCCTTGGATAATGTTCCAACCACAAGCAGCAGCTATATTCTTACTGAAAAAATCCTCATGTCATTTGAAAGTTAATAGTTCTGAAAAATGAAAATAAAATAATAGGAGCCAGCTCAAGTCCACTTGCTTATTCAAAAATGGTGGCTCTTCCCGATCTTGTCATAGCCTGAAAATCCTCCTCTCAACTCGGCTCTGTGACTTTGTTGCACCCAGGGATGCGACATTGATGAAAACCAATAAACATAGACAAAAATGTCAAATGATTGATGCTTACTGGCAGAGCTTCAATTCCCCCAAACACCTAGGATTATTTGTTGGGTACTCCTTCATTTCAGGGTTCATAGCCTTTATATATGAGAGACAATCATTTCTAGATGCTCTGCAAATGTCCTGGGCCCCTCAAGAGGGATTTCCACGTTTACAGAGATCCTACCAGGTGGCCTCTCTCTTCTGGGTGGTGTTCCTCCTGGGCAGTTCATGTCCCAGCAGCAAGCAGGTGGGGTGAGTCCCCAACAAGTTTGGGCTCTCCCTGCGTGTTGGGCTATTGTGCCACAGACCTCTCACTGGGGGCTACCCTTAAGTTCGAGAACAATTACAGATACTGTTCAGCAAGTGGTGCTTCTCCCCTTACCTAGGATGAGCGGTTCTGGTTGAGATCAACCCCCGGAGAAAATTCTCTCCCAAGCTGTCTGTGCACTTGAGTTATTTCCCGGCTTTATTTGCAGGAACATTGGGGCTTGTGTGACTTCTGGGACTTCTGCTTTCATACTGGCTGCTGAGAAGATCTGAGGCAAGCCTGTGGCTCCACTCTAACAGGAATGTGGGCATTCTTAGCTAGTCACTGGGGTATCCACCAGAGCTTAGCTCTCACCTGCTTTCTCCTACAGGAGTTTGAGGCCCTCGTTTACTTAATTTTCATTTTGATTTTTGTTGATGAGGCTGGCTGACTTTTTCAAATGAGGTTTATGAGTGGAGGAATAAGAAAGGGGTGTATACAGTTGGGATCAACAATTTCCTTGCTAATCCCAAGTCTCCTGATGCATGCTTCTGTTATAGCATTGATTGCATTTTATTAATCAGGGTTTCTGTTTGTTTGTTTGTTTGTTTGGGGGGCATACATAATGATGTTCAGGAGTTACTCCTGGCTCTGGACTCAGGAATCACATCTGGTGAGCTCGGGGGACCATATGGGATGCTGGAGATTGAACACAGATCCACTGCATGCCAGGCAAGTGCCCTACCTGCTCTACTATCTCTCCAGTTTCCAATTAGTTTATTTTTTAAAGACTTTACAAGCAGTGCTCTGGGAGCCCAAGGGCCTCTCCCTGTCTTTAGCCTAAACAGTGGATATGAGAGTCTGAGGATATGGTACCATTGGGGCCCTGCAGTGCCTGGGGTTACCCACACCACATGTTGCCCAACTCCTGTATGATGTCCTTGGTCCCTTGCTGTGTATTATGATGACCTGGTTACATGTTTGAGCCCCATTCCATGCTCAGACTGCCAGCTCACTTCCCTCAAGCAGGATACTTCTGCCTGACCCAAGGCTCCAGGATGGGCTGGTGGCTGAATCTTGTTGTTCAGACCCTGAGGCCACTACTAGTGTCCTCACCCCTTGCTCTACATACACCCCTGCCCTGCACACAACCAGGGACTCAGGATCAGCATCTCTCAATCTCCTGGGTGCCTATCCACAAGGGCTAATGGTACCAAGGAATAGTGAGAAGATGGAGGGGAATAGAAGGGGTACCGATAGTTTTCTCCATTGCTCAGTCTGTAGGGACATTTATCCCCTTGTCCCCTCCTTTGGCCATCCTGCTGATGGGCCAGAGAGGCCCTGGAAGCTGCCCAATAGTCAAAATGTGAGGTCCTTTTCTCAAGAAGATACAGGTCTCAACGGGAAACTCAACTCAGACCATTCTCTCCCCCAGCTTTGCCTCCCAGGACCCCCTTCATGACATCAAAGGGGCCACCAAGTCTCCAAATGAGTTCGGACAGGCTTCTGCTCTCCATGGAGTTAAGGGTGAATGCTGTGCTCTTCGGCTATTAACTACATACTGAGCCAGTGGGGACACCTTTCAGAGGGGTAACTTTCCTGAGAGGGCTAGAGCATGGTCAAATCCTTCTGGGTAAGCCCTCCATTGCATGGTGCATCCCCAAATGGAATTGAGTAGACTCTGAAGGTTTACTTGAATAGATGAAAATAAATGAGAAGGGGTGGTTTGGGGTGAGTGGAGGCCAGAGAAAGGCCCAGGGATTCCTGCTTGATCTGAGAGCTATACTGTCAATGGTGGTCTCCCCAATTGCAATCCTGTGGGGCTCTCACTGCAGAAGGAACTTGGTGGGGGTGCATTTGGGACACTTGGGGCATCCTCTTTAGTGTGCAGGACTGCTGCTGGGGCCAATGCCGAATCACACATCTTTCAGGATGTTTTTTTCCCAAGCAAGTTGAAAACCTGATGTTTATGTGAAATCCAGATTTTCACGTGTTGACAGCCAACTCAAAAATTTAAAAGCTGTGTGAATACTATGAGTAGAACTTATTTGGATCCCAATTCAAACAAACCACCTGTAAAAAGACACTTTTGAGACAATTAGGGAAATTTAAATACTCACGGAGTAATAGGCGCTAATAAGGAGCTATTCTTCATTTCGTAAGAATTATAATGGTTTTGTGATTCTGTTTGAGAAAAGTTCTTACCTGTGAGAGATATGTACTGAAGTATTTATTGGGGAGAGACTGTGGTGCCTGGGTTTGCTTTAAAATTCCCCAGGAAGAAAAAGCAATAATGAAACTCTCTCTCTCTCTCTCTCTCTCTCTCTCTCTCTCTCTCTGTGTGTGTGTGTGTGTGTGTGTGTGTGTGTGTGTGTTTGGGGGAAGGGATTGATGATATGGACTTGGCAAACCAGCTGTCAGTGCTGGAGATGGGTGGTGAGGTCTTGTATGCTTGCCGTACTGCTTACTGCCTCCAGAACATTAAACATCTTCCAAAAATGAATAGTCTGAGCTGAACATAACCTGTCTATGAGCTAGCAGTGACTCAGATATCCCCACCTTCCAACTTCTCATCTGAACTTGATCTCACTCAGAAGCCACAAATCAGCAGGATGTGGAGAATACTAGAGATCATAAGATCAGAGCTTGACTAACTGCAGCCTAAGGGACTTGCCATCCATTTTGTCCAATAAAGTTTTATTGGCACGTTCATTTGCATTCATATCCCATGGGGCTGCTTGAGTGGGAAGAGAGCAGAGTCACCTAAGTAGAATGGAAACAGGCTATCTCAGAGCCCCTGAACTATTCAGTCTTACGTCCTTGGCAGCAGTCAGGAGATTTCTGGTTCAGGTCAGTAGCCACTCTCCTGTGGCACATTCTCCAAGCCCAGGGATTTTGGGGGTCCTCCTGATAAAGAGGAAAAGGAGATGGGAGAGAGCAGGTCTCAGGAACAGAATAAGAACCAGAGGGAAGAATGAGAGCCTCCAGCATTACCCATGGGTCAGCTGGTATTCCAGGGTGAACTCGGATTCAGAGCTGGGTAGAGGAGGCAGAGACTAGGGCATGAAGCCTTGTGGATCTCACATCCAGTTGTCACCTCATTACTGATGGTCCCAAAGTCGTGTCTTGGTTTTCTTTTTTGGAAAGAATGGAATAGGAGAAACACAGCTCTTGGGTGGAGCTGATATAATCGCATTGCAAACAGCAGGGGGTTAATAAATGGTAGCTATCATTGCTATTCTATCCCCGTGCCACAGTCATTTAGTTTTTGGACCATAAAGATTCAAGGTAACTAAGTTTTGTCGTTAACCTTAGCTGTGGCCTCTTAATAAAAGGAAATAAATGTGGATTACGGAGAATTCATGCAACTTTTGTTGAAGGCTAAACAAGATGTTTATTGATCTTTTTAGAAGAAACAAAGGGGAAATTGCATTCATTGCACATATAAAAATAGTGTGCCTTTCTTGAAAGGGAAACTGGAACTTAAGATCGGATGTTAGCTGTAAATAAGGTTTTACAAGCAAGCATACATATGAACTGCATTCTTTAAAATGAATTCAGTGGTAGGAAGATTCTGGAAAGCTTTGCATGGGAGGCCACATTTTGATGTGCTCTCTCTAGATTTCCCCATATTATCTTCCACTTAGGTTTTGGAGATAAAGGTAAGTGAGATCAATGCTGTGAAGTTCCAGCCTGGTGTCTGATGAAGGTTGAGTGTTGGACAGAACTTGGTTCCGGAAATCCCTCAGCCTACCATCATTAACTGTCAGTGTGCACTCTTTCCCCATCCCCAAATGCCCACATTTGGGCCAGATCATTAGTATAACCAGAGCTTACTCTGTGTAGTTTGCTGACAAAATATTATCTGCACATCTGGTTTTTTTTTTTATCATGTTTTTCAAATTTTAACATGCAGTCAGATTCTTAATCCACAGCCCTGAAAAGCAAACCCCAGATGATTCTGCATTTTAATTATGCTTTCAGTATTGGGGCCTCCCCTCGTGGAGCTGCTGGCATTTGGTGCTGGTAACTCTTTGTCCTGAGGCTCTCCTATGTGTAGTGGGAGGTTATAAAAGCATCCTTGGCCCTCTCTCACTAATTGTGACAACCCCTTCCCCACTACAGCCACCCGGGGCCAAAAAGTATCTCTAGACATTGTCAAATGTCCCTGGGGTGCAAACCCACCCCTCGATAAGAAGCCTTACTGTAGAGAGTAATTGGTCACTGGTCAGAGCAGGGCCGTCCACGATTTTCTGCTGGGGCCCATCAGTAGAGATTTACAAATATCCATGTGCAGTTGCTTCAGTACAGATGTGCCCATGATGACAATGTGATGCAACAATGTGATGGAGATGAAGGGATCATGATGACAGCACCCACAGACCTGTCTACCCAGAGGCCCTGTGTTCCTCTATCATGTTTCTACACTGCTGGGATCCCAAAGGAGCATCCTGGTGGAGTTGGCACAAAACTATTGTCTCCCCACACAGCAGGGCCAGTGGCGCTGCCTCTGCTCTGAGATAAGGACAGTAACGTCCTTTGGGGTGAACTGTGTGAGGTCGTGGGGCATGTTGGGGCCCGGGCTGAGGTGTATGTGCTACCATATTCCAACTGCGCCCAGTCCAGCAGGCAGGTGTCACCATTCCCTGGAGCCTGAGAACTTGCTATCCCCCATTTTTTCATCCTTGTTCCCTTCTACCCCTAGTTCAAGGAATAGGACTAATTGGCACTTATGGAGCACTGTCAAAAATTTGCGAATCTTGTTCTGTAATTCCGTCATCCCATCAAGGTCAGACCTTGATGGGAATATTATAGATGACAAAATTGAGGCACAGAGTAACATTCCAAGGTCGTAGAGTTTGCAAATGGAAAAGCTGGTATTTTTAATGTTTTTAATGATTTTAATTTTTTTTTTAGTTTGGTTTTAGTTTTTTGTGTGTTAGTTTGCTTTCATTTTGTTTTTCATTTGTGTTTAACTTTGCTGGAGATAGAACCCAGGGTCTCACACATGTGAAGCAAGTGCTCTACTGCTGAGCTACAGCCCAGCTCGGGAAAGTCAGGATTCCAACACAAGCCAGTTGGCCCCAGACTCTACAGGCTCTATTGCTGACTGGCACTTGGAAATAGCATGTGAAAGTCCTAACTCTCATTTTGCTGGTTCACAGTCCAAGAAGATGCCAGGGGCACCCAAGACAAGGCCCTTCTGCCAGAGGAGGCTGTTGCACCCAGACTGTCTCCCACCCCCAGCCACGTGGTTAGGGCTCCTCCCGCCTCCCCTGTTTGGCAGGAGACAGCCCCTATGCGCCTGTCTTCAGAGCCTGCTCAGGTGCTGTGACTGAATGACAGATGTGCAGGCTTGTTAGCTTGGTAATGAATGTCCCAGCAGCCTCTGGTGGTAGCCAGCTTGCCCAAGGGTGATGGGAAACAAAGAGAGATGGAGGCACCTCCTTTGGAAGCCTTCAGTCATTGTCAGAAGGCAGAGAGAGCACACCTGTGCGGGCAGACAGCGCTGGCGCCAGCTGTCTGCAGGCTTCACTGGGCAGGGGGACAGTGGTGTGTCTGTGTATGTGTGTGTGTGTGTGTGTGTGTGTGTGTGTGTGTGTGTGTGTGTGTGTGTGGGCAAGGCAAAAGAGCATCAGACCTCTCCACTCCCATGTGCACTCAGATTCTTTCTAACTGTGTGACTTTGGGTAACTGACTTAACCTCTCTGAGCCTTGAGTTCTTCATGTATGAAATAGGGTGTTGCTAACAGCCACTTGGGGCAGCTTTGTGAATATTGAAGAAAAGCCATGGCAGGGCAGGTTGACAGGCCCTCAGCAGTCAGTTGCAGAAGGTGTGATTATAAGACAGGTCAGGGGTGAGGGTTGCGGAGGGTTGGTGAGGCAGACATTCGGAAAACTATGGTACTTAGTGAGAAGATGGAAATTTTCAAAAGGGGCCTGATGTGTCTATCTGTTCAAGGGCCCCTATTGGAGGCAGCTGACCCCCTGACCACCTCCTTTCTACCATTCTGCCATGCAGTGGTGGTATGGACATGTGATATGGTCGAACTCAGGATTAAGACAGACTTGTGCCTTAAGGTCAACATATCCTATACTGAGAATGGCTGGGGCATGCGCAGGCAATTAGCCTTGCTGGGCCAATCAGTGTCTGCTCTGGGATTTTGCATACAGTGTAGTGAGTGTGTGTGTGTGTGTGTGTGTGTGTGTGTGTGTGTGTGTGTGTGGTGGATGGGGAAGAGGGTTGGGTGAGGATACACTTCCTTGCCCTCTGAAATGACTGGATTTACTGAAGCCTAGAAATAGAATGAGGCCAGGCATCTACCCTCACTTGTCTACAACTCATATTCAACTTCTCAGAGTACCTGCTACCCAGAGGGAAAGGACACAGAGGGAAGCACACATGACAGGACAGAGAGGTTGCTAAACCAGTCACCTCCTTCCAGGTGCCCTACCCACACCACTGAATGAGCCAATCAAGTCCCCTTTCAGCTTCAGCTCACTTGGGTAGCATCTTTGCAACTTTCAGCTGAAAGTTTGTTTTCTCAGCCCAAATTTGATTGTTACAAATAAGAGATGATAAGAGACTTGGGTTGAGCTTGGTGTGCATCCAGTCAGGGATCTAGAAGCCCAGCATTGGGAACAGCTGGTGTGGAGTGGGCTCCCCCACATCAGTGCTCTCTTGCTTGTGTTGCTATTATCCTGTATCTCCATTCATTCCCCCTCCCCCTCAGGGTTGGAATTTTAGACCCAGTTGGGCCTGGTCAGTGGGTCTTATCTACAATTCAGGATGCTAGGTTGGACACACAGGATCTGCATTGTAATCCCAGTGGGAAAAGGTGTCATTCTGAAGATACCTAGAAAGAGCCTCTGTGCATGGAATGTGTGTGCTTGGAGAAACAGTAGCTACACAAACACGGTATAAATTGGGAACTGGAACTCTGCCTTGAATTGAGAACAAGATCAGTAGGAGGATTTTGGTTCTGAAGGAAAGGCTAGAGGCACTCAGGATCTGGATACATTAGTGAAAAACGAGGGAGCTATTCTTTTCCCTGTGACCTGTCAGATACCACCCTGGCATAAACCTCATGGCAGTAAACTCTTCAAAGAACAACTCTGGGCCTCAGACACGGCAGGTGGGATTGTAAAATGAAATACTGCAGCCACTTTGGAAAAATGGTCCAGTGACTTCTCAATTGGTTAAACACAGAGTTACATACGCTATGGCCCAGTAATTCTACTCCTCAATGTCTGTCTACCCAAGAGAAACAAAAGCATATGTGCACACAAAGACTTGTATATAAACGTGCAGGAAGCATAATTCACAGTAGATGGAGATGAGAGCAGTCACGTGCCCAACAGATGAAGGACTAGTCAGAGGTGGTGTATCCAGCCATCAGGGGGTTGCTTGGACTTAGAAGGAATTACACAATTGGTCCTTCCTGCAGGAAGGGTGAACCTTGCAAACACTACATGGAATGAAAGGAGCCAATCCCCAAATATCATGCTTCATAGGGCTCCATTCCTAGGAAAGGTCCCAAACAGGCACTGTTAACAGAAATAACAAGTAGGTTTGTGGTTGCCTGGAACTGGGGTTGGGATAATGGAGCTGATGGGTGAGGGCTAGGGAGACTTGAGGGGTAATTAAAATGTTTGAAAGTTAATGACTGTGATGAATGGGTAATAAATGCAGAACTTGGTGGAGATATAAGAGCTATTGAATGATACCCATTAAATGAGTGAGTTGTACGCTCTGTGAATTACATATCAATAAAGCTTTGGAGTGTTTTCATTGGGAGGAACTCCCAAGTGGTACTGAGGAGGGTAGGGACCCTCCCCTCAGTTCTCTGCACATAGGCAGGTGGTCCAATGTGAAGGCCTGAGGATGTTTTGCTACATGGTCCCTGTGCCGCTGGAGATGACCCAGGACATGGAGCTCAGGAGTCTCCAGGGTCATATCCCAAGATGCTCATGGAACCATGTGGTACTGGGGATCGAGGCAGGGTCGACAGCATACAAGATATCACCTCAACTCCCTAACCCCTTATAAATGGCTTGTAAAGAGTTTAAAGTATTTCCCTTGGGGGCCGGAGCGATAGTCCAGCTGGTAGGGCGCTTGCCTTGCACCGCAGCAGACCCAGGTTCGATCCCCAGCATCCCATATGGTCCCCTGAGCACCGCCAGGAGTAATTCCTGAGTGCAGAGCCAGGAGCAACCCCTGAGCATTGCTGGGTGTGACCCAAAAAGCAAAAAAAAAAAAAAAGTATTTCCCTTGGGTAGTTGAAGAATCAGATATGGGATATACTCAACTTTTTTTTTAAATAGAAGTTCAGTATGATAATGTGAGGCCTAGGTGATAAGCCTGTATAACAGAATAGCCCCTAAATTAGATAAAACACCATACCTGAGTCCTAAAAGGAGTGGCTCTGAAGCATAGAGCAGTTTCTGTTTCACCAAAGATGCCAGTTTCAGAGAGGGAGATGAACTTCCCTCGGGCGGGACCTCGTCAGAGAGGGCCCCAGAATGATAACTCAGGTCTTCGTGCTCCACATCGAACCAGTGTGAATCAACTAGTATTGAACAGGAGGGGGTCTGTCTCTTGGGACTCAAGCAATTGTCTTCCTAGCAAAGGGGAATTGGACACGAAAGCTTAAACTGGAGCAAAGGCACATCACTGGTCTTGGCCTCAGTTTCCTCTTCTACACAAGCAAGAGTATTCCAATGATAAAATCTGAAGAAGGCGCTCGGATCAAAGGGCTGGGTACTTATGGCTGCCCGACATTCCTCCAGCCTTATGGGCCTGAGGGATGAGAGCTGGAGTTCAGGTGTTCCTCACTAGCCTCTCTACGTATCCTCTTGCCCGGCCTTCTGGAGATTAGGTCCAGAACACAGTGAGGCACACACTCCTGGCGACAGGTCCCCAGAAACTGGCTCCTGTATCTCAGATCTTCACAGTCTCTGCTTTAAAACGGGGATTCCAGGCAAGGTTGAGGTTCTTCCACTCCGGCTTGAGGTCCAGAGGGTCAGGTGGCGGTGGGGGGCCAGGCTACCTCCAGGCCAGCCCCTACTGGCTAACATTGTGCCTACCTTGCAGTAGACACTCGAGAAATAGATTCAAGGACGGGAAGCAGAATGTCAAAGCTGAGAAAAACCTCAGAGCACATCCAATCCAGTAATTCTCAGTTTATTTTTAACCTCGGAACCCAGTCTTCAAAGGGAAAGTTTACTCGGGGCCAATCTATATATAGATAAAAGTCGAGCTGTTCTGATTGTGGTGAGGACCGGGGTGAGGTCTCTCTCTCTGCCTCAAGCTCTCCTTTCTCCAGCTGACTCTATGGAGCCCCGTACCACAGCAGGAAGCAGATTCCGAAGCCCACGGAGCACATCTCGAGCACGTCTCTGCAGCCCATTGAACAGGTGGGATGAGTAAGGCCCGGGAGGGAGAGGGATAGTTATGTCTCAGCTCCCGCTCTGCAGCAATGTGCCCGGGGCAGTAGGTCTCACTGCTGGACCTTTGTCCCCTGCACAGTGGGTGCTGCATGCGGTTTGAGACCTGCAGGTATTCCTAAATGCCTTTACCACCCCCCGCCCCCAGCAGTGCCAATGGCCTGGTGCTCCCATAAACCCTCCTCGCAATCACGAGCGTGTTCATCATAACTGGGGCGGCACTGGGGCGGAGGAGAAAGGCAGAGGTTTGGGGGGCCTGCCAGAATAAGTCAGGCTTTATTACCATCATAATAAACTGACACAACTCCCACCTCCTCGAGGAGCTATTGCTCTGGGTGCAATAGCTGCCCCTCTTCTGCTCTTTCCTCCTTCCCTGCTGTCTCCTCCCCGTCCCCCTTTGCTGGATCCTTCACCAACACATGTGGCAACGGGTCTTCAGATATTTAGTGGATGTTTGATTTTCTTTTCTTCTGAGTGGCAGTGGGGAAGGAAGGAGAGGCGTATTCAGTAGTGTTTGGGGGTTACTGCCAGCTTGGGGGTCACTCCCAGTAGTGCTCTATGTGGTATTGAGGACCAAACCCTGGGCTCTGCAGCAGGCAAAGCAAGTGCTCCAGCTCTTTAAGCTCTCTTCCCACCCTGATTCTCCATCAAGAAACACCGGTCTCCAGCCCCGGGAACAGAGCCTCCACAGGTGAAGCTCCATGCACCGCTTTCCATGGGCATCCAGCCTGCACCCAGAGACCCAAGGGCAGACACGAGGACCCTGTGCTAATTGCCCCCCAGAAAGCAGCAGGATGCCCCCCTCTCCATATGCCACAGAAGCCCCATTTCCCAAGCCCCATTCTGATTCCTGGCAAGGCAAACACCCACATGCCTAAGGAGGCAACAGAACAGGGGACAGAGATTGTGCTGATCACCCCAAATCTCACCTCCATGGGTGCCTCAGTGATGTCACCCATCTCCTTTTACCTGATAGCCCAGTGGCCTGTGTGGCATCGAGCATTTCAGGGGATATGCCCAGATACCTCCCCTACCTTTGTAATTAGGCTCTACCCTGCCACTCCGGACCTTTATTTTTGTTTTCTTTCTTTCTTCATAAGTTGGTGACAAATGCTACAGAGTCCTTTGCAAAAGCAAACGGAGTTGATTTTTCTCCAGGATGGCTCCCAAGGATAAAACTTTTGTTTGGCAGTTTGTCATAGCTTAGTGAAGCTTCACGGTCCCCATTCTGGGCTGCAGAAAGCTTCCCTGTGCGGGGAGCTGGTTCCCTCAGGGTCAGGGTGGGAACTTTCTTGGAAGTTGGGCCCAAGTTTTCCTTTCTTTTTATTTCTTGGGATCCTCCTGGGCCAGGTCCAGCACAGACAAAAAGTGAAGGCTTGAATGGGGCTTGTTGAGTTGAATTATTGAGTAGATAGGCTAGCGACAAGAAATAAACAAACAAAATGAAGCAACCCGCTATGATTCGATGCTGTGCAAGCTGTCACTGGCAGACTAAATCCCAGCTCCTGGGATGGATGGGAAAGGGGCTGCAGAGACTTGGAGGAGAAGGCTGGGCCAGGATTGCGCTGGGCCCATGGTTTCCATTACACCGCTGGACAAGCAGGCTGTAGACCCCAGCTTCTGACCTCTTGGTCAGGTGAAAATCACAACAATGGAAACACCCACCGGGGCCTCTGCAGTGGCTATATTAACTCCTGTAGATACCGAGCTCCTTCCCTTAAAGGGAGAGCAGAACATTGGGCCCATGGGGAAACAGACAGCCACACCTGTCACTGGAAAGTGCCGGCGCTGTAGGATGAGATTGTCATTCCCTGGCTCCCTCTCTCCATGTGCAGTCTTGGCTGCAATTCCTATTTTTTGCAAGAAGAGAAGGAGGTTTGGGTGGAGGGACTGGTACTGGATTGTTTTGGCTCTGGTGGTTCTCGGTTCTCCATGTTTTAATAGCAGAGCTTGACAGTAATGCTTGATGACAAAGCAAAATGGAGAGAGACAGACAGACAGACAGACACAGAGAGAGGATGGTAAAAGAGATGGAGGAAAGGAAGGGAAAGGAAAGAAGGAAGGAATAAAGGAAGTGAGACAGGAAGGGAGGAAAGAAAGGAGGAAGGAAGGGAGTTAGGAAGGAAGGAGGGAAGAAGAGGCAGAGGTTCAAACTTGGAACAACAGGTGGTGGAATGAGAGAGAGGGAGAGGGAGGAAAGGAAGGAAGGGAGGAAGAGAGGGACAGGAGAAGCAAGCAGCCCCCCACCTCTGTCCTCTCTGCTCACCATGTTTTCTGGGAGTAAAAGGTCACCCATGGGCTACCCTTGGCTAAATGAGGCAGAGTCAGCAGCACTCTGAGAGCCTGTTAAGAGCCTGTTAACGTCCCAAATCTTCCTGCTCACCCCAAACTCCCCCAAGCCTGAATTTGCATCAAACAAGACTTTCAGAAGAACCTCTGAGAAGTGCTGGGTTATGGCAGCACAGTCAAACTTTTCTGACTGTGGTTCTTCTGACAGTTTTTTCCTGTGCCCCTCCGTCCCCAATGGTCCCCTGGTATCCTTCCATAGACCCCCATTTACATGACTTTTCTCCTGTCATCCCCTGGGAATATCTTGAGGACCCACAGGGAGGTTACAGATGTCCTGGATGAGAAACACTGGGCTGGAGGACAGGGCTGTCGGACCTCATCTATCTCTTTCAGAGAGTGGTCAGTTTTCTACCCTATCCTGGCATTGGAAAGGGTTTGGATGTGAGGACCTGAGGGATGGCCAGAGGAAGCATCTTGGGAGGAGACCAAGAGTGACTACCCTCATAATCATTAGTGACGTTTACTGGGCATTTACTACGTGCCGGACACTTGCCACTCCCGAGCTCCCGTTGATCCTCCAGGAGCTGTCCTTGTGATTCCCATTTCAAGAGGTGAGAAGCTGCAGACTGGGGCCAGGCAGCCACTTGCCCAGATTGGACCAGGAGACCGGAGTGTCTGACTTCGACTTCTCTTTGTTCTGTGACCTTGGCCAAACTACTTTGATCTCCAGGCCAGTTGGCTCCCTGCCTTCAAAACCAGAGAGAACAATGCCCAGAGCCTCCCAGGAAGCAGGCAAGGAGAGGAATAGCAAACACACCAGTCTGCCAGGTCCTCTGCAGCCGAGATGTCCTATTTCCAATGTACTAGAATCATTTAACTGATAAACACAGAGGCAATGTCAAGATGGCAATAAATTGCCTTGCTATCAAGCCAGGCCTTTGTGCAATGTTCAAAAGAAACTAATTAAAGGAATTTTTCTTTAAAGTATTTTTTGACCCAGACGTTTCCACGCCAGCCTGGGAAGCCAATCCAGTTTGAAAACTTGGTGTGAAGCTTGAATTATTAACGCTGGCGTGAAAAAGCGATATTGCATATTTGCCTTGGAACATTTTTTGGGGACAGGAGGATTAAATACATCTCTGAAGGATTTGACCAGGAATGGGGTGGGGGTGAGGGGTGGGATAAAGCAGAAGGGCTGTGAGTGCGGGTGAGTGTGAAGGCATGCTTGTAAAACATACATCACCAACTCCATGCTTTATCGGAACTCCTGTGCTCAGATGACAGAGACGAATTTTCAAGAGAAATTTTCACTGTGGATACATAAAACATGATGCCCACTGTCTCCCTCTTTAAACAGCTTTGTTAAAGCGGCAGTGGAATGCCGTGCCCCCTGCTGCTGGGCTTCCATTAGAGAATTGTATTTATAGAGAGAATTTTGCCTGATCATCTCAAACCGTTTGCAAAACATCAGCCCGCGCAACCTCTTGGCATCCTTTTGGGAGCGACCTACACACTCCGGGGTTTATTTCCCTCCCTGGATGCTGTGGCAGCAACTCCGTGAAATTGGGCTTGGCAGTACCCAGAGCCTGGCGAGAGCCTTCCAGGATAGCTGGCTTGGGGCCGCACCCCCTCCCCCAACCCTGACTCCTCCTGGCGAGGTTGCTGTGATGGTGATGGGGCACAGTGTGGTGATGGGGCACAGTGTGGTGATGGGGGTGTGGCCACTCCTGTTATCATGCACACTGGCCCCTCAAGTGTACATTGAGCTGATATGGAGACTCAGCTGGCAAGTGAATGGTGGTGAAAGTAACTAATGTACATGGTGTGATATGTAACCAGTGGCAGGGTGGGGGGGGGATAGCTCTCAGCGTGGGGGAGCCCTGTCAATCTTAACAGCCCCATTTTTAGGGGAGGGTGACTCCAGGTCTGCTGCCCAGAGGATGACGATAGGAGTGAGTGAGGGCTCTAGAGGGTCCATGGAACATTTAAGTGCTACCAAGGAGAAGCTAGACTCAAGCCCTGTTTCTCTGGTTTTTCATACCTGCTCTTCTGCTCGCTCCAACAACACTGGACTTAAGAGAAAGTTTTGTGGAAGGAGCGGACAGAGGCTGAAATGCTCTAACCTCTGCATAGCGACAGATCCATATCCGACATGGGCCTTCCATAAAGGCTTCAGATCATTGCTCCCTTTCATCCAGGCCACACAGTGGAGTGCAAATCAGGTTCTTTCCCTCTTAACATCCCCTGCAACTGGGGGAGAAGAAGCATGTAAGCACGCAGCGATGATCAATGGTGTTTCTTTTCATTTCCATGTTTTTCATAGTCTACATACACGGGCCGCCTCCCTGATTTCAGGAATCGATATCTTCCCTTCAATCAGGCTCCTAGGAGAAGCCTGGGGAAGTGGACTGGGCAGAAATCCGTGTGACGGTGGCTGGCTGTCTCAGTGGGAACCATGGAAATCAGGGCTCAGGCACAAAGGAAGGGAGCTGAGAGGCTGCTTTGGTGTGCAGCGGAGTGGGCAAAGTGAGAATTGATGGTTATCTGGTGGAAAGAGTGCAGGGAAGGATGATGCAGTGGAAAAGAATTTACCTGTGGACCCTGGTTATGGTACATGGTGTCTGCAGAACTCCAGGGGGCGCTCTCCCCATCCAACCTGCAGTCCTGAGCTAGGGATGCTAATACAGGCTTTGCTGGCACCTTTCCGAGACCTCTATAGAAGGAGGTGAATGTGTTGTGGGAAGTGAAGAAAATCGGGCAATTCAGATTTAACTTAACTGGTTTAGGTTAACGGGGTCAAGGAGGGATTTTGTTTTGTTTGGGGCCATACCCAGCAATGCTCAGGTGTTACTCCTGGCTCTGCACTCAGAAATTATGCCTGGTGGTGCTCGGGGGGCCATATGGGATGCCAGGGAATTCAGCCCAGGTTGGCCACATGCAAGGCAAGCACCCTACCTTCTGTGCTATCATTCCAGTTCCCAAGGGATTTGTAAGCTTGTTGCTTAGGAGGAATTTCAACATGTGCAGGCCAGAGAGGCTGGAGAAGAGTTTGAGGCACTCCTTGCATGTGGCTGCCCTGGTGGCTGTGACCCTGATTAAAATCTCTGGTACCACTAATTGCTGGTCCCCTGAGCGCGCCAAGGGTCACTCCTGACAACAGAGACAGGAGTAGCCTCTGAGCACTGCTGAGTGGGCCCCATCCTTCTGAATAAATAAACAAAACAGTTGTAAAAAGAAGAGCTTCAATAAATGGAAAGAGGGAAAGAAACAGTCCAGATGGCTCCCTCTTGGGGCTGGAGCGATAGTGCAGCGGGTAAGGCACCGGCCTTGCTCCTGGCTGACTGGCATTCAATCTCTGGCATCCCATGTGGTCTCCTGAGCACTGTAGGAGTGGCCCAGAAACCAGAGGGCTCCCTCTTGTTCCTGCATAGACTGGCCTGAGGCCCAGCCATGCTCTGAAATGCTCTTCCCTTGTCCCTCTGCCCGCTCCACTCCTGCTGCCTCTCAAGGCGCCTTTCTGAAATGGCTTATTCACAGTCTGACCCTTCTGCACTGTGTGCCCTCGGGAGCATGAACCCCAATTGGGCCTGGTGCAGGGTGTGGGGGCTGACAGACCCCAGCACATAGGAGGGTCGAGGGGCATCCAGGTGAGCGGGGAAGCTGCTGAGACAAGTATGATGATGGAGACAGCCAAGAGATGCCAGTGGCCCTCAGAAGGGCAGAGCAGAGGAAAAGCAGGCTTTGCAGTTGCTTGGCTGGGGGCAGAGAGCAAATAGGGGTTGCAGCTCCCTGGTCCCGATGCTGACACAGCCCAGAGTTTGGAGCCGAAAGGATCAGCCAGTTCTTGCCTAATCTGAAGGTTGATGGATTTTTTTTTGTTTGTTTGTTTCTGGGTGGTGCTCAGGGGCTCCTCCTGGCTCTGTGCACAGAGGGTCAACCCCAGCACTGCTTGGGGAGGACCACTCAGTGCGCAGAGGCTCCTGCTTCATGCAAAAGCCTGCACTCAGCCCCTTGGTGCTCTCTCCCAGGCCCTGAGGGCTGATGGGTTTTGAACACGTTCATTCCCCGAGGGTCAGTCAGGATTCAGGATGTGTCTCTCTGGTGAGGCAGAGAAGCTGACTGGAAGACAAACTGCTTTTATCAGATTGAAAAATTAATATGGGGAGCAAAGCCAATGCTGCCGGGCACTCACGGGCACAGAGAGGGCAGAGATGCAGCAGTACAGGGTGATTGACTGGCTGACAAGGGGGCAGCCCTCGGTGAGCAAAGGCTTCTTCCCTGCTCAGTGGGCTCCTGTTTGGAGGGGTCTTCTTGGGGTTGCTGGAGACTGGACAGACACTGGCACCAACCTCTGGTCCCCAGAGGAGGATCCCCTCAAGGGCTGACCCTCACCTTCCTCCCATGTGTACCCCATCATGGGCTGTGACCCCAGAGCCATGAGGAACTTAGATCAGAGCAGGAATAACCCTGTCAGCAGAGCTGCTTGGAGCTGGCCTGTGCACCCGCCTGCAGGAGGCAGAGATGCGGGGTCAGGAATTGTTTTGGTAGCCCGTGTCTCCTGCAAGCATTGAGCACCAAACACTGAACACTGTGTCTTCTGTCTTCCTTTCAGCTGCAGGGGAGCAAGGGGGAGGGGCTAAGAGAGGGGTTGGGGTCTCTAATGCCATCATGCCCAGGTGTTGGCTCTGGTCTCCCCTGAGCTTCACTCCCGAGTCACATCATGAAACAGGAGTCTGGGAGAAGCCAGCTTGCTGGGTCCCTCCGAAGCTCCATGCCAGCTCCAAGGTCCTATGGAAGCATCAGAAGCAGGGCCCTCCCCTTCATGGAAGCTTCAAAAACAAAGCAACGCTCCCCCTACCCACACACACACAGAGGCATCAGAAGCAGCCCCCAACCCACCCTCTGCCCATTTGCATTAGCGTCTCAACAGCAGCTCCCCAAACCCCGCTGCCCCCTTCACATTAGTGGATGCGTTCTCAGTGAGAACACTAAGGACGAGGCCCTAAGGATACTCTCGCTTCTCCTCTGCAGCATTATCTCAAGCCTGTTATCTCTCTCCCTGGAAGCCGGGATGCTTCACTAGTCGTGCCTCCTGGGCAGAGGACGAGGTACCTCCTCTGAGCATAATCCTCTGTTAATCCAGGCACGCTGAAGAACCTGGGGCACCGGGGCTCCAGCACAGCCTCTTCCTGGGCTCCCCTGGGAGGCAGCAGGAGCAGAGAGCTTCCTTTCCATTTCACAAGTGGGAAACTGAAGCAAGAGGCACCTGGAACTGCAGAACCCATGCCCAAGTGCCCACTGGCCTTCCCCAAGCCTGTCTCTGTGCCCTGGCCTTGTAGCTCCTGCTTCTGCTCCTGCTTCAGTCTCCACCCGAGCCTCTGCCTCTGCCCAGCCTTTCAGCAACCTTTGCACCCCTTTGCCTTCCTGTGGTGGCCAGCCCTCAGCACCCGGCAACCTTTCTTTAGGTTCTTGGCCATTTTGATGTCTTAGCTGACACTAGTGATATAGGGCCAGGTTAGGGGTATTGTCCCCGCATTGTCCAATGCACTGTTCATTGCGTAGGTATTTTATTAGGTATGTGGGGTCCAAGAGAAACTGTGGGGCTTGAGGTTTGCTGTATAGGCCAGTGACTATAGTCAGAGTGGGATTGAGTCCTTGGGTGTGCCTGGGAGTCCTTTCAGGGAGTTGTTACCTTTCTTCCTGTAGTCATGGTGGCTGATAGTCACCTCCCCGGAAGCCCTCCTTGAACTCTCTGCACAAGGCTCACCACTGTCTGGCTGTAACCGGAGTCATTGGTTGTCTGTCCGGTCCCCCAGCCCCAATCTTTCCATTAACTTGGTTCTTCTTCAAGAACAGGGAACACATCTTACTCTTGTCTGATTCCCTACTGCCTGGTAGACAACAGACATTTACTAACCATCTGCTGAATTGTAGGGGAAACCCAAGACAGTGATCTGGCCACTTCTAAAGCTAGAGAAGGAGGCAGGGGCACAGCCTCACTGGCTACTCTTGCTTGTATCTGCCTTGCAAAGTGTATTGTAATTTTGCCTCTGCTAGGCTCTGGGTTTAGAGCCATCATCACATCATCCCCAGCATGGCTGGAAGTGGTCACCCCAGCTACAAAAATTCTACTCAAAACCCGTTCCCCCTGCCTCCTTTTTGGCTCATCTGGACCAAATATTTATGCTACTCTTGGGCTCCTGCCTCACTGAGCTCTTGTGCTTCTGTCTGTTTTAACTCCTCCTCATCAGTCTTAAGTCAGAGCACACAGTCCCCAGCCGAGAACCTTCTGTGGGCTTCTAGTGGCAGCTAAAACCGCCCTCCTCTCCGTCTTTCAGGCCCTGTGAGAAAAGGCTCCTGCATCCGCCCCTAAGTCTTTTCCCTGTTACCCCTCCCACACGCTTACTTCTTTTCTCCAGAACATGCCCGACTTCTCCTCCAGAATCTTGTCTCTTTGCACCCGTAAGCCTGGGGTTCTCTTCCTCCATGCCTTGCTTGGCTATGCCTGAACACAAGAGTCAGTGGAGTCCTCACCACAGTGACAATCTCCTCCAGGATTCCCAGCCCTACTCACTTTTCACTGCTGGGGCTCGCCATCCCACTGCTGCACCTTCACCCTCCTCACTCCCCACTGTGCAGGGAGCACTCCTTCCTCTTTCTAGGACTATTCCTTCTGTCCAGTATCTTGGGCTGGGAAGGGTTTCCTGGACTGGAACACTCATCAGGCAGCCACCAAACTGTTCCATTAAACAAGAGGGATCCTGGTTCAGGGGAGAATATGATTCCCAGCTTTGGGGGAGGTGTGAAGCAGGCGTTTGTTTCAGAAAGCTTGTAGTGAGGGGAGCCTCCTCCCAAAGGGGTTATCGATCCCCAGGGGTTATTGATGGATCAGATGCAGAACTTCAGATTATGCTCCATGCAGGCGCCAGCAGAGGAGGCCGAGTGTGAGCGGCTGGGCCCCGGGAGGAAAGTCGCACGCCAAGGAGTGCTTGGCTTGCTCGTTGACTGCCTCCCACCTGGGACTTCTCTGTGCCGCCCGGAGCGGCGTCTCTGATGGAGACAGATTGCCTGGCTTAGCTGCTGGGAGTCACACTCCAGAGGCACCATGCAGACTCCGTATGGGGGTGGCCAATGGTCTTCTGCCCTCTCTCCTGGCTAGGATTCCTCTACTGTCCTGTCCAACGGCCATAAGCAATAGCCTCTTAGTTCAGAGACAAAAGCCTCAACCATGTTGGATCCTTGTGAAGCCTTAGCACTTGGTAACTTAGAAGGACATGGAAAGCCCCAGAGAAAAACTGGCTACCTGCGGGATACTCAGAGAGAAAGTAGGAGGTTCATTGCCTATAATAAGTCCTGGGGTGCTATCAAAGCTAGCATTCTGGGTCCTGGGCACTGGTGGTTCCGCGGGATATGTCCCTGCTTGCATGAGGAGGTAGGAACAGTGGGACACGTCTGTCACGAAGAGAGGCAAAGAGGCCACCAGTTACGGTGGCCTGGTTGTCATGTCTCTGACCATGTTACCACCATTGGGTGCAGAACCAAACCTCCTCATGACTCTGGCTCACCCAAATCAGAGAACTTCTAAGCCAGCGGCCCCAGAGGCACCATCCACATTGGCAGTGGGGATTCAGGGACCTGGGGAAGAGCAGGTGGCCCTGATCACAAGGTGTGCTGGTGCCAGTGGCATAGGTAAGACTTGCAGTTGGAGGAAGTGCAGCAGAGGGACTGGTAGGTGAGGAAGGTTTTGACTTACCTAGCCTTGCTGCTGTGTGACCCAGGACAAGTGTCCTAAAGTCTCTGCTTCTCCCTGATACAGGGAGGAGCAATAAGGAGGCTGACTATGGAGTGTACATGAGACTATCTCGAGTGGTGGACACTCATGGGGTGTAGGGATCAGATGCTTCCCCACTGAGAGACCCAGATACTTTGGCAGTGCAGAATTCACAGGAGTCACTTGTCAGTTACTAAGGGGTGGGGCAAAACCTGGTCTCTGGTGTTCTGCTCATGGCCAGCAGCTCCTAAGACCAGATTCACACTCCAGGAGTATCTGAGCCTCCTGAGTTTCAGAGCCCTGGCTGGCAGGACCTCACCTGGAGGGCTCCAGCTTCCTGCTAGCATGAGCCTACCCTGTTCCTCCCAGCAGAGGGCGTCATGCTCAGCTTCTCTGAGTGCCTGTTGCCTTGGAGACTAGTAGGGCTGACTGGCCCCAGGCTTGTGGCTGTGGGGTGCAGTCACCTTTCTTTTATCCTGGGTCACACCTGGCGATGCCCAGGGGTTGCTCGTGGCTCTGCACCCAGGAATTACTCCTGGCAGTGTTCGGGGACCATATAGGATGCTGTGGATTGAACTCACGTTGGCCACATGCAAGGCAAACGCCCTCCCTGCTGTACTATCGCTCTGACCTCTGCAACCAGCTTCTGCCTCTGTGGCCCCCGCACTGCTGATCCCTCCTTCCAAGCCTTCTGAGACTTCAAGTGTGGAACAAGCCCCCATGAAATGGGCACTTCCTGGCAAACCACTATAATGTGTATGGTACTACGTGCCCTGTTCCTGACAAAGTAGCATCATTTTATTTGCAGTGGAATTTGTTTCCTTGTGATTTTTAGTTTTTTCTAGCTTCTGTGCCCCTACTTTCTGCCTCTGTGCTCTTCCTTCCCTCCACCCTAAAGGTCAACCAACCTGGTTACAGCCCAGGAAGAAAGCAAAAACCTGTGAATCCTTCTGAATATGGTACTTGGGGAAACTGTGGTCCCAAGAGGGACAGCACCTATGTCAATGAGATGAGGGGCTGCCTTTAAGACAGGTCTATTGTCTTAGATGCCTTTTGCACAGTCATAAGGGCTTGGTCCCAAAATGGGGGGAACTCCTTCCCAGAGCGGTCAGAGGCCACCCCCTTAATGCCTTGCCTCCCTCCCTGATTCAGCTGGGATCCACTGTCCTATTTCCCTTTGGATCCACTGCCCTATTTCCTTTATTCCCAGAGCAGGAAATGGTTGGGAAAGAGGTTCATTGAAGCCGTATTTTGAGATTCTGGGAAATCTGATTTGCATAAGAAGCCTGGGTTATGGGGTGGCACCCCTAATGAAGTACATTGAAAAAATAAACCTGTCAGAGTAAGTAGAAAGGAGAAGGCTTTGAGCCCTAAGGGACGTGCTGAACCCCAATCCAAGTAACTGCACCCCTCTGCCTTCCCTGAGTTACGAAGCTGTGGCTATTTGCTAAGCAGTGAGTACGGTGTTTGAAACAGGTTATCCAAGACTGCCAAGGGCGCTAAGCTTGGCTGAGAGCTTGTAAGACACGCAGACAAATCATGCCTCACCCCAGTCATGCTGGGGATCAGGAACCCCCATGTGATCGATGTATGCCAGCTTGAGGAAATTCACTTACTTATTCATCTTTGCACTTACTTATCTCTGTCTGTCTATTTGGAGGTCTCCCAAGAAGTATTCAGGGAGGCTTGGGGGGCCATTTGTGGCCAGTCAAGCTGGTACTTCAAAGCAAAAGCCCAAAGATATGGTATTGCTGGAGAATTACCTGGGATATGCTGGTGGCACTCAGAGCCTCAAGGGCCACACCTGCAAATGATGGGGACCCAGCCCAGGCGGCGCCAGGGAATAATGGGGCCTCTCTGAGCTCTATCTAGTTGATACTCAAGGGATCCATCTGGTACCAGACATTGAACTGGGGTTGGTTATATGCAAGTCACCCACCCTAGCCCTGAACTGTCTCCAGTCCTGAGAAAGTCTATTGTCTCTTAATAGTTTCATACTTGCAGGCATAGAAGCAGGGCTGGATGGGGCTGTTGGGGAAGTCTGGGCTTCAGACACTGCCCTTTCTGATGGCTTTAGGCTAAGGTACTGGAGGTTTCCTAGCAGGGGCCTTAGAGAAGGGGTGGCTGCAGCATAGAGACCTATGGCAGTAAGGATGAGCTGAAAGTGCAGGAAGCGCTGGAAGGAGGCTCCAGCTCAGGCCTCAGGAGCCGATGGAGAGTTGTTAGAGGCATGGGAGCAGAGACTGATGCTGAGTCTGCTAGGGGTTGCTCTTGACCCCAGCAGGCCACGCACGGGACAGACCCCAGGCCAGGCTGCTGGTGTTTCGGGAAGGGTGCCCTTGCTCTCTCCTTAAGGGCCTGGCTCTGTCTTTCTATGTGGCCTCCTCACTGGCTCCAGCTTAAAGCTCCAACCCAACAGCAGTGACTCTTGCCCTTTCTTCATCTGGGCCTGGGTTGCCTCTGGCTCCCTTTTGTCCCAGCTCTGTACAGGGCTTGGGGTTCAGCCTGGAGCATCTTCCAGCTCCCCGTGTTTGCTCTTTTTCTGGGGTACATCCCGAACTTCCTTTTTTCCTTTTATGCTTTTTGAGCCACATCCATGAAATGCTCAGGGGTTACTCCTGGCATGGTGCTCAGGAATTACTCCTGGAAATGTTCAGGGACCATATTGGGTGCCAGGGATTGTACCTGGGTCCACTGTATTCAAGGCAAATGCCCTACCTGTGCTATCAATGTGGGCACTGCCAGAAGTTTTTCACAGCAAACTTGTGTAGGGAGCACTGGAAGTCAGGGTGCAGGTGGAACATGCCCTTAGTGGGGGTCCAGCATATCAATCTCCCTCCAATCTCATCTCAAAAGTCAGCTTGCACCCGGCTTGTTCCCCTGGTCCTGTTCTAATCACCTCGTTTTTGTTTCCTTGGTCCCCGAGTCAGGTCTTCTCCACGGGGTTGCTTCCTCCTTCTTTCAGAGCAAGAAACTTGCAACCTCTCTGGATACATCAGTCATAGAGACTGATTTCTTATACCCATTTTACTGATGGGGCAAATAAAGGCCAAGTGATGGTTCAAGGTCACAGATTATTCAGGACTGAGGCCAACTCAGGGCTTTAGATTTTGAGTCTACAGCATCTTTCACTTCCCAACCACCCTGTTCAGTTCCAGCCATTGACCTGGAGGAACTTTCAAGAACAAAGGATGCTGGGCTCAGGGGGATGCCCAGGGGCCTGGTGTGTCTGTCTGGTGCTGCGGAGTACCTAGGCGACCCTATCCAGGACTCAGAAGTGAGGTGTGACATCCTCACCTACTGACCGCAGATTCCCCAGCAGCCCCTCTGGCCTTACATAATGTCCAAGAGGTCTGGACAGGGCAGTTCACATGTCCTTGCATCCACAATCCTCTGCTCACAAGCCTACTCCTGTGTCTGTGCTCTGGGGGGCCTGATCTCAGCTCTGAATGCTTGGGGAGGGGTGTTCGTCTTGTACCCTTGCTGCTCCTTGTATTGAAGCCCTGTTTCCTCTATTGCACCTAATCCCCTGCCCTTCCACAACTCTCCTCCCCCACCCCACCCAGTCTCCCATTTCTGGCCCAGAGTCTCCCATTTCCAGGAGATTGGAAATGACTGTAGAGCCATAGCTATGGGGGCATCAGAAGACAGGGCCCATCTGAACTGCTCCCCATACCATGCTCTTAGACCCTTGAGGACAGCCGGGTGTGAGAGGAGCCCTGCTCTGTGCTAGCATCAGCCTTCCCCTGCTTGGGGCCCCAGCTCAGGTTCCGGCAGCTCTGTGCCTCAGTCTCCCCATCTTTATAAAGGAGGGCTGATACTAGTACCTGCTTCAAAGGATGCTGAGGATTAAATAAGTTAGTGGCCAAAGAAGTTGTAGACAGGCAGCGTAACAAACCCTGTCTGGTACTATTCTCTCAGCCTCTATCTCCCTGTCAAACACAGGGGTAGGATTCTGGGAGCTTTTATTGGGGGGTAGAAAGAATGGGGGGATGATGTGGGGCTCTGATATTCCAGGACAAACCCTCAGGGCAGGGAACACCCTGCTGGGCTCTTGCCTTGGTGGAATGCTCAGCACAGGGTCACGTGCAAAATTAATAAATAAATGGAGAAATAAATAAATAATGTCTTTCATTTGTGCTGTGTTGAATAGCTTTCAAAGTGCTTTCTCATCCATTCATTATCTCAGCCGTCTCCAGCAGGCCTGGAAGTAAGCAGCCCAGGGATTATCGCCTCAGCGGCTTTCAGAAGAGGAGCAGAAAGGCAGAGGCAAAGTGACTTGCCCAAGGTCATGCAGTTATTTGATGTCAGGATGAAAAGAGAAAAGAAGGCGGGGAGGGTGGAAGGTGCTTTGGGTGGCAGGAGATAGAAATAGCATAAGACAAAGCTAGTACTTGGCTCCTGTGATCCCTGAGTTTAGGAGAGTTTTCTTCCCTCCTGTGTCATTGGCTGGGATCAGGGTAACCTTTGGAGGGAATGGAGTCAACTTGGAGAGTATCATTAGAGGTAGGATGCTCAGAGTAAAGGAGGTGATAGTCCATCTTGTCAGGAGCCTGGTGCCTTCACTCTGCTCTGACAAACTGGAGTTGAGCAGTGAGGAGTATGAACCCAGGGCCGAAATAGAAGGAACTAGACTTGAGGAAGAAAGGTTGGGAGGTTCTAGACTCTCTTTACACAGACTTTCTCCAGGATGCCACAGTTGGAGACAGGGGGTGAGGCGCAGAAACAGGGACCAATCGGTGGGGATGGTCAGAATAGATGATACTGCCCAGGGGAAAGATGGGCCAGTCCCCACAGGGAGCAGACAAATGGAGGCCTGAGCCCCTCCGCAACCTCTATGTGGCCCTCTGTTGGCTACAGGAGCAGGGGCTGAGCCCTAGGCAGGCATTCCAGAGACAGTGCTCCCTGAGAGAGGATTGTGGGGGTCCAGAGCTGGTGTGGGGAGGCCCTAACAACTCTGAACACAGTACACGGATCCAGTGCCTGGATACAACTTGTTTTGGAAGACACTTTCCAGATACATGTATGTGTTATGTGGGCTGTGTGTTGTGAGTGTGCACTGGGTATAATGATGTGTATTATGAGTAGGTGGTATGTGTATAGGGTGTGGGTATTGTGAGTGCATTGTATGTGTTGAATCTGCTATGGCGTATGTTGTACTGTGTGGGCAGTGTATGGACTGTCTGATGTACATGTGTTGGGTATAGTATTTTGTGTGTGTATCTATGTTGTTTGCTGTGCAAGATATGTGTTGTGTGGTGTGTGTAGATGGTGTGTGCTACATGTATTGTGTGTCATGTGTGGTTGTGCATGATATGTGTACAATATGTGCGTTTTGTGTATTGTGTGGGTTTATGTGGTGTGTGTACAGGCCCAGGAATGCTTGAGCCTAAGACACAGGTACACCCGGCAGAGCAGAAACCAGCTTTCCCCGTTGAACCCCCTGCATTCCATGGACCACGAGAGCAACTTCCGACCCGAGTCCACCATCCCGATGGAGCCTTGGAGGAGCCCAGAGAAACCCCCCCACACCTTGCTGGCAGCGATCTGTGTCACAATCCACACTCTGTAGCTGGTAAGATCTCCCCCCAGCATATTAATCCAGTCTCCAGCCCACAGATTAATCCGGTCTCCAGCCCAGCTTGTCAGAAACCCAGCCTACAAGGACCCGCCCTGCAGAGACCCACACTTCAGAGGAGAGTATTTCAAGCCCAGGAATGCTTGAGCCTGAGACACAGGTACACCCGGCAGAGCAGAAACCAGCTTTCCCCGTTGAACCCCCTGCATTCCATGGACCACGAGAGCAACTTCCGGCCCGAGTCTACCATCCCGATGGAGCCTCGGAGGAGCCCAGAGAAACCCCCACACCTTGCTGGCAGCGATCTGTGTCACAATCCACACTCTGCAGCTGGTAAGATCTCCCCCCAGCATATTAATCCAGTCTCCAGCCCACAGATTAATCCGGGTCTCCAGCCCAGCTTGTCAGAAACCCAGCCTACAAGGACCCGCCCTGCAGAGACCCACCCTTCAGAGGAGAGTATTTCAAGCCCAGGAATGCTTGAGCCTAAGACACAGGTACACCCGGCAGAGCAGAAACCAGCTTTCCCTGTTGCGGCGGCGTGCTGGGCGGCCGCGCAATTTACCTCCAAATTACCATAAATATTCTACCCACCCCTCTGAGAGAGCCCCACAAAGTAATGAGAATATAGTGCCCGCATGGCAGAGCCTGGCAAGCTGTCCGATGCGTGTTCGATATGCCAAATCCAGTAACAAAAATGTTTATTTTCCTGACCCCGAAAGAGCCCTTAATACAGCAGCAGTAAGAAAGGCAAACAAGCAGTGCCTGATAAAATTTCACGGCTGTCCTAGGCTGCCAAAACGAAGAAGGACTAAAATGACTGTCTGTACTTTCAATGCACGTACACTGGCATCGGAAGCATATATTGAGGATCTGATGCTGCAAGCAAGAAAAGATCAAGTACGACATCATTGGTCTGACTGAGACGAGGAGGCGTCAGTCGCATAATGCTGTATTTGACACCGGAGAAGAATTGTTCCTTGGAACATGTGATGAAAAGAGGCTTCGGTGGCGTTGGTGTCCTTGTCAACACGAACATGGCTGTCAACATTGATTCATTTGAATGCCTAACAAACCAAATAGGACGATTACACTTGAGGAGATGTGGCCCACTGCCAGCAATTTCTATCTTCATTGTCTATGCACCAACATCCACATACAAAGAAGATGAAATTGAGAAATTCTACATGGAATTGGAGGAGTTCTATAAAAAGATCACACCTTCTACAAGATCATAGTCGGTGATTTTAATGCCAAGATAGGACCGAGAAGATCGGCTGAAGAACTCCACATTGGGACCCATGGCCTAGAATGGAACGAACAGGGTGAGAGACTATCTGAGTTCATCATGTCCACCAAGACTATTCATGGGAACTCACAGTTTCAGAAGGCTGAAGCGAAACGTTGGACATGGGAATCTCCTGGCGGACAGTTCCACAATGAAATTGACCACATCATCTTCAATCGACGGTTTTGTCTGACCAATGTTGCTGTCATCCCCAAATTCCAGACAGGATCGGACCACCGTCTCCTTCGTTGCAAAATTCTACTTCCCGCAGCGGGGAGAAAAAGCTGCAATGTTTAAGAAGAGAACTCCCAGAGCGACCACCAACTGGGAACTCTTTGGCACCATTGCGGCAACATGGGAAGATACCATCATTGATGACATCGATGAAGAATACAACCGACTGGTTCAGCACCTCCATGATTGTGCGAAGAATGCCGAGAGAGAGAAAGACACAAAAGGACGGCTTGTCTTCAGAAACTCTTGAGCTCATTCGCCAACGTGGCAAGGCGCGAGCCTCAGGAGACCAAATGCTAATGTCCAAGCTTGCTAAACAGTGCAGAGAAGCGATAAAAGCAGACCTCAAAGACAGAAGAGCAGAAATACTGGAAGATGCAGCAGAAGCCGGGGGAAAAGTATTCGCACTGCCCGCCTGTCCTTCGCCAACTATAAGACCAAGATGACTGCCCTTCGATGCCCTGATGGATCTATCACATCTTCCAGAAAGGCAATGGAGAAGATTATCCAGGACTTCTACTCAAATCTCTTTGATAGCCACATCCACCTGCCCACATACCAAATTCCACAGGATGGATATGTCATTCCCAACGTTCTCCCTTCTGAAATCCGACATGCCATCTCGTCGGTAAAGAAGGGAACAGCACCAGGCCCAAAGTCAGACCCGAACATCTGAAGAATCTGCCGTCGGTACTCATCAATACACTAGCTCGGCTCCTCACACGCTACCTGTCCGAATGCAAGGTGCCCTCCCAATGGAAAACAAGCAGGACAGTTCTACTGTTCAAGAAGGGGAGACATTCACGACATCGGCAACTATCGCCCCATCTGCCTGTTGTCTGTCATCTACAAGCTGTTTACACGAGTCATCCTGAACAGGATTAGCAGAACACTAGATGAAGGACAACCATGCGAGCAAGCAGGTTTCCGGAAAGGATTCAGCACAATCGACCATATCCACACAGTAACCAAGCTCATTGAGGTTTGTAGGGAGTACAAGATGCCGCTCTGTCTCACGTTCATTGATTTACAGAAAGCCTTTGATTCTGTGGAGACTGAAGCAGTCATCGAAGCCCTAGTCAAACAGGGTGTTCAAACCCAATACATCAAGATCCTTCGTGAGCTGTATTACGGATTCACCACCAGGATCTCACCATTCTACAAAGAAGTGATCATTGATGTCAAAAGAGGGGTTCGACAGGGTAATACCATCTCACCAAAACTCTTCAGTGCCACCCTCGAGAACATCATGAGACAATTAGAATGGGAAGGAATGGGAGTGAAGATAGATGGTCGGCAACTACACCACCTCCGCTTCGCTGATGACATCGTTCTAATAACACCAAACATTAGCCAAGCGGCACAAATGCTGGCTGACTTTGACCGGGAATGTGGAAAGGTAGGTCTACAGCTGAATCTGAAGAAAACTATGTTCATGAGAAATGAACTAGTTCCAGAGGCCCCATTCACTCTCAATGGAACAAACATCTCTGAATGCAGCAGTTATGTGTACCTAGGTCGAGAAGTCAACATGATGAACGACCTAAAACCTGAGCTGCGCAGGAGGAAGAGAGCAGCATGGAATTCCTTCAAAGGCATCGAAGAAATAGCTAAAAGGACAAAGAACCTCCGGCTCCAGGCACATCTCTTCGACTCTACCGTTCTCCCTGCATTAACATACGCCTCAGAGACCTGGGCCCTACGAAAGCAGGATGAGAATGCTATTCGGGTCTCCCAGAGAGGCATCGAAAGAGCTATGCTTGGAATATCACGTCTCACTCAAGTGAGTGAAGGAATCCGGAGTTCTGACCTCCGTCGCTATTCCAGAATCAGGGACGCTGTCTCGTTTGCCAAGGCATTGAAAATCAGATGGGCTGGACATGTAATGCGATTTGGAGACAACCGCTGGACTAGAGCCGTTACCGACTGGATCCCACGGGATGTCAAAAGATCACGTGGCTGCCCACCTACAAGATGGTCAGACTTCCTTGTTAAGACCCTGAAGGAACGGTTTGAGGCTCTTCATATTCCTGAATTAACCAGATGCCATTGGGCTACATTGGCACGTGATAGGGTCCAATGGAAATGTTACTGGCGCCCGCTCGAGCAAATCAATGAATAACGGGATTCAAGTGATCAAGTGATCAAGTGTACAGGCAGGCCCTAACACCCTTGTGAGTGAGACTCAAAGGTCCACAGGCCCAGGATTGCATCAACACTGGGAGCTGGCTTCAGGGAGTAGGGAGCTGGGGGTCATGGGGGAGGCCTAGGGCACAGGGTGCTAGGTCTGGGGTCAGAGTGTGTGGTCTGGGTGTCAAGGAGGACTAGGGTCAGGGGTGTGGGGGCTGGAGTTAGGGTGTGGAGGCTGGGGTCAGAGTATGGGGGGCTGGGGTTGGGATGTGGGAGTCTGGAGTCAGGTTAGGGGGCTAGGGTAGAAGTGTAGGAGACTAGAAGTCAAGGGGGGCTGGGGATCAGGGTGTAAGGGCTGGGGTCAGGTGCAGGGGCTGGGGTCGGGGGTGTGGAGGGTCACTGGGCATCTGGAAGGAACATAAATGAGACCTGCAGAAGTGAGACCCAAACAGGAATGTGTGTTTGGGAATCCAGAGACCCTTCTGTTCCCCCAAGCCCTCCAGATGACAAGACCCATAGCCGCGGGTGGCAGGAAGAGGTCTTTAAGAGAGTAAGAAGGAGAAAGGCTTAAGCCCTAGCTTGCTGGCAGTAATCAGCTCCTGCTCTGCACTCTCCCTGCTGGGGTCCCGGCTGCCTGCCTCGCGGGGAGATAATTTACCTCTAAGAAGCTTTATGGCCCCCGCTGCCATTGTGGGGGTCTGGAACACAGGCCGCAGCCTTCCAAGCTCAGCTCTGTAGCACAGCCTGTGCCATACCACTGGGGTAAGCCCACCCACACAGGGCAGGCCCTAGAGCCGGGGCCTCTCTCCAGCCTGCTTTACTCACCCCAAGGTGGGCAACTACATTCCCTACCTGAGTGTAACAACAGGCACGAGAAGAGGGGGTGCAGGGAGGGGGCAGGACTGGTGTCTCCCCACTGATCTCCTTCACCCGGGGCAGGCTCAGACTCACTTGATCATTTGATCACTTGATCACTTGATCACTTGAATCCCCATTATTCATCGATTTGCTCGGCGGGCGCCAGTAACATTTCCATTGGACCCTATCACGTGCCAATGTGGCCCAATGGCATCTGGTTGATTCAGGAATATGAAGAGCCTCAAACCGTTCCTTCAGGGTCTTGACAAGGAAGTCTGACCACCTTGTAGGTGGGTGGCCACGTGATCTTTTGACATCCTGTGTGATCCAGTCGGTAACAGCTCTAGTCCAACGGTTGTCTCCAAATCACATTACATGTCCAGCCCATCTGATTTTCGATGCCTTGGCAAATGAGACAGCGTCCCTGATTTTGGAATAGCGACGGAGGTCAGAACTCCGGATTCCTTCTCTCACTTGAGTGAGGCGTGATATTTCAAGCATAGCTCTTTCGATTCCTCTCTGGGGAGACCCGAATAGCATTCTCATCCTACTTTGGTAGGGCCCAGGTCTCTGAGGTGTATGTCAGGCTCAGACTCAGCAAATTCAAATACAGGAAATCCTGACCTGGTCCTCTGACCCCTACTACCACCACTGCTTGAATTTCAGATAAATAAAAACCAGAAAAAAAAATTAGTTCAAGGCGAATTAGTGTAAAATTTAGGAATAGACAGACTAAAAACTAATCTATTGCTTGTCGAGAATTCACCCAGTTCCTCAGCATCCTGTGTTTTGTATGACCAGCCCCAAGGGGGACTCTCCTCCTTCTGATGCTTCTAGGAGGATCTGGAGCAACTCTCAGGCTGAGCCGGGGCAGGCTTTGCCATTGCTAAGAGGAACACAGGCTCCAGGCCCTATGTGGTCAGGCCAGGTTCATGGCGGCCTTTGGACTGCCACTGGTGCTAAAGGACATCATCATCTTGGAAAAATAAAACAAACCATGAGATACACAGTTACAAAGTTGTTCATGATCTAGTTTCAAATACACAGTATTCCAACACCCTTCTCTTCACCAGTGTACATTTCCAGCCACCAATATCCCCAGTTTCCCTCCCACCAACTCCGACCCCAGCCTTCTTCTATGGCAGGCACTTTTCTTCTGCCCATCTCTCTCTCTCTCTCTCTCTCTCTTTTCTTTTTTGGGTCACACCTGGCAATGCTCAGGGGTTACTTCATTCAGGAATTGCTCCTGGAGGTGCTCAGGGGACCATATGGGATGCCAGGGGATCAAATCCGGGTCGGCCGCATGCAAGGCAAACACTCTACCCACTGTGCTATTGCTCTGGCCCCAGTCTGTCTCTCTTTTCCTCTCTCTCTCTCTCTCTCTCTCTCTCTCAACAACCACCTCCTCCCCACCCTTTTTGGGCATTAAGGTTTGCAATACAGGCACTGAAAGGTTGTCATGTATGTCCCTTTACCTCCTTTTAGCACTTAATTCTGTCCAGAGTGATCGTTTCCAACTATCACTGTCATTGTCAAATGGTGCCTCAAAAGTCCCCTTGGGCTGGGGAGATAGCTCAAAGGGCTGACGTACATGCTTGACCTTTGCAAGGTCAGTCTCCAACACTGCATGACTACCCCTGGGAGCACTGCCAGGTATGGCTCTGGTGGCCCCAAACATTGTTGGCCCCAGGAACCATCCACAGGACCTAAACCACACAGAATGTCCCCTGAGTCCCTGATCTCTGTCAGGGTCTGCCCACACCCCCAAGCCCCCACCTCTAGGGAGTCCTTCAGATTATTCTCCCTTTGTTGAGTGACCCCACACTGGACTCACACTTAGCTTCCCTTACTCTGGCTGCCTTAAATGATGTTCCCTGAGAGTCTAGAAGGGGCTTCCCATGTGCCCCAGGTGCCTCATCTCTGCCCCATACACACTACTCTTGCCTGTAATTCTCTTTCTCACTGGTGTCCTAAATGTAAAATTAATTCCTCTGAGTCTTGTAGCTGCGTATCCTTTAAGACTCCACCACAGTGCCTTTGGAAAGCCCCCTTCGACCCTCCACACCAGATATGATGACTTGCCCTTTGCGACCCCAAGGAGGGGTTGTATCACCTTGCACGTGCACATATCCCATGCATCCCACTGTGAGGAGGTATCCCCATCCCTCAGCCCAGAACTCGGTGGGATGGGCCCTGCTCCTCGCCCCACTCGACTCCCAGCTGGCATAGCGGCGGCTCAAATCTCCTTCACAGCCTTCTCTGCTTTGCCTCTCCCTCCCCAGCAAGCTTCCTGCTCCCCTTCCGGAAGGAAGATGCCCCCTGGTACTCTTGGACCGTGTGTTCTATTTATTTGCTTTCAGGAAGCTTGGATCTATGATGAAAACCAACACTTGTCTGGGTTTTTATCACTGCCTCTAGAAGACCAGCCCCAGGGATTTTTGGGGTGTGGGCCAAGGCTGTGACTTTAGCACCCAAAAGTCTGAGCCATAAGAAGGACTCACTGCAGAGGCCCGGGAGGAGGAGAGAATGGCTGGATGGCTCAGAAGGATTCTGACAGGCCAGCAGGGCTGATTCCCCTCCCCTCATTTCTGTGCCACATACTGAGTCCCTACTGGGAGCACACCCCCTCTTCATCTACCTCATCCTGGGGAGCGCACCCCTTTTCATCTGCCTCGTCCTGGCTCCTCTGGGCCTTCCTTTCCCCCCAATCAGGAGTGGGGCCTGGGCCAAGCTGTTGCAGGGAGCACCGATCCTGGGAGACATACTGCCAACCTGATAGGATATTAGCCTGGTGTTGCCAGTGGGAGGCGCCAGTCTGGGAATGGTGCCCGCAGAAGGGGAGTTAGTCCAAGTGTGTGTGTGGGGGACAGATTCCTGGCAGCATCACTGGAGCACCTGGATCTCAAGGTGCCTGAAGCTACCCCTAGACTTTCCAGCCATGCGAGCCAGTAACTGATTATTTCTGCTTAAACTGAGCAGTAATTTATTATTACAACTGGAATAGTCCTCATTAGCAGGGAGTTGAGGAGAAAAGAGTTTCAATCATCTTTTTATTCTCATCCAGCCTCTATCAGGGTCTGGCATTCAGTAAGCACTCAATAAGTGCTTTGGGTGGATCCATGACTGTAAGTGCTTCAGGGGGACCAAGAGGATCTATGTTCCTTGCAACAGGTTTTCCTTTTTCTATGTGGATAAAGGTTCTGAACTCATTACACCACAGGTAGCAATAGCAGGTGGGTCCCAGTTGGAAGAGATTCATCTCTCCGTCTCTTCTTTCCCTTTTATTAACTTCCTGATAACAGAGACACCCTTATCTTTTCAGACCATCAAAATTTTTTTTATCCCTCTCCTTTCAGTTAATAATCACGATAATGTAGCATTCAAAGTAGAACTGAGCCCTACCTCCCAAAATAACCTGGGGGGAAAATGATGAGTCCTAATGAACAAAATCAAAGGTGTTCCATACTCGAAGCTAATGGAGTTATTCATCTTCAAGGCTGTTTGCACAGCTGGTCCATTTCCCATGACTTTCCAGAGGGAAGGGAAGCAGTGTATCCAGGAAACACTCCCATGCCACCTTCTTATTGGCTTGAGAAACCGAGGGGTATGGCAGGGAGGGGGCAGTGCGCATATCTGAAGCTGCAGCATTGCAGTGGGGGGGGGGAGGCCTTTATTGCCCTCCAGTTATTCTAGTGTTGGAATTTGACCAGATACTAAGAAGAGAATCTGGGGCCAGGGATGTGGCTCAGTGGTAGGGCATTCGCCTTGTCTGTGCCAAACCTTGGGTTTGTTTCTGGCACAGAGATAGAGACCACCTAAGATAGAGAACCTGACATCATTATCAATGTCAACCATACATAAAAATAGACAAGAATATAGAAATCTACTATGTACTCATCAGTTGGCCTCAATAAATTCACGACCAGTCTTTTTTTTCATCTCCACACCCACACACTCTCCTCCCTCCCATCTCCAGGTACTTTGGAGCATATCATTTTGAACAGAAACATTTTACTATGCATTTCCTTATGTAACTGTTTTTCAAACCATAACCACCTACCACAATCACACCATGGTTGGCAGTTACAGGTGATGTCCGAGGAACCATGCCTCTGAGGGATTATACCCTTGGTATCACTGCCCATGCATGGAATCTTGACTGTGTTAAATGACTTTTTTTTTGGCCAGGTCAACATCAAATATAGTTCCAGTGCTCAGCAAACTTGTCCATGAAGGACTTGTCTTTCTTAAATGTTTCTTCTACCATGTGAAGATGCCCAGAGTCCAGGCTCAGCTCTTGAGATAGAGACACTAAGTGGAATGAGAGAAAGAGGCACAACCACTCCTGCTGAGATCAGTACATCCGAGGATTCGACCCTCACCAGATGGGACAGAGAGGGCCCTATCCAAGCTGTCAGCCACCCAACCTGGATACTCAGAACGTGAACAAACAAACAGGTGTCGATTTAAACCACTATATTTTGGCCATCTTTTGCTAGGCAGCAATAGCTCATCAATACACACCCACATTAAGAGCAGACACTCTGGTGGAACACTGGATGCATGAACCCTATCATTAAATGTGAATCAGGAGCTGGGGAGATAATACATGTGTTTGCTTTGCACATAGTGGACCCGGGTTAAAAATCTGGCACCTATCTGGTCTCCCGAGAACAACCAGGAATGAACCCTGAGAACAGAGCCAGGAGTCTGCCTTGGGCACCACTGGGTGTGGCCCCAAAACAAACAAAAGGAAGTATTGTAAATCAGCTCCTAAAATCAGATTTATTAAAAACATTGATGTTTTCATTTCAAAATTAAACAAATCAGGATTGACATTTTCTTGATGTCTCACCAACAGATTATTTTGGTACCTTTGACCCAACAAAGGAGGTCTGTATATACTGTGATTTATATTCTCTCGAGTGTCTATAGTTTCCACTTCCTCATGCCTGTATATGTATCCTCCTGGAATACATTTCCCAAAGAAACTGGGTCACAGGCCTAATATATGCTCCACAGTTTGATTTCATGGAATGCTTGGTGCCATCCACTGTGCTTCTCCTCTGTCTAGATTTCCTGTTAACTGGCATAGGAATAGATCCACAAGCTCCTCGGATTAGGTCTGGCTTATTGTTGTCACAGCCACCCCGTGGTGGTGGTCTGTTCTGTCTGTGGTGGTGTGTTTGTCTGAACAGACAGGTGGTCTGTTCTTCTATCAGGAGGTGTCGATGCCTGGTCTAGTTGTTGCATGCAGCTCCCTGATCTTGCCTCTTCTGTTCCCCCATCAGCCATTACAAATGAGGCGGCCATTATCCACTCTATTCATTAGCCATAGCTCCCCTAGGAAGACATATTCCCCTCACACGTATTTGGTTACCATTGGTGACATGAGTAGAGGGAAGGTAGGAGACATGCTTCCTTTTCTTATTCGCAATTTTCTAAAGCAGGTGGTATTTCCCCAGGACCCCCAAAGGTGACCAATGAGGTTTATTTTATTTTTTTGCCTCTCCTGATAAACTAGCGGATTTAAACATTTTGATGTCTCACGAAGGACAGGAGTTCTCACAGACTTCAATTACACCAGTGGGAATCTATTCAGCAGATGCCTGAGTCATTTTGACACAAATCCTGTAATCTTAGATAATGTTTGATAGCTTCCTTGTTTCTGGTAGAAAGATGCTTTCACTTATCTGGTGATTTTGCCTGTTCTGGTCTTAGAATCCATGTAATCTTCAAGGCAGTTTGGCTTCTTTTGTGATGGTTGGGAACAAGGTTTTGAGGGTAGAAATGAACTCATGTGTTTGATTTCTTGGGTTAGAATAGAAAGGGCAGGCACTGGGGAGATCTGGAAACTTGACTTGCGGGCTGAGTCTGCTGGGGATCCTTGGAGCCTTGTGTGCAAGGGGACCAGGGGTTCACGGAGCAATGGCCACCCTGCTTTCGGATTCTGCTTAGTTAGCCTCTAACCATCGGATCCCGTTACTGCCCTTTGTATTGAGGCAGTAAGCCGTCTCTCAGGCCCACTTTTGTCAACTCAAGACAGAGATAAACTATTTCCTAACACATTCCGAGGATTAAATGGGATGATCAGATAGTGACAGCAACAGCTTGTGCAGCTCTGTCCGAGCTGTTTTCCTTGCTTTTCCTCCTCTTGACATCCTCTTTCCTCCCAGACATTTTCCACTGGGTGCTTGCCCCAAAAGAATGTCAAAAAGCCTTCTGTTGCTTCTCTAAGGAAACAGATTGAGAAAGACAGAGGGGCAGGGGCAAGTGTTTGTCTGGAGATCTGACTTCTCAAACTATGTGTCCTGGGCTCCTGCAGCCGTGTGTGTGTGTGTATGTGTGTGTGAGTGTGTGTGCGTGCGTGCGCGCCACGCCTCATGCACATGTGTTTGTGTGTGCACTTACACATGTATGACTGTATGTGAGTGTGTGTGCATGTGAGTGAGTACATGTATGTGAGTGTGTGTATGTGTGTGTGTGTCCAGCAGGACCTGTTGCTTGCTCCTATGGCAGATGTCAACTTTTGTTGGGGAAAGGAGAGCAGCTCCTTTGGTCTCCCTCCCTTTGATGTTGAGGATGAAGCTGACAATGCCCACAGTCATAACTGTATATAAAATTGACTGGGAACTTTCTATTTGCTAGACTTAGTTCTAGTATTGTGTGTATGTATTTGTGTGTTTATTTGATCAAGCCACTGATCTCTCTCTTCTGGGTTACACAATAACTTCCCAATGTGGGGGTCACAGCCCTCCCCTGCTCCTAGTCTGCATATTCTTTGCAAATAGCCCAGAGTGATCTTTTTCTCAATTATTTATTTATTTATTTATTTCTAGCAGAGCCTCGCAACAAGCCAGACGAACCCACCCCCACTCCATGAGGGCCGCCATTTTCCACATCCGGACTTCCCTCTGGTCAGAACTCCATCCAGCAGAAGAGCCTATTACAGTCTGGCTTGCGCCGCCACTTGCGGCCGCACAGTTCATCAATAAATGCTGGATTTAGAGGTGACTACAAGAGTATGCCACCCTCACGGCAGAGCCTGGCAAGCCTCCCGAGTCGTATTTGATATGCCAAATACCAGTAACAATTATAGACCTCATTTCCATGACCTGATGTAATGGCTTGAGGCTCTTTATGGTCCTGGAACAAGCAGATGCCCTTGGGCTCTACTAGCATGAGACAGGACTTATGGAGATGTTACTGGTGCCTGCTCGAGCAAATCGATGATGAAAGGAAAGACAGTGATTTATCTCTCTATCCATCCATCCATCCATCCACCCACCCATCCATCATCTATCTATCTATCTATCTATCTATCTATCTATCTATCTATCTATCTATCTATCTATCTATCTATCTATCTATCTATCTATCTATCTATCTATCTGTCGTCTGTCTGTCTGTCTGTCTGTCTGTCTGTCTGTCTATCTATCTAAATGTGGGCACATTCAATGGTGCTCTGGGGATTGAACTCTGGACTCCTGCACTCTTTATGCTCTAGCCTGAGTAAACCGGCTATTTCCCTGGAGAAACTTACTTTGTTTGAGGAGGGCCATGCCTGGTGGTATTCAGGACTGACTTTTAGCTCTGAGCTTAGGGCTAATTCCTGGCAGTGTTCATGGGACCATACATGATGCTGGGGATCCAACCCAGGCTGGTTGTACTCAAAGCAAGCACCTTAACCTCCATACTATCTCTTCAGCCCCACAGACATTCTTTGAAGTATGAGTCTGGTGCAGTTTCTCTTCAAAAGGTAATCAATGTCTTCTAACCTTACTCAGAAGAAAAGCTAACGCCCATTCAATGGCTGCATGGCCCCATCCTCTGACCCCTTTCTTTACCTCTAGGTTTTTTTTGGAGGGGGTTACACCCAGCGATGCTCAGGGGTTACTCCTGGCTCTGGACTCAGGGATTACTCCTGAGTAATTACCCGAGTAATTAATTACTCCTGAGTAATTACTCAGGGGACCATATGGGATGCCGGGATTGAACCAGGGTCAGCAGCATGCAAGGCAAATGCCCTACCCACTGTCCAATTGCTCCAGCCCCTCTAACTTCCTTTTTGACCCTTTTCTTTCCTGGAAACCATATAGGTCTCTTGACTGTTTCAACACTCACCCACATTCTTTTCCCATGTTGTTCCCACTGCAGGAACAAGGCACTCCCCACTCACCTTCCCTTCTTTCAGCTGCGCTTCATTTTCTACTCCAGAATCATTGCCTCACAGCCTTTCCTCCCAGCACCTGCGTGACTTTTGTAACGTCCTCACCCTGTTCCTTTCTCCACCTTCTCATCACTGCCTAGATCCTCATGGTCTTACTTCTGCCTCTGTTCCCTCAGGCAAATCCCAGGAAATTAGGAATTTTTGTCTGTATCCATAGCACATACAGCAGCCACAGGGACCTAATGAAGGAGATATCAATATTTGTGGAGTGAATGAACAAATATTAACTCATTTAATAATCTCCATTTTGGGACCAGAGACATAGTAATGCAAGGTAAGTTGCTTGCCTTGCAGGTAGCCATCCCTGGTTTGGTCCCCTGTACTCATTTCTCCTATGGTTCTCTGAGGACTTCCAGGAGTACTCCCTGAGCACCAAGCCAGGACTGTTCCCTGAGCACAGAGTCAGTAGTACTTTTTTAGACACAGAGCCTGGAGGTAACCAAACAAAAACTGCCCATGATCTTCTGATGTAGACATGATTAATTTAACATTTTTAAGATGAAGAAGTTAAGACAAAATGATAATCCACTTTTGGGGGGTGTTTGGGTTGAGCTACACCTGGTGGCCCTAGGGGGCTACATCACTGGGAATCACTCTAGTGATATATGGCAATGCATGGGGATGCAGGGGTGGGCTGTCTGCAAAGCAAATACTTAAACCATTGCAGTATATCTTTGAATTCTCTAACCCACTTAAGAAGCAACCAACAGCAATTTGCTGCAGATCACGGGCAAGCCCAGACGCATTTGACCAATGGGGCTGGTGATCAGGGACCACCGCTGAGAACCCCTCTCCTCTTTGAATTCTCTAACCCACTTAAGAAGCAACCAACAGCAATTTGCTGCAGATCACGGCAAGCCCAGACGCATTTGACCAATGGGGCTGGTGATCAGGGACCACCGCTGAGAACCCCTCTCCTCTTTCCTCCTCTGTGCAAGGGGAGTTTTGAGGGATTCCTTTTCCCTCCACACTTACTTCAGCTCTTTTCCTGGTTCCCAGTCTGCCCTTCTGCCCTGGAATTCAAGCTGGGTGAAGAAGAAAGGAAATAAAGGTCCCTGTGCAACCCCTCCCCCAGGCCCAAGCATACAGCTCCATGCAAAGCTGCTCCAAAGTGGCCTCAAGTCTGCCCAGGCTGTCCCCACCCCAGCCCCTAGCTCCTGAGACTTGTCTGCTTCAGCCCAACAACACAAATTTGGGGGGAGAGACCACGAAAGTCCCTGAAGAGAAGAGGCCAATCAATGATCAAGAGCCTTGAGTATTGCTTTGCTCCCCCTGAAAAAGTTCCCATGGCCCTGCCGGACACTCGAGGTGCATAGTGGGGTGGGGAGAGGGTGCTGAAGCAGGATGTTGTGCATGGAGAGATCTGGGGCCACCATTTGAACAGAGCTATGTCCAAACGGTCAAGTCAACAGTTTCTTTGAGCATTTGTTTTGCAAAATGTGTTTATGTATAGATTTAAGCAAAATGTTCTCTTCCTAGCATATCATCCTGTGGACTTGGACAAATGTACCATATCATACATTTCTTTTCTCCACAAATGTGACACAGAGAGGTGATCAAATCCTGGTGCCAGTCTCTTCTCCAGAGCCTCTTTTCGAATTCAAGGATCTGTTCTCTACCCTGCAAGCTTTTCCCTTCCAGAAGGGCCTATAAATGGACACCACAATGCAGCCTTTCTACCAGTCTCCTGTCCCTAGCAGCACTGACACTCTTGTGTGATCCTTGCCTGCTTTCTTACAGTTTACTCTCCAGAGTTTGCTTTTCCACTGAGACTCTGAAGGACACTGGAGTCATTTCCAGCTTTTGCCAATTAATAATAAAGGTGCTTTATGCATTCAAGTGCCAGGCTCTGTGTGAACACATTCTTTGATTGCGGGTTGGGGAGCTCCCAAACAGTGTTCAGAGGCCCAGGGCCACTCCAGGCCAGCTTTAGATGACATCCATACCTGACCCCCAAGTAACCTTCTCAACATTTGGCAAAGATTCTTTACTGGGGAACCCATAAAATAAGACCAGTCTCTGGCTCCCTAGGCTTTCTTGTGTAAAACCTAGAAGTAAGAAGAATTGGCTAGCGTTATAAGTGTGTAGGGTTCTATTTTATTTTTCTCTTGTTGTTTGGGACTATACTCAGCTGTGCTCAGGGCTTACGCCTGGCTCTACTCTCAGGGATAACTCCTGGTGGACTTTGGGACTATATGGAGTACCAGGAATTAAGCCAGGGTTGGTTCTGATGCAAGGCAAGTTCCCAACCTGCTGTACTATTTCTCCAACCCCTATGGGAACTACATTTTCTTCCCCACTTTATTTAAATACCATGGTTGTTCAGTTTTTAAAGGTATTCAATATTTCCACACCAATCCCACCACCGCCAGCGCCTTACTTCCACCATTGTTTCAATTTTCCCAACCATCCTTCAAGCCTACTCCCATAACAGACACATAGTAATTCATTTTATATTGCTTGTTACCATTAAGTGGCTAACAGATTGATAAAAAAATATTTACACAGGAGAAAATTTGTGAAAATTATTGTATCTCACCATGGGGACATTAAGTCCTTATTTGAAGATAAGGACTTCAAGTTGCAAGTCAAGCCTTTTTTTATTAAATTTTTTTGGTGGTCACACCTGGCAATGCTCAGGGGTTGCTCCTGGGTCTGCACTCAGGAATTACTCCTGGCGGTGCTGGGGAGACCATATGGGATGCCAGGGATCGAGCCTAGGTCAGCTGCATGCAAGGCAAACGTCCTACCCTCTGCACTATTGTTCCAGTCCCCAAGTCAAGCCTTCTTTGTTAATGTTTTTGTTAGCAGAGATTAATTGGCATCTGTGTTACATGCCTATTGATTCTGATGTACTCTTACTGAGATGTCAGTGTTGTCGATTTTGGAGATGTTGCATGGCTGTAAATGTGGCTGTACACTCCAGAAAACCCAGAATATTTAATTGGGCAGTTAGGCCAGAGGCATGGCAGTGGCTTTAGGGCGTGGGAGCAACTGCTGGAGCTTTGTTTGGGCAAGAACTGGCCATTTCCCCATTCTCCAAGAGCACCCTTGAGGTCTCAGCCAGAAATGGTTGTCTGAGAAATTTTTTGCAGCTAGATAGATATCTTTTGAGATTTATTTACTGGTCTCTGGAACAAAGCCAGTAGATGAGCTTATATGGTGATGGTGTTGGTGTTGGTAGTGGTGCCTGGGAGTGACTTTCTGGTCTTCTGAAAGTATGGGGAGTCTTGGGGAGGTTGTCCATCCCGATTCTGAGAAGGTATCTCCAGTCCCTATGTTGATCTTTAGAAGGAGCTACCAATTGTTTCCCCCTGGTGTCTATACATTTTGCTTCTTCCAAGACATGTATGGAAGTTCTAATCTTCATCAGCTACTCATACTCTCAGATGAAAAAGCTTGTTTTATGTTCCTCTGAGTTAGTAATGCACTGTGGTGTATAAGTCATGATACAGAACATCTCATGTGCTGATTTTTCCTCCCTGAAATCCTCTTTAGGGATGTGTCCCAAAGCCCCCCCTCTCAAGAAGGTTGTTTCTTTTTTTATTTGTGTCAATTTGTCATATATCCAAAGAATTCTGCTGCCTGCCTTGCTGGGGGTGTGTGGTCTAGGGCTGGGTCTTATTTTTATGGGTGACCCATCAAAAATCTTAGCCAAGTGTTGAGAAGGTTGGTTGCTGGGGGTGAGGAGGTGATCTAGAGGTCAGTCACAGTGGCTGAAATTTGTTTTCAGAAGCTTTGAACATTCTTCAAATCTCATTTCTCTGCTTAGTCGAACTAAAACCAAGGTCTCAAGAGGCAAAACCGGTGCCCAAATCCCACAATCAACAGGTTCCAGAATAGGATCAAGAAATTAGTCCAGCTGATTTCTGTTCTCTAAGTACTGTGTGGCGTGTTAAAGACAAGGAAGTAGGCAGACCTGGATGAGAAATGGCAGCCGATAGATAAAGAAGACACATAAATTATGCGTGCCCTCACATCCAAAACAGCAAGAACAACCGGTGCTGGCGTGGATGTGGGGAAAAGGGACTCTCATCCACTGCTGGTGGGAGTGCCGACTGGTCCAGCCCTTTTGGAAAACAATATGGGCATTCCTCCGAAAGCTAGATATTGAGCTCCCATTTGATCCAGCAATAGCACTCCTGGGAATATACCCTAGAGACCGAAAAACACGTAGCAGAAACACTATCTGTACTTCTTTATTCATCTCTGTGCTATTCACTATAGCTAGAATCTGGAAACAACCTAAATGCCCGAGAACAGAGAACTGGCTAAAGAAGCTGTGGTTCATCTACACTATGGAATACTATGCGGCTGTCAGAAAAGATGAAATTATGAAATTTACCTGCAAATGGATGGACATGGAGTCTATCATGCTGAGTGAAATTAGTCAGAAGGAAAAGGACAGATATAGAATGACTGCATTCATTAATAGGATATAAATAGATACCAGTGTTTTACTAAATGTGGGAAATGGTAATGGCAGATTAAAACTCACCACTGAATATACACAAAGAGACTTAAGTGATAAACTCTAAATATCTGCAGGGCTAGCCACAATGTGTAAAATAAGAGGGAGAGAGATGCAGAGACAGAGAGAGAGAGAGAGAGAGAAAGAGAGGAAACTGGGGTACCTGCTATTAAGGCAGCCTGGGGGCGGGAGGGAGGGGGTACATTGGTGGTGGAAATGGGGCACTGGTGGAGGGATGGGTGCTGGAATACTGTATTACCAAGAACCAATTATGAACACCTTTGTAATTGTATGTTTCACGGTGGTATAATAAAAAAAATGCGTGCCCTTCTGGGCTGAACATAGCCTTCTTCACCCCTTTGTTGGCCTGGGATAGTAGAGAGACAAGATGCAGTGAGTCAGGGCAAGGTTCCTGGAGGAAGTGAACTTTGGGACTCAGCCTGGGTGGAAAACCTGAAGTCAGGAACCTGCCTTGGCAGCCTTACCAGTTCTTCCTGGAATGGGGCTGAGTACACGGTGTGAACAGTCTCTACAGGATCGTCAGCTCAATACAGGAGCAACACCAAGAATTCAGGGAAGGTTCAGGTTGGTCTGTTTGTTTTAGATGCATTTTCAGCTTCTGCTTACCCCCTGAATCTTCTTCCTCCCACATCTCCAAGGTCTCAGGTGGGATGCACCTAAGTGACCCCTTCCAGAGTGTAAACGGCAGCTTCCAGTACTTAAGTCCAGCAAGCAGTGAGCTTCTTGGATTTGCTTCTAGTTGAAATCAATATTTGCTGAGAAGAATGCATCTTAATTTCAGCAGTCAGTTCTCCGGGCGAGAATTGCTCTAAAACAAACCTCCAAACCCACAGACTTAATGCGCCCTAGTTCGGTTGTTTAGTAAATCTCTCGGTACAGAGAAAAAAATCCATTAACTGGCAGGGGCAGGGACAGGGTGGAGGGTGGGGGTAGTGCTGGGGGTAGAAGGTGAACGGAGGCCCAGATGAAATGTAGACAGAGAGATAGGAAGTCTTGAGACCAGGAAGACACCATGGCCCAGGACTTTGCCAGCTTACTGCACACCCGAATCCAGCCTCAGTGTCACAGGCAGAGAGAAGGGGAGGCGGAATGAGACCTCCTTTCCCCAGCTCCTGCCTGGGGAAGCGTTTTCTAATTGCCAACTGTCCCATTCTAAATCTACAAGGAGACAATCGATTTTCTTTTCAGCAGGACTGGGGGAAAGCAATCATTTACCCCAGAACATGGGCTTTAATGAATCCGTGAAGCATAGGAGGTCACCCTGATTACATCTTCCCCTGACAGCCAGGCATGGCTCCAGAGCACTGGGAAGACTTACTGAATGAGGAAGTTCTCTGGACCCACTTTTTTCCCGGCTCGCTCCCCTCTGCTGAGCTTCTCACGTGCTTACCTGGAAGGCGGGAGACTTAGGATTGGGACAGGCCTCGGAATTCATAGGGAAAAGCAGTGAGAGCCCATGGAGAGAGTAGTAAGCATTAGCCATGACCTGACCCAAGTTGAGCTCTGACCTCCTTCCTCTCCTGCTGTGTGGGTCTCTAGACCGCAGAATTTGCTCTCTGAGCCTCAGTTTCCTCAATGCCCTCAGCTGGAGAACCCATCAGGATCCAAGTGCATTCATTTCAAGCACAAGAAATAAATTTGATGGACAAGACAAGGGAGTCATGTGTACCAATTCAGTCCCTCAGTTTATCCTCTCTGTGTAATGGACTGAATATTATTACTTCACAACAAACTGAGGACAGAAAGGGAGGAAAGAACCTTCAGTGGTTTGGCAAACAGCAAGAGACAGAATCACAGGGTTGGAGTAGGTGGGTAATGGGGCATCCTTCCATGGCCAAATGCTAGTGATCAGAAATGAACTCAGCAGACAGGACAAATCTGCCAAACCTGGAGATAAGCTCCTTTGTTCTGGCAAAGTCCACATCTGCATGGCTGGACCCAAATTCAGACCCTCCACATCAGGCCTAGCTCCTCATCCCAAGGGCACAGAATCCAGGTCCCCACCTTTGCTCCTCGGATCTACTTTCTCTACCCCCGACCCCTATCACTAGCCTCTTCCTGAGCTGGCCCAGATGGGAGTCAGCAGGTAGAGTCTAAAAGGGAGCTGGAAGCCAAGGGGATGTTGATGAAGGGGGAGGAGGAAGCCGGGAGGAAGAGGTATTTTTACCTTGAATTATTTTTATTAAATGTCACAACGGTTTCACAGCACTTGGGATCCAAGTAGACAAATCAATGAAAATAATTATAGCGAACATCCGCCTTTCCACTTCCCCCTCTGCCCACCCCCCACAGCTCCCTCGGACTCACAGAGAAGCTTGCTAACTCATCTCTGCACTCCAGCCTGGGGAAGGCTGCAAGGGGGAGCGGGTCAACAGCTCCCTCAGACCTCTGCCTTCTCTTGGCTTTGTTTGCAGTCAGCCCAGTCTGACTCCAAGGCTCAAAGCTTGGAGAGGGAACAGCTTTAGCAGTAATAGCAGCAGCCGCAGGAAAATGAGCCAGAGGCCAGAATGAGACAAGCAACTCCTACAGTGACATAGAAATTGGGAAAAAATGGTATTTTTCCCTAGAACCCATTTATAGCTTAGAAATAAACCTTCTAGTAAGTTTTATATTTCTAGTCATGTGGCAAATTAATCAGTCACATGAATTAATGAAGGTTGCAGAAATTATCGCCTATTCATCCATTAATCTACCCATCTGTCCATCCATCCATCCTTCCATCCATCTGTCCATCCATCATCTATCCATCCACCCATCCATCCTTTCATCCACTGTCCATCCATCTATCCATCCATTCATCCTTTTTATCCATCTATCCTTCCTTTTGTTCATCTGTCCATCCATCCATCCGCCCACCTGCCCGACCACCCACCCGTCCGTTTGTCCATCCATCCATCCATCCGCCCACCTGCCCGCCCACCCACCCGTCCGTTTGTCCATCCATCCATCCATCCATCCATCCATCCATCCATCCATCCATCCATCCATCCATCCATCCATCCATCCATCCATCCATCCATCCATCCATCCATCCATCCATCCATCCATCCATCCATCCATCATTCATCCATCCCATCCATCCTTCTATCCATCCAATCCATCCATCTATCTTTCCCTCTATCCAGCTGTCTACCCATCCACCTATCCACTCACTCATATATCTATCCATCCCTTTCCCTTCCACTTTCCCTCCCTCCATTTATTCCAGATCCCTACCCATCCTACCAAGCCTTCTTGACCCACTTACCCTTCTAACCTTCCCCAATCATCCAAAGAGCACTCAGTGAGGACCTAAAGTAAATGTCGCCAAATGGGTGGATTTGATAGCTCGCATTCAGATTCTAACTTTGCTTTCACAGGATTAGCACCATGTATTCGCCAGCTCCATCCCATCTGCAGATCTACTCTGCCCTGCTGTGTTAAGAAGGCTTACTTATTTGGATGGCATCAGTGAGCCCTTCAGCCCCTGGCTTCTGTATACTGATCTCATAGAGACCACCAGCAAGAACAGAGCAAGGATGGGTATTTATATCTTCAGTTTCTTGCTTGTATGTCCACAAAGGTCACAGGTCCTGGCTGGTGGCTCTCTCCACACAGCTCTTTCCTACCTTGAATTCTGGGACTGTCTCTTTCAGGTAAAGGCATCTCCGGTTACCTGCCCTCAGGCCCTTCCTTGCCCCTTGTGGTTTTCTGATACTTTGCCCAGGTCTTCACAAATAGTCTTTTTTATTAAACTTTTCTCTGGTTATTTCGGTCTCCTTTGATCATCAGCTTCCTGCTGGGACCTGGATTGATAGACTGTGTAATCCCAGGCAAATTGCTTTAGCTCTTGAGTCTCACTTTCTCCCTGGGTAAAATGGGAGCATGAACTCAGCTTTGTGGAGTGGTTGTGAAACTTGATAGTGAGACTTGGAGAGTCTGGGAACCCACTGGGGGAGAGGCAGAGAAGGGAGGAGAAACGGAGAAACCAGAGACCCAGGCCCACACCTCACTTCTTCCTGCCTCCAAGGATTTGGGTTGTGGTCTAAGCATTGTAGGGTCACTGGTAGCAAAACATAAGCTCCCCTGGGCTCATGCCCCTCGCCAACCTCACAGCACCCTCCTGGCTCATTTGGCTCTGGGACCTTGCCCTTGACACTCAGGAGGTGGCTTGAGGTCCTCTAAGGCAGAGGGCAATTGGCAGCTTCTCTCCCATTGCTGAGCAGGAAGTGTGTGGCAGGGGCTGAGCTGTCAATTCCGAGATTTGAGAGCAAAAGATGCCCTGGTGTTGGCTAATGTCATAAAAATATTGTCAAATTTCTTTTGTTTCTTTTTTTAAAGTTATGGTGACCACCCTAAAGGGGTATTCAGGGGCCCTAATACTGGGCCCCTGGAGTATTTATTCCCAATGATGCCAGGCAGGCCAGAGGGTACCGCGTTCTGGATTCTCATGTATTTGGCATGCACTCTACCCCCTGGGGGTCCTTCCAATGCCCACCATCCCCAGTACCCTTCCTGGGCAAAGACAAGGGAGCTGTTGTTTGCTGAAAGCCTCGGCACACCAGGCACTTTGTTTATCTCCTCCTCAGCCAGAGTGCAAGGCAGCAAGGTTCACACTTATCGCTTTCTCAAGCGGAGAAACAGACAGAAAAATTAAAGGGGAATCAGAGTGATAGTCCAGTGGGTGGGGCACTTTACCTTGCATGCAGCAGACCCAGGGTAGACCTTGAGTACCACCAGGAGTGACTCCTGGTGACTTCTGAGCGCAGAGCCGGAAGAAAGCCATGGACACAGCGGGATGTGGCCCCAAAACACACACACAAAAAAAAACAACAAAAAAGAAAGATTAAATGTTTCCAGGCAACTTCTGGCCAAGTAGGGTAGGCAGGTGAGGGACGACAGCTGCCAGCAAAGCTCTTACTCTTTCTCTAGTACTGGGACAGAGGGGACAGTGATCTGCTTTTGTTTGCTCAGCAATTCCTGTTTCTGTTTTGTTTTTCTTGTTTTTTTTTTGTTTTGGGCCACACCTGGCAGTACTCGAGGTTTACTCCTGGTTCTATGCTCAAGGATCACTTTGGGTGGAACTCAGAGGACCCTTTAGGATGCCAGGGATCAAATCTGGGGCGCCTGTGCAAGGCAAGTGCCTTTTCTACTGTATTATCTCTCTTGCCCAGCAATTTCTAACTCTTTCTGCACCATCTGAGACCTGGGCTCCTTCTCTTCTAGGTTTTAACCTTGCTCTGGTCCTTGGCCTCCCTTCTCCTGTAAGTCTCTGGGTGCTGGGAGCCTGCGTTAGCACGGCCTGGCTTTATTTCCTGGCTATTGCACTTCCTCACCATTGCAGTCAGCCCCTAGCCCCACCAAAGCCCCTCCTGGTGGCTGATTTCAACAGGAACCATTTAGTGTTCATCTTCAATACTATTTCAGGATCCATTCAACAGAGTATTATTCCCTGCAGTGGGTCTGGCATGCATTGAGGCACCAGAGTAGAATAAAACAGGGTAAACAGCCCCTGCTATTGCGGAACTCACATTGCACTAGGCCGGGCTGCCTGCAGGTGATAGAGCCAGAGGTCAGGAGTCAGTGGCCTTGTTATGGAGAGAAAGTGGAGCAGGAGGGTGAGGGAGAGGTGGGTACTTTGAGGTGGTCTGGAAGGTGTATTTGAAAAATGGGAGCTTTTTTCTTAATCCGAGTTACCAATTACAAAATTACAAAGGTATTTATGGTTGAGTTTCAGTCGTACAATGTCCCAATACCCATCCCTTCGCCAATGTTCACTTCCCTCCACTAATGCCCCCAGTTTCCCTCCCCCCCCAGCCTGCCTATATGGCAGAGACTTTATATATCCTTTCCGCACTCAGTCCTCCTCCAGAGTGACCCTTGTCATATCATACCTTCCCTGACTTTATCTCATCCCTCCATGGTAAGTTTCCTGCAGGAAGCCGGGAGAAGGGGAGCCTTACCTTGAGAGGTGAACCAAAGCCTAAGGGAGGAGAAGTGTGAGTCCCAGCTTCAGAGTCCCTGGGTCACATGTGCAAAAACCCTGGGGAGTACGGGTGGGGCATATTTGGGAGATGATAGCAGTCAATCCTGGTTTAATCCTTAGCACCCCTTATGGTCCCTCAAGCACTGCCAGAAGTGGTCCCTGAGCTGGGCCAGGAGTAAGCCCTGAGCACTGCTGGGTGTGACCTGAAAACAACAACAACATTCTCTGGTGGTCTTTCACTGGTCTCCAGTTCTGACTCATCATTCCAGCATTGCCTACCTTGCTCTCTCCAAACATGGAGACGGCCAGCATTTCCTGCCTCCCTCACTGTGCCCTTGCTCTTCGTTCTCATGCCTCTGTGGCTTTGTTTTCTGCCTTTTGGCCTTGGGGTCCCTCCTTTGAGTCCACCTGAGAAACACCTCTTCTTGTAAGAGCTCACTTGAGACCTTATCTTGGGGAGCCTTCCACGAACTCTGGGAGAATTATCTATCCTCAGCCTCGGCTCCTGCTGTGGCAAGCATTAGGTAAGGGAGCCTGGCAATGTGCATCTGGAAAATAATAAAGCTGAAGGAGAGATGTCCTAGCCCTGATAGCCCAAAGGCAGGAAGACCCCATCCTTTTGACATGTATGAATCCAGAGCTCTTTGGAAGAGAGAAACTGAAACACTACTCAGATGAAGAAATCCAAGGCTCCATCCAGAGAAGGACAGACCCCAGAAAAAGAGTAGCCACAGAAGAATATGAGGCAATGAAGAGACCATCCACAGAGCAAGGGACAGATTATGAGACCCACCAATAGTGCAAGACGTTCCTGTAGCAACAGCCAGCTAAATTTTTTTAATGAATGCAAGACTCCAGAAAAACCCATTTGCAAAAACTGTATAAAAGTGCCTTCCAAAAGTGATTCAGGGCTTGTTCTTCAAGCCCCTGTTCTCTCTTGAACACATACTTCTCTCTCCCTTTTCTCTCTCATCTTTCTAAATAAATTTCAATAAATATGGTCTCGTTTCACCATTTCGCCTCTTCCTGAAATTTATTCTGTGAGAAAAAGGCGACAAACCCAGAATGCCTGTGCTGAGGTTAGTTAGGACTGACCTGATCTAGGCTAGGCATTTCCCCCAGCACTGGTGACCGAGATGGGTTGAGCAGAGAGGTGGGAACACTCTTGCCTCCTTCCCTCACTCACCCCCCTTTTATCAAGCCACCACTGCTTCTGTTTCTGCAACTTCCATTTGCACCAGTCAGTGTGTGATGCCTTTAATAAGATCAGTCTCCAAACAACACTAGGGGATAGCTCATCTTCCACCCGCCATGAATGAAATGGCCAAGATGAGAGGGCCTGAGTGAGATCTAGAGGCTCCAGAGTTGGGGTGCAGGGAGACCCAGTCTTCAGAATGCAGAGCTCCTCTCCAGGCAGCATCTACTTGCCTAAGGCATGGTCCTCTGTTCCCATGATCTTCCTGACTCACTAAGGCCAGGCTTTGTGTGGCATGTAACAGGACTCACCCAAAGGGAGGTGAGGGTGCATGCACAGAGGAACCAGAGAATATGGGTGCTGCCCGTCCATAATTGCATGGAACCTTTAGCAGCCTCGAATGTGCCAATCAACAGCTGCCTTCTACGGCTCAGGCACCTGCGACTGTTCTGGAGGCTTAGAAAAGCTAGTGGACAGGCCTGACCTGAAACTTTGCCCGGTCACTGGATTTGAGAGATCCACCCTTCAGGCCTCAGGGTTGGGTCAGGACACACTCCCAAGAGTGGACCTGCCAAGAAACAAGAAGTTCTCCACGTGGATGAAGTAATGCTCCTAGGCGAAGAAAAGCCAAGGCTCTTACTGCATTTGCCCAGAAGGCAGCTGCCATCCTCATTGGCCAAGAGCAATCCTGCAGGGGGCGCCCTTGGCCTCACAAGCGGACATGGGTGCTGCTGGGTGGGCGCTGTGTCCTGTGAATTAATCCCTCCACTAGTGGTGAAAGCGTAGGGAGATGCGCTCTTCAAAAACAGCAAGCAAAAGTGGTGGTGGTGGGGGGGAAGGATTATTGCAGATGCTTATTAAGTATATGTGACACTGTGTATAATATATTTTCAATGCCAGGCAACTTGTTAGCTTCCCTAATATGTGTATTCTGGGTTGTTTGCAAATATATTGCCGAGCTCGGCAAACAGCTCAGGGCCTGCTGGAAAGGCTGCTTCCCCAGTCAGCTGGTGCTATCCGAGCCTCTCCTGCTCAATCCTACCTCTGGGAACGCCATCACGGGGTGGCCCCAGAGTGAGGCACTGGGTGGTGGTGGGGGGACAGAGAGTGGGTGCATGAGTATCTCCGTGGAAGCAGCACCCTAGGCTGGAGCAGGGGCCAGTTGCTCTTCTGAAACCAGCAACGCCAGGGTAAAGGGATCTTGACCCTATTTCCTAGGGTGGGTCACTAGTGGGTGCTGCAATATGGGGGTGGGTGTCGAGTAGCAACGGATACTATGGGGGGGCACTTTCTCAGTCTATGAAAAAAGATTTCTGGGAAAGCACAGAATGATTGTTTTATTTATTTTAGTTGTATTTTTTCTGAAACGGGGGGCAATAGGTCAGATAAATTTGGGAACTTTTGTTTAGAGCCTCAAAATCCTCGCACCCATTTTACAGCAAGGAAAATTGAAGCCCAGAGAGGCAAGGCACTTGTCTAAATCCACTGGATCAAGCCACTCATTCCTGTATCTTCTGGTGGGAAGTGAAGGGTCACAGTTTGCAGAAAAGACAATACCTGTCCCCCAAACCATAGCATGTTTGGCAGAGGCCAGATGCGGAAAGCAGGAAACGAGGAAAATGGGTTTCTGTCTCAGGCCGCTGCATGGTGTGAGCGTCCAGGACCCTTTCTCCTCCCTGTACCTCCTCTCTAGAGCAGAGGTGGCCCCAGGCCACTGACCCTCCTACATGGAGGCCCAGAAGTCAGTTCCTATGATCCTGTTCATTCCTAACACTAGTTGTGCAGGGCCAGAGGAGAGAGCCGGGCTCCTGGGCAGAGAAGGAAACCCCTTGGCTTGGTTTCCATCATCTCCCCTCTAGATCTTGCCTGGTTAACCTGGTAGGTCATTTTAATTTTCCAGAAGCTTTTGACTTCCTTGGCTCCTTAATCAGATAAGGGATCTGTGTGTGTGTGTGTGTGTGTGTGTGTGTGTTCGGTGTGTGCACGTGTGCACAGACTCTCTCCTGCCCCCTCCCTTTCCAGACCAGTCACACTCATGTTCTTCCCCTCTCTCTCCTCTCTCCATCTCTCTCTCCTCTTTTTCTCCTCTTTCATCCCTCTCTCTCCCTCTCTCTCTACTTGTCTATCCCTCTCTCCTCTCTCCCTCTCTTGTGGCTTTCTCCCTCTCTCTTTCCTCTATCCCTCCCTCTTCCTCCCTTTCTCACTCTCTCTCTCTTCCTCCCTTTCTCCTTATCTCTTCCTCTCTCTTCTTCCCATTCTCCCTCTCCCCTTCTCCCCTCTCGCCCTCTCTTATCCTCTCTCCCTCCCTTCCTCTCTCCCTCTTCTCTTTTCTCTCTTCTCTCCTCTTCTTCCCTCTATTCCTCCCTCTCCTCCTCTTTCCCTGCCTTCCCTCGCTTCCCGCAGCTTCCTCGCTCTCCCACTCTCTCTTTTCTCCATAATCACTCCCCTTCTCTTCCAGATTCCCAGGGCGATTTCATCACCACTTGCTCTCCACAGCCCTCTCCCTGTTCCCTGTCACCTCTTCCCTGTTGCTTTGGAAGTGGATTTGGTCATGTGTGTTCTATAGGCTGGCAGGGGCCTCTTCCCCCTGCTCCTGATGCCCATTGGAGCACGATTCGCCATCCCTGGGCTGGTATCCCTGGGTCTCCTCATCAGCCCCTGAACCCAAAGCTGGCTGCAGGCACAGGCCAGCTGCAGGGAAGGTAGAGGCATAATTGCAGGAGGAAGCTGGTATTTGGCAGCCCTGTGGCAGTGCCCAGGGGAGACAGCCCCATACACACCTCTCTAGTAGCTCTTCTAGTACTTGTTGCTGGGAAGAGCTGTCCTCCCTCCAAGTTGGTCGGCCTGGCAGAGCATGGCAGGGCTGGGGCACAGCCTCCTTCTCCCAAACCCTCCATTTCCTTTGGCCACAGATGCCTCAGCAGCCACGCTGTCTGTGGGCACTCTCCAGCCCAGGCCCTCCATCTCTGTGACTGAAGGGTCAGCTCGGCACCTCCGGAGAAGGTGAAGGAGGCCCCATGGTACCTGGACAGCATCTTTCTGGACCCCTTTGTCTTGCCAGTATGGTGCCAGCATGGTCCTGGGCTCACTTCATGTTCTGTAGAGGGTCTTGCGGTCCTGAAACAAATGCACTATTGGTCCACGGGCCGGCTGGCTCTTCCAGTTTCTTTCCAGCCCGAAGACTTTGGGTCTGCTACGTGTTATCCTGCTGGCACCTACCACATGCCCAGTGTCATGCTGGCCTTTGGGCGATCAGAGCATGTCCAGCTCCTGCTTCTGTGTCGGAGATGCTTTCCAGGACTGCTGAGAGGAAACGCAACCACCATCTTTTCACCTTTCACCTCCTGGACGAGAATCATCAGGACAGGCACACTCTAAGCACCCTTGGCAAGCCACTGGAGGCTGATCCCGTCTCCTCATCAGGCCTGGAAGCACAGAGATCACTGGCCAGGGGCCTTCCACCCAGCTAAAGGTGTCTAGAGCAGGTGTTGACTCCCATGCAGTGCTCTCTCCAAAGAGTCTGGAGTGGTTAGAGCTGGAGACAACAGCATTAACCATGGGACAGCACCGGGGCCCTGTATTCTTGGACTCCCACACCCAGGAAGTACACTAAGGATTCCAAAAGAGAAGACATTCCCACTGTGTTTGAGCGGCCTGCCTGCCCCTCCTTGACTCCTCTGAGCTGTTCAGTCACTTCTACTCAGCAAGAGACAATAACCGCGCCCCTATGAGAAGTAGCTGCCCATCTCAGTTCTGATGCCAGTCGGCTACTCCGGCCAGACCATAGCTCTGGCCTTGCTCTTCAAGGATCCCCTCAGTCCTCTGGACGGGGCTGTCATCTTTCTCATCCATCTGAGAGCCACTCCTGGGCCCAGCAGGCAGTACTTTTCACTCACTCACTCACTTGTTCTGCTTCAAAGCAGGCACCCAGCCCCTCTGCCCAACGTGGGCCATGAACTCGCTGCACGTAAGCATCACCCAATATCAGCCTGTTGCCCAGCCAGGGATTAGCTGAGGCCTCTGAAAGGTCCAGAGCAGGGGAGGAACAGAGGACCCCTTGCCCCCCTTCCTTATCCCCCATCCCCACCTGCTCTGAGCTCATCTTGCCACCTCCTGCTCCAGCGACTCTGCCTGGCCCTGTTCTGCAGAGACAGCGAGGCTGCTGGCTCTCTGACCATGGCAGTCTTGGTCTGGTCCACCAGTCTCTAACCCAGAGCCAGTGGGGCAAGGCGAATTCCCAGAAATCTTCATGCTTGTCTGTAGTTCTAAGCCCCAGGGGGAGCTGGCAAGAAGTGGACCGAAGCTCATGAGCTCAGGAAATCCTTCCCTGTCTGAGAGCCGAGGCTGAGACTGAGGTCACCCTTGCAAGTGGTCACACGTGGGCAGATAGCTTGATCTCTTCCAAGTCGGGGCTGGGGACCAGCAAAACCTTCTAGGGCTTAGGACTGGTCTCTGAGCTGCAGGCTTGGGGACTGTGGGTCAAGATTCTGTGTGTGAGTGTGTGTGTGTGTGTTGTGTGAGGGATTATCTGCATTTCTGTTCCAAACACTAGCGTCTTTCCCAGCCTCCCTCTTCTCTCCTCCACATTCACTCTGACTCCATTATCGGCGGGTGAGTGGAAAATAACCTGGCTCTTAGGGGAATGCACCATCCGTTCCTTTCTCTGGCTGCTAATGGAACCAACAGCCAGCTGTCCCCGCCTGCGTGGCTGCCCTGGACCCTCTGAGACTGGGGGTGGAGGCCAGTCAGGGAAGGGACTTTGCTCTGTTCTTTGTCCCATGGGAGCCCAGAGCTGACCTCATGCAGGGAGTGCAGAGAAGCAGAACAATTGGTTTGGAGGTGGAGACTCAAGCGTAATCATCTCAGCTTCCACTCCTGAGCACTGCCTGCGAGTCTAACAAAACACGAGTTGCTCTGCTGCATTATCTCACTTAATCTTCTCACTCACCCCAGGAAGAAGGGAAGGAGGGAGGAGAGCATCTTTGAGGGTGCTCAGAGATGTTCAGTAACCTGCTCGTGGTCACACAGAACAAGAAAAGCAGGGCTCCTGGACAGGTCTTCTTAATGCTAAAGTTCTTTCCTGGGATTGATGCTAGCTCTGTCAGCATTACCTGACTCTGCCTTGAACAGGTGAGGATAAGCAGGACAAAGACCACCCACTGCTGAGGGTCCCTTCTGCCCTGAGGCTCCCTGAGGTTGAAGCTTAGGGTAAATGGGATCCCAGATGAGGCCCCACAGTGATGGGCAGGGACTTAGGGGTGCTGAGCATATATCCTTTGAGCTGCTTTCAAATCACCTTTGCCTTTTCTTTTAGAATATACTGTGCAAATTCTGTGTCTTCTTCATCTGGGATAATGAGACCACCTGTCCTGGACTCAAGAAGCTGGACTCTGGGGTGGCCCAGGGAGGGATGAGCCTCATGTTGGTGGGAAAGGTGAGATGGAACTGGGTTTGTCCTTGGAGGTGGAAAATGGATGCTTTAGAACTAGTGGGAGAGTGGGGGGGGAGCCTAAGGGGCAGGTTCTGCAGAGAGGCAGTGCTAGTGGAGCCTGATGGTCTCAGAGGGACTGCTTAAAGTGACTTCGAGAGAGCAGGCTCTATCCCGAGTGTATGAGCCCATCTTAGGAACAGCCCCTATATAAGGGAGCAAATGCAGTACTGGCTAGTGTCAGACTCCGGCAAGGAGTTCTCAAAAACGCTCTTAGAGAGGCTAGGGCTGCTCTCAAGCAGGACTTCAGGGCTCCACTCCAGGGAGTAGCTCAGGAAGCTCTCAAGGAAAGCCCCACGGTAGAAGCTGGAGGCCCTGCCTCTGTCCCTGTTCTCCTGATGGCCCTCTGGGCTCACTCTCCAACTCCATGATTGCTTTTTGTTTGGGTCCACACCCAGAAATGCTCAGGATTTTCTCTGTGTTCCAGGATCATTTCTGGCGGTGCACAGAGACCCAGAGGTGGTGCTGAGAATCGAATCCTTTGTTGGCTGCATGCAAAGCTAGGTCTTAATGCTTGTCCTATCTCTTCCACTTCGGTGATTGCATCTGTGGGGGATTATTCTTGCTACCACATGTCTCCCCAAGGGGAGTGAGGGAGGACTGACCCCATGGCAGGCAGGTGCTCTAAACCTCATCTCCTCCCTGCACCATGTCTCAGAGGCACCATAGGACTATGAGGACCCCTGGTACTCTGGGCCATGTACTTGGGCCTGCACCCACAGGCTGCCTTGTGGAAATGAGTATGTGCTCGGCCAGCCTCATCCCCTTGGGAATGGGGTACCCAGAATGCAGGGACTTGGGGGTTCACAGTTTTCCTGCATTTTAGTTCCACTCCACGGCTCTGTTGGCCCTCCCTGATGGGCAGAGCTGATCACATGGGGTCTGGAACTCCTCCTTCCACCGCTTTCTGCTTCTGTGATATTGTGCAAATGACTAACCTCTTTGCGCCTCAATTTCCTTCTCTGTCAAGTAATACACACCACGTTCAGGGTTGTTGTGGGGATTAAATGAGATAATGCATGTAATCAGGGAAAGTGCACACACGGGGCAGGTGTGGGACAAGTGTTCAGAGGAGGCGCAGTCGATATTTTAGTTTTAGTTCTCTTCCTGCCTGCCTCCTCCTCTCCATTGCTGTGGTCTTCACCTAACGGAGGGGTGAGGTGCCCCCAGCTTCCCCACATTTGAGTCTCAAATGAAACACAACCCTGTTCTAGCTTGGAGAAGACGACTCACCCCTCTGGTTTTAGATGTGCTTCTCTCCCCACCCCCGTCTATTTTATGCCTTTTAAACTCTGCTGCCATCTGGGTTGATCTGGGTCAACCCCATCTCTGGGGTCAGGAGCAAGGCTGAGTCCTGGACAGAGGCATCACTGAAGAGAAATCAGTCTCGAGGAGAGGAGACTGGAACACTAATCACCCTAGATGAGTCGGAAATACCCACCAGCTAGAGGAACCTGGAATACCCTCCAGCTAGAGGAGCCTGGAACATTAATCACTCTAGATGAGTTGAAGATACCCACCAGCTAGAGGAGCCTGGAACACCCACCAGCTAGAGGAGCCTGGAACACTAATCACTCTAGATGAGTCGGAAATACCCACCAGATAGAGGAACCTGGAACACCCACCAGCTAGAGGAGCCTGGAACATTAATCACTCTAGATGAGTTGGAGATACCCACCAGCTAGAGGAGCCTGGAACACCCACCAGCTAGAGGAGCCTGGAACATTCACCAGCTAGAGGAGCCTGGAACACTAATCACTCTAGATGAGTCGGAAATACCCACCAGTCTAGAGGAGCTTAGAACACCCACCAGTTAGAGGAGCCTGGAACACCCACCAGACTAGAAGAAGCCGGGAATACTCACCATACCCAGCTCAAGAAACAGTGCTGGAGCAATTACTGGTATAGGAGGAACTTGCCAGGGGTTAGCTGCCCATTTGAGACCCTCACCCTCCAAGGCTCAGTGAATGAGCTTGGCCCTGCTGCTCTGAGAGATAGAAGGATAAGCCTGCTGTCAGAATTCTCACAGCAGTATTCTGGGATGCAAGGGCCAGATGACCCATATTCCTGAGCCCTCCATCCCCTCTCTTCCAACCTTTCTCCGCACTTGGCCCCTCCAGGAGACTCAACCATGAAATCTGCTGCAAACCTGGCTTCCATCTGATGTCTGGAGTTGCCTAAGCAAAGCCTGTCTGAGTTTAGGGAGATGTCAAGGCCCTGGGACCAGGAGCACAGGAGTAGCTTCATGCATCCTGGGAAGAGCTCTTGCTAGAGACCAGGGGTCAGGCCCAACTTGGGTGACTCAAGAGGACCAACTTCCACTCCCTGGGCCTTGGTTTCCTTCTCCATGAAATGGAAGAATAGGGCTTGATGGCTCTGAAGTCTCTGGTGAGGGGCATGGCCAGGTACCAGGGTCCCGCAGAGACAATCTCCCAGACTCCTAGACTACCAGGCCCCTCTCTGCAGGGTCGCAGCATAGGCCTTAGCCCTTCATGCCTGCCTCCACCTCCCTCCTTGCCACTTTCTATGCCTTCATGTTTGTGAGTAGCTGGTGGGTAAAGGTCTGGAAGCATGAACTGTGAGTGTGGAGGCAGACCCAGTCCTCCTGAGGACCCCACATGCTGGGAAAGGGAGGTGGAGTGTGTGCTGCAGACCTGAGGCCACGAGAAGGGAGACAGCTCTTGAGGGAGCGAGACCCTTTCAGGAGAGGAGACAGGCCTGGATGGTGAAGGCTCAGACAGAAAGCTCCACGTGAACCAGGAAAGGGCATCTGTGCAAAGGCAAAACCCAGAAGTTGGAGTGCCTGGGGGTGCCTAGAGAAGGCGGTACCAGGCTGCTGGAGGCGAACCGCATCCATGAGAATTTGAAAAGTAGGGCTCTCCACAAGCTCGAAGGGACTCTGAGCCAGAATGGGAGCACTTCGACGGCCCCAAATCTATTTTATAGAAACCATATGTCTGCTAATAACAACAGCAGCGGCTGGGGAGACAGAAGAGTGGATAGGTGCTTATTGTGTGTGCAGCCCTTCTGGAGCCGCATATGGCCCCTGAGCACCACGGGGAGTGATTCCTGAACCCAGAGCCAGGAGTTAGCACTGAGAATGCCACCTACCCCCATGCACACAAATAAAATAACAAAAACAATAACAAGTAGAAACTCACACATACTGTGTTTGCTCCTTCCAGAGCTGTTCTAAGCTTTGAGAATCTTCTACCTTATTCTCTACCTCCTGAGATAAAAGCTATTAATATCTTCATTTTCCAGGTGAGAGAACTAAGGCTGGGAGGAGTTATTTGCCTAGTCACACAGCTGAAAATGACCAGGGTTCCTTTTCTTGGTGAGAGGGAAGCACCAGGCAGTGCTCCCAAAGCAGTGCTCGAAGAACCATAGAGTTTCCACAAGCCCAACAAATACTCCAGCCCTTTCAGTGCTCTACACATCCCAGAGATTCTAATCCAGGTCTGTTCTCAGAGTCCCCCTGGGAGAATGGCACGTGGTGGTGGGAGACAGCGCCTGGAATATGCCAGCTGTCCCCAGGTAATCAGCAGACCTGGTCCCCCTGCATGGCCAGGCTGCCCGTCACTCACATGCACTCTCCCAGGCAGATAGGTGAACGGCCGCAGCCTGGAACATCTGGGCCCAGCTCTGAACATCTGTCTTCATGCCCATCCCATTACTCCTGTCTCTCCTGGCAGGCGTTGGCACCCGCTTCCAAGGGCTTGATTAAACTGCATTTTTGTTTTTATTTATTTAACTCCAGGTTGAGATATGTTCAAAGCATAAATGAGGAGAATGTGGAGAGGAAGGAGGGATAGTGCTGAGAGCCCCTTTCTTTAAGCCAGGGAGACCCTCAGTCTCTGATGCTGACAGCCCCAGGATTCGCTGCACTATAGCACACACAGCCCACATTCCGAGTCCATTCTCAGTCCAGCCCCCGCCTCCCATGATTGTGGAGCTAGTTCAAGTCTCCCCCATCCCCCACCCTCAGTTCATCAGGCCTCTGCATCCTCTGCTGTGAAATGTGGTTGACAAGCCTTTCAGAATGAAGGTGCTAGAAATATTCCAGAAAGCCTCTAACCAGGGGCTAATCTAGGTGCTTAAGTATTTCCCCTTTGCTTTCCCCAGAGCCTTCAAGACCCAATGACATAGTTTTCTATGTAGTTCCAGAAACTGAGGCCCGATAAATGATATGACTTATCCAAGAATGAGTAGAAAGTTGTGAAGATTTCAAGCACTCCAGCCTCTTTGGTCCCAGCCCGCTCTCTCCTTCCATCTCCCTGTCTGCTGCCTCCCGTGCTCCCCTTTCAGGCTCCCCAATTTCAGGTCTGTTGCTCCTGCCACTCCCCCTCTAGGAAATCTTTCCTGACTTGTCAACAGAAGATCTCACTCCTTCCTCTGACTCTCTGACTTGCTGAAATCTTCATTCCAAGAGTTTTGAACTCAATCTTCACTCTGCTAGTTAATGACAGTGTCTGACCCTAGGGAGGTCACCTGCTGCCCCGGGGCTTCAGTTTCCTCATATATAATGGGGGATACATCTGGGAACCCCCGTTCCTGGGGGTGGGAGCCTGCCCTCCCCCTGGAACTGCTTGCTTGCCTCTGGTGGGTGGTTTCTAAAAGTGAGCTTCTGTACTCTGCTTTGGTGGGTAAAAATGCCCCCAGGAGCCTGAAGCGTACAAGCAGGGTGATGCACATTTGACCCTAGTTCAAGCTGCCTGGCCACAATCCCTAGCTCAGCACCTCTGTTGAGACACTGGCAAAGTCGGGTCATAAAAAGGCCAGTAATCATGCCTAACCCACAGTGCCCCAAGATCTCACCCTCCAAGAGCACTTAGAGCAATGCCTGGTGCTTAGAATGAGTGCTGTGAGTTTGGGTGGCCAGAGGCTCTCAGGACTCTTGGGCATCAACTCAAGCTCTGAATGTACTTTGTAAATTTCCAAGCTCTGAACTGAGCCTGAGTGCTCACCTCTGACCCCAGACATTTGCCATTTATGCCTGGTCTCATTCCTCTCCAGGGCAAGGAATAAGTCCCATGTCTGGGTTCCCTCAGAGACTTTGTCCTAAGCCATAGTGCCCAGAGGGCATGAGCCCCATGCCCTGCTTAGTTTCCCAGAGTTCCTCAGTCAGAGCCATTGGGGGAGTTGAGGAGGGTCGTGGGCTTCCTGGTCTGGGTCTCTCTGTTGGTACCTTCTGGAGAGGCTCCCATCAGCATTGGCGAGAATGCACAAAGCCCATTGTCATGTGCCAACGGGCTGTGGCATCTTTGCATGGCGAAGTCTAGATGGAGGTGGGCAGGAGGCCGACTTCTCAAGAGCCCCTTGGCTCTGACTTTCCTTGAGTCCAGTTCTTTTGGAGTCTTAGAGACTTCCTGTGTCCTGCCCCACCCTCCAGCCTAGGGACTCGGGCAAGGCGGGGAGGATTCTGGGAGATTTACGGATGCGGGGTCAGCGGGAGGTGAGCAGGTGCAAAGAGAGGGTGTACTGGCTCTGCAGTTGCATTCGCTTTTCCAACAGGTCAGTGAGCTGCCGAGCTAATTCAGGGAATTGCTGAGGCGGCCCCAGCAGCAGCTGTGCACCATCCGTCAGCCATCAGGGCGCTGAGCAGGAGAGGCAGCACCGCCCGGGCTGGCCACCAGGAGGGGCCGGGTGTGGGGACACCCCTTAGAGAAGCAGACTTTGGCCAGCTCAGGTGGTTGACGCAATCCTGTTGCTGGGTACCCACAAAGGCAGACGTGGACAAACGGCACCTGTGGGGCTCTTGGGCATACTCAGGTTCAAATCCCAGCTGGCACCCAGCATGGAGCTGAGGGCTGGTTCCTTAGCCTCTGAGAGTTTCATCTTACTCATCTGTCACATGGGTGCAGTAACAGCCTTTGTACAAGGTGCTCAGAGGGTTCAGAGGGGCCAGGGAGGCACCTGTCTGTGTAGGGAGCACAGTGAGGTCTTCCCTGCCTGACTGACAGTGGGGTCCCTGCATGTCAAATTTGCTGGGATTTTAGTAGACGGCACAGAGGCATGTGGCAGGATTGTTCTCACCCTGTGTTCCCGCACCTGTCATGTGTTGGGCAAGGGCTGGTCTCTATCTGGAAGAGACGCCGGTCTGAGGGCTCACACATCTGCTCAGAGGGCCGCTGTGCATCTGTGAGGACCCTCCGAGACAACAATAGCAGCGGGAAAGGCAGAGGGTGGGAAAGCGTGGCTCAGAAGGGGCTGGTACAGTGTCTCAGGCGTGACATGCGCAGATGCAGTGAGGAGAGGCCCAAAGTGGTGATGTGAAATCAGCACTCACCTGATGAAGATTCTGGAGGGCCTTGAACACTGACCCGGGGCTCAAGCTTCCTCGGCAGCATCAGGTAAGAGCTTCTGAGGCACTGGACAGAACCCACAGGTAGGGTCTAGTAGGGGTAATGTTTGTAGCATCCTGCGGAGGAAATGTGACTGGTCCTTGATGATGAGGGATGCAGTGTGGGTGTGTGGGGGGGTGAGGAGTGGAGGTGAGTTTGAGGGGGGCCGAGGAGCTCCTCTCACACTCAGGATTCTCCTGCGGAGGGAGAAGTTCTCACACTCTGGTTTCACAATGGGAATCCTCCTGCCGTACTGCTGTGGAGCTCTTGGCTTTAAATAACAAATCTACTTGGTGTCCTGTTCTTTCTTTCTTTTTTAAGGAAATAATATTTGGCATGCACTATGTGATGGGTCTCTGCGTTGAGTTCCTGGCCACAAGTTCTTTCTTTCTTTCTTTTTAAAAAAAAACGCTTTAATTGTGGGAAAGGGCACAAACACTGACTTGCCTTCCTCCTCATTGTAAGCGGACAGTTCATCAGTGTTGAGCACATCTGCATTGTTCTGCAGCATGTCTCCAGAACTCAGCATCTTGCAAAACTGAAAATCCATTAAAAATATCCATTAAAAGATAGCCCCCTCCACTCCCTCTTTTCTCAGCTCCTGGCAAACCCCAGCTTTACTTTCTGTCTCGTAGGAATTTAACTACTCAAGCTCCTTTGTAGAAGGGGAACTGAATAGTATTTATTCTTTGTAATTGGTTTATTTACTTTAGAGTGATATGTCCTTGGGGTCAGAGAAATAGTGAAACAGGCACTTTGCTTGTACATGGCTGACTCAGGTTTGTTCCCTGGCACCCCACATGGTCCCCTAGCACTGCCTGGAGTGATCCCTCTGTGCAGAGCCAGGAGAAATCCCTGAGAAAGGCTAGGAATAACCCAAAAATAAACCAAACAAAAATGGTAAATCCATCTTATAGCATGAGTGGGAATTTCCTTCCTTTTCAGGCTGAATAGCTTGTGCCTAGCCATTCATCATCAGCTGGAGACCCTGGGATGCCTCACCTCTATAGTAAGTCATGTGCCATGGACATGAGCACACACACCAGTCCAGGCTTCTGCTTCACCATTATTTTGGAAATTCTATTTAATTTGGAAATTCTATTTTTAATTTGGGGGAGGGGATTGAGGACACACCCAGTGGTGCCTAGGGCTCAATCCTGGTTCTCTGCTCAAGGATCATTCCTGGTGGGGATCTAGAGGACATATATGGTGCCAAAGATTGAATTAAGCTCAAACCCTACCCACTGTATTTTCTCTTTAGCCTCTATTTAAAATAATTTTGGGGTGGAATAAGCTCAGGGCTTATTCCAAATTCTGTGCTAACTTTGAATAAGAACTGAGGTTGAAAGTAGGTAAAGGGATACGCATGATAACAGGATAATCTATCAGTATCTGTGTTGCAAACCATAAAGCCCAAAAATGAAAGACATTAAGAGAAAGAGAGTGGGGAGAGAGGAAGGAGGAGAAGGGAAGGGGGCAGAGAGAGAGACAGAGAGAGAGAGAACAAGTGACTGCCATGTAAGTGGGGGGTAGGGGGCAGGAGGGAAACTGGGGACATTGGTAGTGGGAAATTAACACTGGTAAGGGAAGGGCGTTGGAACATTGTATGACTGAAACCCAATCACAAGCAACTTTGTAACTGTATATCTGATGGTGATTCAATTAACAAACAAACAAACAAACAAATAGAATGTGTAGTACCATTTATTCATAGCTTTCAAATGTCATAATTAAAGTCTTGTTAATTGCAACAACAAACAAACAAACAAATCCTGTGCTAAGGGATTACTCCTGGTGGGGATGGACACCATATATGGTGCTGGGCATCAACCTGGACCTGCTCTACAAGTTCAAGTCACGTATCTTACCCACCATACTTTCTCTCTGGCCGCTATTTAAAGATCTTAAGACCCATCCTTACTATTCCTGGATCTGGGCTTCTTTTCACAGGGTCACAGCGCTTGCTGCTGGGGGGCAAGGGCCACTCCTAGAGGTGCATGGACTGGTAGTTCCAGGCTTGTGCCTGCTGTCGGGAGGCTCAAAGTGGCATAAGGGTACTACACCTGGCAATGCTCATGCAGTACTGGGGGTCAAATTCAGGGCCTTGCACACCCCTGAGACAGTTCCGGTTCTAGACTATCGCGGAGGAATAGTGAAACCCAACTGTTGTTCACAGACAGGAACAGGGTGAGGAGTGTCTAGCCATAGCCTCAGGGGAGCTAGTGTGGCTGTCAAATTTAGAACTTAGGGTTCGGGTTCTCAGTGACTTCCTTGGGCACCCCACTGTTGCATAGTAATTTTATACATGGGGACACAGAGCCAACAGAGACAGGGATCCCAAATGTGCAATGGGCAGTCAGGAATCAGCTAACTGCCCCCGCCTCCCAGCGTGTGTTCCAACTCCTAGGGTTCCAGGATTCCTTCCCACCCTGAGCTGCAGTACAAGGGTCAGCTCCCCATCATGTCATTCCTACAGGCAGTGGAGACCCCAGGAGATCCACAGGACCAGGCTGCATGGACTATTTTCTCTCAGAGGCCTCAACTTACCCTCCTGTACAATTGGGAAGGGGTTTCTCAGGGTGCTTGCACTTAGCTCTTCTTCATGTGAGAAAACAAATCTCCATTTCTGGGTGTGCTGGCCAGTTCTTGCTGGTGGGCACCACTAGACATTAATTTGGAATATGTTTTCCCTCTATGGAGCAAAAGAACAGACAAACCAAGAGCCTGGCCACAAGGAGCCCAGGCAGGCACAAGCCCTGCCCCCTCCTCACTAGGACTTGGAAGGCAGGACATGCTGCCCCTACTGATTTGGTGCCCTTACACCCCAGAGCCTCTCCCAAGGACCAGAGTAGACTGTGGCCCAATTCCTCCACCCCACAGCTCTTGAGAAGGGGTGACCTTCGTGTCAGCCTGCCACCCCTACTCATTAAGGATGCATGAGGTTCAATATGTGAGTGAGACCAGCAGGCGGCTGGGTCTATAATAAACTTCCCCATTTGGCTGCCCCACCAGCCCTGCTGGCCGGCCTCATGGAACATTCAGTGGTGGCCAGTATCACTTATTTATTACCAAGCACTTAGGCAGCTCTTCTGGGCTTCTGCCCGAGCACCCTCCTCCTTCCTCCCATCTACTAGGTCCCTCTCGTTCCCCAAGGCACCTCCTTCCCCTTCTCTCAGCTCTGGAGAGACCTTCCAGTGCTACTCAGGTATGAGCTGGCCACAGAGGGCTGATCCAGCACAGCCCCATGGTAGCATAAGGGGTTGCAGCTGCTGTTTAAGCCCAGCTGCCAGGCTAAATGGCCCTGTCCTGGGAGGGGCCAGATGACTCGAGGCCTCTGGCTCTGCAGGGTCCAGTTGCAAATGGCTGGTCTCCCAGCCCCAGAGAACAGCCTTGGTCCTGCATGACCCACTCTGCTGGTCTGGTATGAGGTTCTAGAATGGGTTTGACCCCTTCTTGACCCCTACTGGCCAGGTGGTCTCAGAATGAGTACACAGTTCCTCTGAGTGGCTGTATTCCCCGTCTTCGCAATGGGCAGCAGTACCAGGCCAGGTGCCCTGCCTGCAGCAATGGTGTGGCCCAGCTGGTAACTGGACAGACATCAGGGGTTGCTCGGTGGCTCCCCATCTCAAGAGTATGGAGTAGGTATTTGAGCTAGAAGTGTCTGAAGCAGGACTTGACCCCACCTTTTGGATTCCAAGACCTGAGGCCTCCTGGGAAGGAAGCGTCTCCTTGCTCTCCTCCAGTGTCAGAGCAAGAGGTGCCTTGAAGAACCCTCCAACCAACAGCTTGAGGCCCAGAGAAGGAAAGGGGTTGTGCAGGGTCACACAGCACCCACCAGACAAGTCATCTCAGGACCAGTCCTAGGCCCTATGCCCTGAGCTGCTGGCTCTGGCGATCTGACAGGGATCAACCTGCTCCCCTTAGGCTTTTATCATAAGAAGAGCATCTCTCCTAGGACATGCCAAGAAGGAGGCCAAGAAGACAGCAGAGACCATGGGAAGAAGCTTCTCAAGGACAAGGGAAGGCACTGCTATGTGCCTGCAGAGGCTCAGGACTGGGCCAGGGATGGGGGGCCAGGAACAGATGAGACAGTGCCCATCATCGGGTCTCAGGACACATATCCCAACCCAGCACACACCAGCCTTCATGTTTATTTTCCTTCATGTTCTAGTTGAGAGGAATAAGGCCATTGAGGTCCAGGGGCTCTCTGAGGAAGTGATGCTTCTCCCCTGCGTGGAACCCTTCAGAATCTTCACCCTCCTCCTGGGACCACAGGCCTCCATGCTGGCGTTTCTGCAGACACCGACCCCGAACTTGGACCATGGTTTGCTCTAGGCCTGCCCCTCGCCTGGCTGGGGGCTGTGCTCTGCCTCCTCCTGGCTGCCCCTTGCCCTCCGGGCTCTGAGCAGAGGCTGACCACACTGGGCAGCCAGATTGTACATGGTGACGTCAGGTTTAGGATGCTGTCGTCTGTTGTGCCCCTGCAGCATCAGCAGCTGCCTGTCTGAATAATTCATTGGGGCTTGTTTACTCATCCCTTTCTGGCTGTTAGTGCCTCTCCAAACCTCACTTCAGCCCCCTCCTAGGTCCAGCTGCCCTGGCCTCCACCCCATCTCTAATTTGGCCACCAGAAAGCGGCTTCAGGACTAGTGATGGGACATGAATTATTCAGTCCTTGCTTGGCTGGAACCAGGGCAGATATTGGGGTTGGAGGAATCTGCTCCAGGCAGTCGGACCCATTCTGGGCATGTGGGAGACGTTTCCATTTCTACCTTCCATCATAGATGAAACCTGAAGCCTGTTGGGTTCAATCCTCTGGCAGCGAGGAGCCGTGCGTGGCAGAGTGGGCCTCAGGGAGCACAGAGACCTGTACACGGCTCCCAATCGTTGTCCAGAGCTTCCACACATCAGCCATACTGCGGCATGTTCTCTCAGAGGGACCAAGAGCACGGCTTGCAGTCAGACCACCTGGGTGTAAGTCCTGGTCCTTCTACTCTGTAGCTGAGAAAATCTGGTCAAGGGGGAGACCTCCTGGTGCTGCTGCCTGTCTTTTCATCCAAAGAACGAGCCCCAATGCTTTAGGGGTGCTGTGTGCACCACACAACTGCCACCACTTGGCTGTTTCATTTGCCTTGCTCACCATCCTGAGAGTTTTCCGTAAACAGATTTTGTGGGCTGTCATTTCCTTGGCACCTCCAAGAACTAGTCCTGAGGTGGCTGCTCATAGATGCTTGGTAAATGCTTGGTGAATGAACGAATAAGTGAATGAGTGAGAAATTGCTCTCTAGAGAGGCAACGGGTTGATTTATGAGGCAGTGAGGAAGCATCTTATTGCTGAGTGGGTCACAATTCACCAGGCATCCCAAAGCGAGGATTGATGCCCTAGTTAGAAAGATGCTCATTATAGCTCCTCCCTTCTCGTTAAGCTGCCATGGATCTAAGATGGAATGAATACAAATGGTGATGGGGATAGTGGGAAAAGATGATGATGGTGGTGGTGGTGGTGGTAGAGATGAAGATGCTGATGATGATGATGATGATAGTGGTGGCGAAGGGATCCATCCTATGATATGGGGGAGGGAGGTAGGTAGAAGAAGCAGCTGGTCCCCTGGTCCAGGCTCTCAGTATCCTCCTTGTGGGCAAGGAAGGATATTTGTTCTCAATATTCCTGGTTTCTGACTCCTAGGAAGCAGACAACCAAAGTTCACTAAGTGTTTGAGCCTCTAATTGGGTCAACTCAGAACTGACCTTCCGGGCCTCCCTCTTCTCTGTGACTCTTCCACCTTGTCCTTAGTTTCCCTAACTTAAACATGGCTCACAAGTGGAACCCCTTGCTCTGACTACCTCCTCCACAAAGGCTCGTCCCAGCTTATCCACAAAGCCCACCAGACTGCCCACTCCCAGGCCAGTGGGTTTCTGGACCCCACCAATGTGGTGGTCACCCCACCCACATCCTCCCACCCTGATCAGCTATTTTGATATTTCTGTTGCTTTCCAAAAGGCAGCTTCCAAGATTCAAGACCAGGTGGTGCTGGTCTTTTTTGGAGGTGCTAATTAATAATTTAACTTCATATAATGATAATTTTATCTTGTTGCAGTTTGTGGATTTATGATTATCTCATCCATCCGGTGTCTGGGGCTCAGCACGAAACATCTCTCCTGCTGGTTGCTGGGGTGCCTGGGAGTTTCCGCACAGGGAGCAGAGCCAGAGGCAAGGCATGGAAGGCAGGAAAGGCCTCTGAGCCCATTTCAGAGCCAGGTTTCTGCAGGCTGTGGCTTTAGTCCATAACCACAGTCTTGACTCTCTCAAGGATGTGTGGCCTGAGAAGAGAGGCTGGAGCAAGTGACCTTTCTGCCCTTTCTCAAGCAGATTTCCTCAGATGTTGGGAAAGGTCCATAGCAGCCTGGCCCAGCAGAAGGGACCTTGAGAGCAAGTCCTGGAGTCTCTGCCCCATCTTCTCATCTGAGAACATAGAGACCAGGAAGAGCTTGCTTGGGGACCTGAGATGCCATCCTAAAATCCTGGTTAACTCACTGTCTGACAGAGCTTTCTTCTGCAGCTTGAATGGATACCAAGGGAGATAGTTGAGGACCTGAGCACCCTAAAGGTCTCTCCTGCTGGCAACTGAGAGTTAGGGATTGAGCAAATGGACTTGGTGAGAATCCCTCCTGAGAGCATGCAGAATTTTATATGGGCCACAAGAACAACTGGCGATCCCTGCTAACCATTGTCCAATTCTGGGTACTGCTTGGAGGGCTCTGGCATGGAAAAGACAGCAGAGCAAGGGACAGGAGGCTAGGAATATTCTGGGGTTGAACTTCTCAGACATCGAAGAGATAAAGAATCTAGAAGAGGAGGCTCTGGAGGGCCTTGGCTGATGTTGATTCGAAGTCAGGAGCAACTTGGCCACTCTAGGGCTTTAGTTCATGCTCTGAAGAGGCTTGAGGAAGAGCCATGGGGTGGAGGGTAGTAGAGAAGGGAGGGTACTAGGGGAGGGCACTGGGGAGGGTACTACGTACTAGTATTGCTACAGCCCGGGTTGTGGGGTCACCTCTGGAGGTAGGAAACAGCTATGGAACTCAGTCAGGTGGCTGGGACCCTCCCCTTCACCCACCTGGAGTCTCAACTCCCCTCCCACCTAAAACCTGACTGCTCACCAGGCCTTAGGCTGGCCCTGGCCATTCTAATGACATGCTATTGCTGAAGACCAGATTGGCTGTGGCATCAAAGTATTTGGGGACCCTCCTGACAGCTCGAGAAGCACCCCCACCCCCAGTCACTTTGGGCAGCTTGAGCTCTAGCCAGAATGTTCTCCCAGCAATTGTACCTGTCACTTCTCATTAGAACTGATGCCCTGGGCACCTGCCAGGGGGCTATGGGCCATAATTGCCCCTGTTCTCTCCCAACGCCCTCAGGGAGGCTGCTGCCTGTCCTGGCGGGCCCCTGGAGACACCCAAGTCTTCGGAGTGCCAGGTTCTGGTCTCACCCAGTTCCCATCTCCTTGGCTACAGCTTAATTGTAAGATCCCACAGGGCACTCTTGCTTCAAATGACACTGTGACCTTTCTTTGTTTGGACTCCTCCACCCAGGGCTGGCTACAGTTTGTGTGGTCTGACAAGTCTCATCTGTGACATGCGTTTGTCCCTTGGTCACTTAAAATTCAAAAAACCTTAGAAGGTCAGAACTGAACAACCATCTTTAATGATTAGTAAATTCATTTATTTTTTTAGCACTTTAGATTTTGGTGTGCCATACAAATTGTCCAAATTATATATGTGCCCCCATAAAAGGAAAATGAACAAAAACCAATAGCACCCAACATACAGAAGCCTGGTCATCCCTTATCTCTCTTTCCTCTACTCTGGCTCCACCAAGGCAAATTCTCTTTAACTTTTCAGTTTCTTCCTTGGCCATCTCTTTTCCAGAAAGCTTCTGAGTTTTTCTGCTTGTATCCGGTTTTGATATCTGTTGGCTTCCTGCCTTGGGAGACACGGATTTCTCTGTTCCCTCTCTACTCTGTTTCCTCCTTAGACCCTTGGGTCATACTTCTTCGAATCTAGAACATTATGTGCTGTCAATGTGACTAATTCTGGAAGTGAGCAGTAGATTTAGGTTTTATCTATTACCTGTATTTAGTTTTTTTCTCCCTGTGTTCTTCAGATGTGCCCCCTGACTGCCTCCTTTCTTAACTTCCCTTCCAGTTATACTGGAATCATGGAATTGAACTTAGTCCCTGTGGAATAAAGCAGTTCTGAGCTGGGATGTATCTTGGACCTAGGAAGAAGGTCCTATAGGCTCCATGTCATGCAAAGGCAGAAGGGAGGTTGATCTGACCCCCTAAGGGAACCTGGTAAGGAGAAATGAGCTCTTGCTACCTGTAAAAACTTCTAGAATTAACCACTGCATAAATATCTCCAGAGGCAATGATCTCCTACAGTTTCAATTGCATCATTTTCTTAGACCTTTTCCCCAAAGATGGATCAAACCGACCAAGCCTTTATACCCTAAATACCCTCAGTGTTTAGTTTGTGAGTGTGGACTACTGGTCTTCCATCAGCTCATCTATTAAGTCCTTGTCTTTCTCTGGTTTCTTTATGCCTGGAGCCCTGAATTTCTAGTTTCAATCTAGCCTATTTTTCCTCTAGGAAGACTGCAAAGTTTTTATCCTCCAAATTTCTTCTGCAAGTCTTCTGTTTCCAGGATTCTATTTTATTGGTTTACTTCCCACTTTTGCTGGAACTCTTGGTAGTTTCTAACTAAGAGTGTACAGAGGGACTTTTCTGAATCCTTAGATAGCTATAGATAGCTATAGAGATAGATATAGATGTTGACGTCTTCAAGCTATTTCTTAATTATCTGACTGGGAACAGAATTCAATATTAAAATATTTTTATAAGAATATAAAAGACATTCCTTCACAGTTATCCAGTACCCAGTATTGCTCTTTTCCCCCTTCTCTCTTTTTGGAACAAACCCAGCAATACTCAGGGATCATGCCGTGGATCTATGTTTGGGGACCATATGTGGTTAATGAGGATCTAGCTAGGGTCGACCATGTACAGGGCAAGCACTTTAACCTCTCTCTCTCTCTCATACCCATCTTCTTCTCCCCATCTTCTCATCCCCACCTTCTCTTGCTCTTGAGAACTCTTACAGTCATCCTGGCTTGTTCTGGTACCTAGTAGTACTTTTATTCTGGAAGTCTCTGAGACTTCCAGAATATGTCTCTGAGAGCCAGAAAATGTACTTGAATTATTTCTTTAATCAATCCCTTTTTCTGTTTTCTCTGTTAATTGGATACTAGCAGGGTTGAAACCTTGTGTCAGCCAGGGCTGCAATAATGCTGCATCAAAGCAAATGAACTCAGAGCAGGGAACTGCAAAACCCCAACTCCTATCCCCTTGGAGACACTAGCTCTCCAGGGCTCAGTTTGAAAACCTGCAGACACTACCATATAAGCTGTTCCTTCCTGGCTAACTCACGGCCACTCTCCAACAGAGCATTCCTCTGCAGTTTGACTGGAGACTGGTGGTAAGAGTTAGGGACCAGACCACCCAAAAGGCAACCAAAACCCATCCTTGCAGAGCAAAAAAAATCTTAGTTTGGCCTTCAACTTCCAGTTCAGAGTCCACCCATCCCACACTTGGGGATTTCTAAAGAGAGGGCATAGGGACCAAATCCCACCTCACCATTTTTTATTAAGTTAAAGCAACACAACTTCCTCCCTGTGGACTCCTCTGGGTCTGGTTCCTCTGATTCAATCTTGATATTCTATTTTCATCCCTGCCTCTCTGGGGATAATGACAAGGGGCATGTAATTGCTACCTGCTGGGTAAAGAGCTCTATCTTTTATTTGTCTTCAAATGTTCTTTCCCCATAATTTGGCCCCTACCAGCCCTGGAGATCTGATGGCTCACCCCCAACAGAGGCCTTTATTCCAGTCAGTGGACCTTCTGCACTCCTCTGACCCACACTCCCTACATTTAACAGTCTCACAGGTCACGGATTCTATCAGTGATCCTTATGGAAAACAGCTGCCTGTCCTTTCTCTGCCTCTCTAAAGCAAAACCCTGTCTTCTTTCATGGTTCAGCACTAATACCAGCTTTTTCAGGAAGTCTTTCCTTGAGTAACTTACTTGTTCTCTTGAGTTTCATTTATTCATCTGTATAATGGACGTTCTGGGCTCACTTATGGAGTCTGGAGGAAGCTAAAATAGGCTAATAAAGGACTTGGCATAGTGCTGGGCACACATAACAATGGTTCAAAAATGTTCTCCATTATTATTGTCTGGGATCTCTTGTAAAAATGTCTCACTCTGATTTGGGTGTATTTTTCCACTGGATGGGCCAGCTGGGTTGGGGGGTTCTTTCTAATTCTTGACTAGAATTAGAATTAGATTACCTGGGGGACTTTTTGAGGGCATGGCTGCCTGAAACCATATCAGATGAATTGTCTATAAATCTCTGAGAGGGGGGCCCAGGCAGCAGTATTTTAAATATTTCCCAGGCAACAATGGATTCTAACAGATAACCATGTTGAGAATAGGCGGAATTGGATCACGAGCTGCCTGAGAGCAAAGCCCAGGCACTGTCTACATGGATATCTGTGCTATTGTGGTAGATTACAGAAAGAAATGTTTGTTCTTTGTCTCCTTCCTGGTCCCAAGCTCTTGCAATCCTGGGAATTTCCTAATGATGAAAGCAGAAAGATATCTTTTGTGGTATTCATGAGGTGACTTTTGGAAAGTCCTGGGTCATTTAGGGAAGAGGTTTGGCCATCAGAGGAATCATCCACATGGACAAAGAATTGGAGCTTTTAGTCCCTCCCCCTGACCATCTGGCAGGGAGGGGGCCAACAATTGAGTTCTACATGTCACTCCAGTCAGTGAATTGACTCCAAAGAGAAGCTTATTGAAACTGCCAACCTAAGTGTCTAGGACTAAAGCACAGGTGGCAACCTGTAAAGGAGAAGGCAGCTGAAGGGGAGAGGGACCCTCATTTCCCACCCACCCTCATCCCCATATTAGTGCTCAGCACTAATTATATTGACCATTAAATGGTCAATGGCAATGGTATTGATAAAATCATGACTTTTTCTGGTTTGTTATGGGTGAATCTGGCGGATTTCTGTTCTTACATTGACTTTCTGAGTTTCTAGAATGTAGTTGGTTTTTACTAGTTTGAGATGTGGTGTGTCTGCTTTGTGGCTGCATGCCATGGAAGAGCCAGTAGCAGCTCTGCCTTTAAGGGCATCTTATATGGAGGAATCTGTAACTCGATGGATGCCAATAAGGATTCTGTAAGCCAATGGATACGTGAGTGTCATAAAAAAGTCCAAGTTGTGAAGGGGGGTGATTGGAGGCATGGATTTTGCACTGCTGTTCATGGGGTCAGACCTGATGACTGAGCAGGCCATGTAGAGGGCAGCCTGTGTCTGCCTGAGGTGGGGATCACACTCTGGGGTCTGGGGGTTCCATTGATGAATGACATGAGATTCACCAATTCTTTCATTAGCCCCCAATGTAGTGCCATGAATGGGTGGTATTCTTCCTGTCTGCTCTAAAGCCCATGGGGAACACAGAACACTCCAAAATTCCAAGCCAAGGGCTTCCAGCAGAGAGTCACAGGGTCAGGCCCTGGACTGTGTTCCTGCCCTTTGGTTCTATGCTTGAATAGTCCCTCTGGAGTGAGACTCAGCGTTATCAGTGCTGGCTTCTGGAGTGAGTCACTCAGAGGAGATGAGGAGTCATAGGGGACCCCTCAAGATGTTTACTCCAGCAATGGCAGCTCCTCTTGGGAACATGTCAGGGAGGAGCTGTGGAAACAGGTGGTGCAACTTGTGTTGTATGTGAGTGTATGTGTAAGAGTATGTGAGCTTTGCATGAGTGTGTGCCCAGTGTGAATATTTGAGTAAGTATGTATGATCATGTGTCTGCATGAGAGTATATATGTGTCCTGAGTGTATAGTATGTAAGTATGAGTACACATGTATGTGTAAGCATATGTGCGTGCCTTGAGTGCAAGCATGAGTGTGTGCATGCATGTGTGCCTGAGTGTGAGCATGTGTGTGTGTGAGTGCATGGCAGTGCATGCACTCTCATGTGACTGTGTTTCTTGCTGCCAGTGTGTGGAGGGCAGCTGGGTGTTCTCACGCCACAGCTGTGGATTGCGTGTACTGTTGAACAGTGTGTGTGTGTGTGTGTTGCTGATTATCACTGGAGGCTCCTGCATGTCTCTGAGCCTGTTCCTTTAGCACCATGACCCCAGGTGTCTAGAGGGTAGTTCAGGGACTCTGGTGGTCACCCTGGCCCGAGAAAGAGCCCTGAGGAGACTGTCTCTGGGCCTGAGTTCAGGGCCCTGTGGAAACCTGTCTCTATCCAGCTTCTACCCCCTCCTCTCTTGGGGCCCTGTTCCTCACAGTGGGGGTGGGCTTCTTGCAGAGAAGAAGCTAGTGTGTGTACAGAAGAAACTGCCTGTGGCTCTGGGTCGCCCCCCGCCACCCCACCCCCTCCGCTGTCTTCCTCCTGCTCAGCCTCCCCTTCTGCCAGGCCCAACTCCAGCAGGAAATTTCCCTGGGCACCTTTACTCCCAGCTGTGTGTTAATTGCTTTGTCATCAGCCTTCCCACCCACCTCAGAACAAGGGACAGGGTGACCTTGCCACCCAACTTTCATCCTTTTCCAAACCGGGGAAGGAGGGACAGCTATGAGAGTGGGTGCAGGACTGGGGTCCGCAGAAGAGGACGCTAGGTGTGAGGGCTGGACCCTAGAGCCAGTCCAGTCGCTCCCTCCTCCACCCACAGCTGTTGCTAAGGGACAGAGGCGCCTTCTCAGGGAGCAAGGTCTTAGGAAGAGAATCCCTGGTGGGCCAGACCTGTCGGGCCAGGGGAGTATGTGTGTGTGTGAGAGAGAAAGAGAGAGAGAGAGAGAGAGAGAGAGGTGTGTGTGTGTATGTATTTATGTGTGACTGATAAAAGAATCAAAGTTTTTGCAGCCCCTTCACCCCTGCCCCATCTTAGAACATCAGAGCCAGTTCCAGGTTCTCCTTTGCAGGGACTCAATCCCCTGGGCCAAGCAACCTCATGGCAAGGAACTCCCCAGAGAGGGCCAGAGGTTATTATTGGCAGGAGGGAGGAGGCAGCTCCCAACCCCATCTTCAGCTCCAGTGACAGGGCAGATGGTGATGGTGGGAGCATCTGAGTGTCTCTGGTGGTGGGGGGGAAAGTGGCACAGCCCAGGCAGGCCCAGCTGACTATGAGGCCCAGAGGCACGTCTGACTCCTCCCTGCCTCTCAACTTCTACACATTCTGGCTCCATGGAGCTGTGCTCAGTGGGAGTTTGTTAAAGAGATGGAGAGCTGAGCAGAGTGAAGGGATGCTGCAAGGCATGAAAAGAGCAGGTAGAGGGTGGCAGGTCCAAGGAAAAGGAAGGAGAGAAATTAAGGGGTGGTGAGAACAAGTGAAGTTAAGGCTGTAGCACTAAACATGCCTCGAATCTTAGTGGCTGAATGTAGTTTTTCTGGTTTGGTTTTTTTTTTTTTTTTAGATTTTGGTCTATATCCTGTAGTGCTCAGCGGTTATTTCCAGCTCTTACTCCCTGTGATGTACAATTTTACACTGCCCTCAATGATTGGGTTTCATGCCTACAACATCCCAAAACCACACACCTTATCAGAGTGTGGGTTTCCCTCCACCATTGTCTCAGGACCCTACCCGCTTCCCCATCACAGCCATGGAAAGCTCTGTTCTCTTGACCAGAAGGAGCTCTTAAATCCTGTTGTTTGGGGGCCATTTGTTATATTTGTTATTCCTTTACTATGGTTCTTGATTGAACTCTTATGGAAATGTTCCTAGTGAGATTGTGCTATTCTTGCTTTAAGCGCCCCCAGTCTCTGATCAATAGATTGAACCCTTCATTTGGGCAAAATAGGCTTTATTTTAGAATATTTGAAGAAAAAAATTCCCCCTTCACCAAATTTTGGGTTTGTGCAGTTTGATCTAAATTAGAAAAAACAAAGGGCTTGTAACTACTAGAACTTGAGTTCATACCACATGTAAGAATGTCAGCAGAAGGAAGTCAAGGGGAAAAAGTCACACAAAAATGTTTACTTCCGAGCTACAACTTTTCTTCTAGGATCATAGTTGCTAACAGTCTTGTCCTTTACGGCCCCTTAACATCTTCAGAATCAACTACATACTCCTTAGAACTGAAAAGATCTGAATAGTGTCTTCCTCATGTCTTTCCCTCTAAGAGTGCCTCCCTTTGATGCCTGCAGCCAAACTACTTCTAGGATGTCCTTACAGGCACCAGAACAGAGCTCAAGCCCAGTCCCTGCACACTGGCTGTTTCCTCTGCTTGGGACTTGTCTTCCAGTCCCTTAACTTAGACGCCCACTCTGTCAGCGTCTGTCTGGCCCCTCCTCTCTTTCCTGCGTGCCCCTGTTGTCTCTTGTACAAATTCATTCACAGTCCTTGTCACTCTGCCTGACAGTTATTCCCATTCATGTCTCTCTGGCTAAGCTGCCGAATCCTGGAGGACAGCAATGGTGTTTTATTTCCCTTTCTCTCTATTGTCCTGAAGGTAAGGCCTAACATGGGACGAGAACTGGTGTACGTTCCATATGTGCCAAATAAATGGATGGGTTGGAGAATAGCTACAAGAGCACCAATTTTAAGCTCTCTCTCTAAACCAGAATTCCTCAACAGTGCGGGCCAACAGCTATTGCCCTTGGGCATGCGAATCAAGTTTTAATCAGCATGCCATTTGTTGACATGCCTTACGAAAGTAGCTCAAAGGTGAGAGAATTTTCTATCTGATTCTTTGCTGTAAAGTTTCCTTACCACTATCCTGTTCCATTGGCACTTAATCTTTTCTGGATGAGAGAGACACCTTTGAGAATTTGATAAAAAGCTTTGCAATTGAATATATGCACACTCAGAGAAGAGTTTGCATTCAATTTCATGAGGATCAATGACCCCTTGAATCTCATCCATCAATCCCCTAGGGTTAAAACTTCTCAGGACTAGTGAGAGGAGAGCTGAGAAAGAGATAGGGAATGCAGGACATGGTGCTGGGGAAGCTGATAAGAATAAAGGCCTGATATGTGAGAAATTAAAACTGCAGGTCCAGGGAGGAATAGAATGGGCGGGGAGCACACTTATGTCCAGCATGCGTGAGGTTCCAACTTTGATCCCCTGCATTTTATGCCTCCTGAACACCACAGGTATCTTCCTTGTGACCTCTGAGCACTCCCAGTGCAATTCTAGTAATCCCTCACCCCAGCACCTTCTAAATTGCTGGACTGAGTATCACCAAGAGTGGTCCCTGGCTCCCAAGCACCACCATGGAGGTTCCCCTCCAGAATAAAAAATATTAAAAGTGTTTGAGAAGGAGAATACATTACCCATAAGTATCTCAGACATAAAGTTGACCACCAATGGATGGCCCCCCGTAGATGGCAGACTCCATTATGTATGGTACATAACATGGGCAGGGAAACCCATTCTGACTCTCAGCAGGGATCTTATAACTGGAGCCCACCAGTCTCCTAGGATCTGGAGACTGTGGTCCAGTGAGCAGAAGCTCCTTATCTTAGTGGGTGAGGAGAGGCAAGGAGACCCCACGACGCAGGAAGGGATGCCCACCCTGATCTTCCTGTGGAGAGGCACAGCGGTGAGGGTAGGGAACGGAACACAAACTATTATCATGGATCAAATGAAGCTTTGCTTTCTTGAAAACATGAGCGGGGTGGGGAGGTGGGAGATATGAAAGCCTGGGAGCTAATGAAGTCATGAGCAATAGGAGGCGTTAGGGCCTCTGGGAAGCAAATTGTGGGCCAAACGAGCTCATTTTTTAGCGGAATTATTAAATTAGCAGATGAAGGAAACCCATTAGACATTATGAATCTTGCTTTGAGCAGTGCCCTTGATAAAGGGTTGCACAGATGCTCGCTAAATTCATTCCAAACAGGGTAGCAGGGAGGCTGGCGCTTCTGGGATCCCCAGTGGGGAGGTGGGGCTGATGCTGAATGAACATATGGGTCAGGTATTGTCTTGGGGGCTTTAGGTCCACTACCCCCTTTCAATGCCTACCCTCAGCAAGGAAAGGTTGATTGCCTCAGAAGGCAAGACAGCTCAGAGGGCTGGAAGGACTCACTGTAGTTTGCGTGATGTCAGGGCTGAGCTCATAGACGAATACTAGTCTCCTTCATCCAAACCAGCGCTCCTGTCCTGCAGGTGAGAGCTAGTTCCTTGCCAGGAGCTCTCAAACTTTAAAACAGAGCAAAGGAACATAAGAAATGAATCCAGTAAGTGAATTAGGACAAGATCTGGAACACCTGAGACCCAAGAGGGGTAGAGGGTGGTAGTAAGTCAAGGATGAAGAAAAGCTGACCTCAGCAGTAGGGCTAATCTCAGTTTTCTGCCTTCAGGAATGTGTAAGGAGTGGGGAGATGGTTAGAGACCATGGCTGTGGAATCTACAGCATGGGGGAAATGGTTAAATGTCCTGAGGAATACAGAGCAGTTCACAATGATGGAAGGGTGTAGGCTGTAGCAAAAGACCTCCCCCAGCTAGGTGTCGGTGTAGCATAGTAGAAGAGTCAGACTCTGGGTCAGGTTAGAGAGGGCCTAAAACTCTCTTAGCTCCACAAGTCTCTTCCAAAATCAAGCACGAGGCAGCCTTTTCTAAGAGAAAGTCCTGAGAATCTTACCAAAATTTGGTTGTGGAGCAAGGAATCTGTGTTTGTTTCAGGCCTGAGACAAACCATGAGCCTGAACACGGAAGGGAGGAGCTAAGAGACCCTGGAGACATGTTCAACTTTGAGGATAGCTGGGGTGATTGCCAGGCCCCTCCTATTTGTAGAGGAACATGTCTAGTAATGAAACCTAGATCTATAGGAGAGAAGACAGGGAGGTGATTAAGAAGGGTCAGTGGTTCAACCTACCTGCATTAGCCTGTCCTGAGGGCCTCTATGTGAAGAGCCTAAGACAGACAGGAAGTGATTCATGGGTGCCATCCACAAAAAGCAGGGAACTATGAGCCCCCATCTCTCTTCTAGTAGCTGTACTTAAACTAGGATCCCCAAATGGGGTTGGACAGGGGATGGATTTGCTCGGGTTGCAAGAGCTCACTTTTCTCTGGGATACCCCCTAAGCTGTTAGGCATCAGTGATCTTTAGTACATCAAAGAGGACTTGGCAGGCAAACAGGAAGATATACATGGCAGGATTGAGCAGTCGGGGTGGGTGAGAGATAGGGACATGCCTAAGAAGCGAAAGGGGGCAGATTGCTCAGGAATTGGATGCCTGTGTGAGCTCTGGAGGCTGGAGAGAGGCAGTAGGGGGCTATGGACATTTCCCCTGGGGTGGAGGGGGAGGAAGATCCACATTAGAAGAATGTGTCAACACTGGAGGCTGGGGAAGGGACCACAGAAATCTAGGATAAGGGTAGCTTCAGGTTGGTGGCTATGAGGAACTGTGCAAGGCCAAAGGGCCATCTGCTTGTGTGTCTCTGTGTGTGTGTGTGAGTGTACTGCCAGGATGCTGATCTCTGAGTGTGTGTTGTGTGTGACCAGGTTTGTGGGTATCTGTTTTGCCAAGAGCCTTTGGTCTTGCTGTGGAGGAACTTGCATGTCTGCACAGGGAAGCATGAGGCTTTGATTTTGCACATGAGTATGAGTTAGTGTATGTGTGTGCACCAGCATGCACCAGATCTAATTTCCAGAAGAAAGCAGCAACCGATTGATCCTGTGCTCACATTCCTGAAGTGAGAGAGCCTGACAAACCTTGCAGAGCTCTGAAACCCACTCCTATCCACATTATTCCCTTTCTGGACCACCTGCTATACCCCTTATAACGGCCTGGATGGTAGCTACACCAACAGTGCTCAGGGCTTACTCCTGCCTCTGTACTCAGCAATCACCCCTGACAGGGTTTTGGGGACCGTATAGGGTTCTTGGAATCAAGCTCAGGTGAGCCACATGCAAGGCAAATGCCCTACCCTATTGTTCTAGCCCCCAAGTGGTTCTTCCAGCTGAAAGACCTGAGAGTATTACAGCAAAACCCCAGTTTCTGATTATAGGGAACAAACACAAGGGTCCTACCCTATTCCAGCCAGGATCTTTCCAGGTGCTCTGAGCTGGGGAAAAGCTACATAGATCTAACCATTCCCAAGATAAGCCACACCCCCCACCCTCCTAGCCCTGTCTCCTACACTTGTGCAGTCACTGTGGCCAGTCAGTGAGGGTCTTTGTCCACATAGTGATATCTGGGGCCACAGAACCCCAGTCTAGCTTAGGCCTGGATCCTTCACTTTTAAATGACTCTAGATTAGCTCCCTTTTTAACCTCATTTTCCCTGTGTTGAATTGAAGCCAGGTTGTATTGTCTGCACATGGCTCATGGCGCTGGGTAAAGAGGCGGGGCATGGAACTGCTTCTCTACGCTAATGTGGGTGGATTCAGACAAATCTCTTGGGTCCTCTGATAAATGCTTAGTGCTACCAACCTGCTCCCCCGATCCTCCCAAATGTCTCATTTGCAGCATTGAGTTTCTCTGGTGCAAGTAAACCTCCTTGATAGATTTCAACACACTGACATGGGGTTTCATCAGAGATGAACGTGCACAGATGGACACTGGGAGCTGATTGAAGTCACCCCAGCACATTCCTGCTGGATCGCCCCCTGGTGAGAGCCCAGATAAGCTAAGTCTGAGTCCAGGTGAGTCAGGCTGGTAGGTGCAGCTAGAGACCAGATGTGACCAGGGTGAGAGACAGGGTAAGAAAGTGGTAAGAGGGCTGGAGGGATAGTACAGCAGTTAGGGCATTTGCATTGCACACAGCCAACCTGGATTCTATTCCCAGCATCCCATATGGTCCCCTGAGCCTTGCCAAGAATGATCCCTGAGCACAGAGCCAGGAGTAACCTCTGAGCATTGTTGGGTGTGTCCCAAAACCAAAAATAAAAAAGAAGAAAGTGATAGGGGGTCAGGAAGTTTGACAGCAAGCGGAAGGTGTCGACCGGAAGCGTGATGTTGTAGGCGGCCCAGCACTGGAGCAGGATGGAGACTGCCTCTTGCTGGCTGAGTTCCTCTGGCCCCATGTGGCAGGAAGACAACATTGCCTGGACCCAGGTCCCAGGGAGGGAGGAGAGGTCTGTGATGTGGAGGGAGCAGGTGGGTGTTCCCTGAGCCGCGGGGATGACGTGTGAGTGAGGCTGTGCCAGGAAAGGGCAAATCCAGTTCTGTCATTGCTGGGCATCACTTCTGGGGACGCTCCCTCCAGGGTGATGCCAAGGGCCCAGGGAGGGGATGCCCCGGATGACATCATCTGCTATTTCTGAGCCAGTTCACAGCCTCCTGCTGCAGGAACTTCCTTCAGGGCATCCATCAGATCCATCTTCCCCTGGGACAGAAGTGAGAATGCACGCAGGCCTCCTGCAAGCGCTGAGGGGTGGGATGCAGGTGGTGGAGCGGAGTCATGTGGGCAGGGTTCACGTCTCACCCTGTCCTCTTCTCAAAGGAAGGACTTTGGGGAATACACTTGGCTTCTCCGACTCCCGTCCCCTCAGACGGGCTCCTAATGACCTGGAGGGCAGCAAGGGACAAAGGCAGGCAGAGTGGGAGGGGAGGACTGAGGACTGCGCATCAGTGTCGGGGACATCCCTCTCTCTCATCTCCTTGGGCTTCCTTCTCTTTGCATGTACCTCCAAAGGTCAGTTCGGTGGAAGCTTCCAGAAAGATATGTCGGTTGCCTTTTTCTGGCTCCTTCCGCAGCTGTGTGGAAGGTAAGTGGTTCACAGGGAAGGCTGAAAGAGGGTGGGAGGAGGGGAACTGAGGTACAACATCTGGCCCCACTGGGGGGTGTAAGGGAAGCGTTTCTGAGTGAAGCAGAACTCAGAGTCCCTCGGGAGCAAGATGGCCCAACAGCAGTTCCAGACCTGCTTCCCAAGGAGAAGTACCAGTGTTCTGTACCCAACCATTCACCCCAGCTGCCTGTCCATCATTTCCGGGAACAGCCCCCTGACTTCCTGTCTGTATGTCTGTCTATCTGTCTGCCCACAACCTGTCTCCCCATGGCTGATTGCAGCTGACGCTCTTGCACCTGGGCTCCATTTATGATGTCTTAGTGACAGAGAGGTGATAAATCAGAGCGCTGGAGAGTGACAGGCAGGAGCACTCACGTGGAGGACGGAGCACGTGAATACATGCGGACTGACAGCTGAGCTGTCCTCTCTGAGATGGGGTCACTCTAGGTCTCCCCATTGCAGAGAGCTATCAGGAGCAGTCTCCGGTCCACCTCCAAGCACCTTCTGTCTGCCTCCCTGACCTCAGACAGAGACAGCCTCCAGGGGAGGGAGAGGACAGACAGTCCCTATGGCAACCAACTAGGCACATTTCCGTTTAGGAAAAACTGGTCACAGCAGCGCTGTCCGACTGAATCACGGGCTGTTAGTAACACAGTGATCTCCCAGTCAATGAAAGTGGCTCCTTGTCGGGACTGGCCACCCACCCTCAGAGTGCCTCTACCAGGTGTGTGCAGGGGGAGTTCCTGAGCAAGGGACGACGTGAGCGAGACAGGGGGTGGTCTGAGTGAGCCAAGGTTCTGATCACGCGAGCACTCTGCACGGTACCTGGCAGCTCGGAGGTGTGCCCAAGTGGAGCTATTTGTGGTGGAAGGTTAGACGCAGTGACCTGGAGGCCCAATTCCATAGCCTTTGAGCTGGAGAAAGATGAAAGGCCAGTGCGTGGCAACAGGTTATGAATAACCAGGAGCTGGGAGTGTGGGATAATGAAGGGCTTCCCAGAATAGGAATGTCTCATCTCCCTCACCCTGATTTGCATGGCTCCTGCAGGCCTCCCTCCCTGCTCCTAACTCAATTTCAATTTCAATTTCAATGTCAATAACTTTCCTGGCACGCCAAGCAGCCAGGGGTTGCCAAAGTGAATTGGAACATTGAGTTTCAGAGTCTTGGACCAGCTTGTCCAGCCAGTGTGCCCGTCCGTCCCGGCCTTCCAGGCCCTTCTTTCGTACATCTCCTCAGTCCTCAGTGCCCTTTGGGGAGGCTGGTATTATCCTGCCCAGCTGCCGGTGAGGCTTTGTCACAAAAGCCACATCCCCTTATTTGATCAAGATGTTCAAGCCACAAGAACGCATGGCAGTCGGTGTCTGCTCTGGGGCCTGCCAGGCAAAGAGCTGGAAGGAGGAAGGATGACGCAGGAGGTGGGGAGACAGCAGAGAAGCAACTGTTCTAATCACAGGGCCTGTGCTTTTATGCAGGGGAGTGGCAGGGAGAGGGGTGCAGGAGACTCTGGGAGCACAGGACAGGCATCTCTGAGTGGAGGGGGCAGAGAAACGAGAAAGAGATGAGGTGGCTTCCTGGGAATCACCTGGAGGGCAGACTAAAGAATTCTTCCCCGAGAGGACAGGGGTGGCCAAACTGTCACCATTAGCACCACTTCTTGTCTTTAAGCCTTAAAAGCAAGTGGCCATCAGATGCTGGCAGATAGCTTATCTTCCGGAAAGGGGAGTGATGGGAATCAAGAGTGTGTTCAAAGGTCCCCAGTGGAAGTGCTGTTGGGAGAGGAGTATAAGCCCCAGGGGTGGGTTTGGGGACAAACGGGCTGCCAGAGGTCCCCACTGTGTCAATCTTGGAACTGGAGTGTGAGCAGCCATGGGTGGGCACCTGTTAAAACTTGACATGTCAGAGAGCTGAAATGGTCACTGGGGGCTGGGAGCCCCAGGAGCACCACTCAGAGTTCAGGCCCAAAGGCCGGAAGTGAAGAGCCCCTGATGAAGCAAGTGCAGTCTGGGGAGGGAGTTGTGGGAGCAGTGGGAAACATAGCCTCTGGCTGGACCATCCATGGTCACTACCAACTAGAGGTTGCCTGTCTCCAACATGTGCGTTCAAACAGACTAGAGTGGGGCAGCTTTGCCAGAGACCCTTGGCAGTGGGCAGTCTGCATCAAAGGCCCAGGTGACCATCTCCCCAAGCCTACCGGGAGCAGAGGAGAGTGACTGAGGCCTTCTTCCTGGGGCCTCTGGCAGGGCAGGAAGACCTCAGGACAGACAGCTCTGAGCTCCGGTCCCCAACCCCAGGGTCTGCTGCCAGTCTGTAGATTCCCCAAGGCATTGTGCTGAGCCAGGAGACACCAGGTCATCTGGGTTCCTGGGGTTCCCTGGGCTGTTGGAGCTGGAACATGGGACGAGCAGGAGGTCCCAGTCAACCTGTTTGTCCTTCCTGGTCCTGTTCTTTGTTCCTCTCAGGGAATTTTGGCAGGGGGCACGAGGGTCGGGTGGGCTAGGGAGTGGGGGAATGCAGTCAGGATGAGGGACATCTTTTCCTCCAGTTCTCTCCTCTGTAAGCCCAGAGATGTGAATCCACTCTGGGAACTACCTAGAGACACACTCTTCATATTGGCACAAACATTGTAAACCCTGAGAGCGCTGAACCCAAAGGCTTACAGATCATTGGCGGTGCTAGTGTCACGTGATGCGGCAGTCGGGGAGGCAGGGGGTGTGTCCTCACACGTCCTCCAAGACCTTGTTTTTTCCTACTGCTTCTTTTCATCCCAAGAGGGAACGAACGGTCCGCATGGCATTACCTAGTAAAGGCCAGGTGCAATGGTTTCTTCTTTCTCAGGACCCTTCAGCTCTGGAAGTCTTCAAACGGCAGTTAGAGCTCTTCTGTGCCCAGGTACCTTCCCGGATCCCACTAGACATGAGGCTGATGTCCATTACAGCAGTGGGTGGGATTGTGAGGTGCAGATCAGCTCAGAGGGGTTCAGCACCAACTTTCAGGCAGCTTTTGCAAAATTTTTTTGCTTGAAAGCCCTGGAAGCCCCTTGCCAGCACTCTCCAACTCACTCTAGCTTCTGTGAACTTCTCTGGGGTCACTCTAGTTCCACTCTTTTCTGGGGGTGGGGAGGTCGCCAGCAGGTACTATGGGGTAAAACCAAGGTCTGGGGCACACCCGCTGTAAATTAAGGCTGTACCCAGGAGGTGAGACCAGTGTATGTGTTTGGCATGGCAGGGCACAAAGGTAGCAATGTGGGGAATTGTGGGAAGGAGTCAGATTCTAGAGCAGGAAAAAGACAGGTTGCAAGCCCGCAGCTTGGGCATCCCCAAGCTCACCCTACTTGATTGACAGGTCACACTTGCATCTGTCCCTCTGTCATGGCCACCAGAGAGAGCCTAGGGCACCTGGAAGACTAGTGACTAGAAAATGCCAGATTCTGCCCATGTTATGTGTGTTTCCCGACCCATTTGTGTTTGTTGAGCTTGTCCCTGGAAATAGATCGTTTAATCAAGTGTAACATAAGCCAATTATATATGAATACAGAAAAGAGTTGTGTTTCTATGGTAATTCATTTAATACAGGGAAGACTGCTAAAAAACTTGCTTTGGAATACTTTGTGGACAAAACAGATCTTCAGAAGGGCCCAGGGGATATGCCTAAGGGGGTAGCACTAGCCTTGAAGGCAAGAGGTCTTGAGTTCCATCCAACTCTGCCCTGAGTTCCGTCCTGAATCCTGTTCTGAGTTCCATCCTGAATTCCATCCTGAGCACTGCCCACGTGACTGAATACCATCTCCTGTTCTGATGTGACACTACCACATATGTGAACCCCTGACCTAACAACAAAAGTTTGAGTAGAAAGAAACCCCAGACAAGGAGCATTAATGATGTTGGTCTCCTTGTTGGAGTTGGAACTGGAAATCCCCCAGGTGATTCTTAGGTTGTCTCTACCAGCTGCCATCTTGGGAAGCCAGACCGCCTTTCTGAGCCTGGCATTCCTGGACTGAAAAGACTTCTTCCCCAAGAGTTGTTCTGAGGAGCAGAAAGTCACATGGAAGGGGGTAGAGTGATCCATGAGTGCAGAACCAGGAGTAAATCCTGAGCACTGCCAGGTGTTCCACCCCCACCCAAAAAGAAAAGGGAAGGAAGAAAGAAAAGAAAAAGAAAGAAAAAGGCACAGGGGGTCCTTCCCATGCTCCCATGACCGTTCCCTGCGCTGATGTTTCCCGACCCCATCAGGCATTTGAGTTCCTCTGACTGTGGTGGGGTTGAGGCAAGGATGTTTCCTAAGAGTAGCTTTGTCAGTGGGGGAAGAACCTTCTCAGAACTGAATGGACTTAGCTACCATCCCGGCAAGGTGACAAGGAGCAGGTGACAGTGTGAGCAGAGAATCTCCTCAGCTGCTCCCAAGTCACAGTCTTGTCTCTTGCCAGGCTGTGATCCGGGTGAGGGTCTGTTTAATAGACACACCCTTGTCTCTGTCCTTTCAACCTGGGCGTTAGCTTGGCCTGAGCCTCTGGAGCAGTCTTATCCCCACTCAGGGCTGCTGGAGGGAAATGGAGGCAGAAGAGAAGAGTCCCGGTGCTACTGCATCAGGCAGCTCAGTTCTGTGCCTCTTGCCCAGTACTAACGAGCTCTTGCTGCTCTTCCCAGAGATCTAAGTGCTTGGATCTGGTGCCTTTCCAGATCTTTCCCCCCCTATCTGTCACTTATCACCTCATGCTCCCAACTCCCAGACCCGGGATCTTGAGGAAAACCTCCCAAGGGGTCACATTCATTCTGGTTATGAAGCCCTGGCCTATTGGCTATTGCCTCCCACCCCAGAATCAGGTCTTTCTTCTCCAGAACCACCACTAGGTATATTCCCCTCTCAGCCAGATTGTCTCCAGTTAGAACCAAAGGCATTTTTTTTTGCTTTTTTGGGCCACACCCGGCAATGCTCAGGGGTTTCTCCTGGCTCTGCACTCAGGAATTACTCCTGGCGGTGCTTGGGGGACCATATGGGATGCCGGGGATCGAACCCGGGCCGGCATGGCCCGGCCGCGTGCAAGGCAAATGCCCTACCTGCTGGGCTATCACTCCGGCCCGGCATTTCTGCTTCTAGGAAGCCAGGATGCCACGTTCCCTCAAAGGAGCCCCCCAGAGGCATCCACTGAAGGTCTGTGTGGAAAAGGGGCAGGGTCAGGGAAAGAGCAAAGGCGTGACTAGGACACACGGCACCCTCTTCTCGTGCAAGCCTGGGTAGGACACCCTCTTCCTGTGGACTTTTCTCTTTCCCTCTTCTCCCGTGCTGTCCCTCTTCCCACCTGTGATGGGCATAGGACGGTTAGTCCCTGAGAAGACCTGAGGAGCTGTCCCTGGACAGTAGACCCAGAGTGATGCCTTGTGGGTCATACATTCACTCCTTCATTCATTCACTCATTCTTTCACCCACTCATTCACTTATTCACTCATCTGCTCACTCCACTCATTAATTCATTCACTCACCTATTCATTAGTTCAGCCAGCACCTGGTACGTGCTGGTATCCTGACACTCTGGGGTGTTGTGACAGTCCCTGCAGCCCATGATCCTCCTTTAACATCTCCTGCAGCCCCCTCTTCCATCATCCAGAAATGTAGAGATGAATGCCCGGCCTGACTGGGGCTCTAGGATCCCTGCTCCATGCCCATGGGTAATTTGACTCACCCCAGTCAAATATGCCAGTGAACACTTTGATGGAAACTGTGGTATGGAGCAGAAGGGTCTCATCTGTGCAATGCCTTCCTTCCGTCATGCGTTCATTCAGAAAATGTTTATTGAGCATCTAGTATCTGCCAGGGAATGGATAGGGCATGGGGCTGTGGAGCTCTGAAACATCAGGTCCCCTGCTCTCAGTTTGCCATGGACTGGGAAGGGAAAGATGGGGCTATACCTGCAAACAGAGTCACCTCGAGGAAGAGGTTGTGAGGCAGGAGAAACTGACACTCCGAGCCACAGGAAGAGGCTGGGGAGCTCCAGAGAATGCAGCTCTTGGTCCAGCTTGGAGCTGTCAAGGTTCCTCGGTTTTGTCCAATTATCCACTAATGGCTGACAATGAATAGATTAGGAAGGGGACTGAGGACAAGGACGCCTAATTATCAAGCAGACGAGTGGAGGAAAACACGGAGTGTCGGTGACAGGTCTCAGGGAAGGCAGGTGAGGGGGCCGGGCAGAGGCAGAACTCCCCCGCACTCACCCCAGCCAGGAGCCTCAGGGCCACACACAGAGTCTCAGGTTGGGGAAAGGTTCTGGGCAGTGGGAAGGAGAGAGAAGTGGGGGAGGACAGAAGGACGGTGGACTCACGTTATTCATTCTGGCCTCAGGACCCTGAAGGTCGTTGCCTCTCTGTCAGGATGGGTTCCCTGAGAGCAGGGAACTGGGTCTGTGGAATGTGCTAGAAACCATTGCTCTGGCTTGAAGCTGTCCTCTCAGCCTGGAAGGACTCTGAACTCTGTGCCACTGTCCCTCCGGCTCCTTCCTGACCTGTGTGTCTTCACAGCCTTTTCCAGAAACACTTCAGACACAAGTTCACTGAGGGGTCCCATGTTCCCAGAATTCTCTCCTGCTTCCTGAGACAAAGGATGAGATTTTTTGCCCCTAGTGGAACCTACTGGGACTCACATGTGCTGGCCCTGCCCGCAGCGCTAAGCTGCCATGCTGGAAGGCACCCAGGTTGGTTGCCCCTCCCAGACTTCTATAATTTTGGTGCCAGTTTGTCCCTCAGACTTGAGATGGCGGAGAGCAGAAGTCAATGGTGACACTTGACAAAGGAGAACAAGCCTGATGTCTCCTGATGTCTTCTCGTTAAACGACCTTATCCGACACACCCCCCATGCCCACCTCAAATATTACACAATACCCAAACCATGGAGCCGTTTCTCAGCACATTTTGTAGGCTGGTACTCTAGGGAGCTCTGGCTGCCTACAAGGAGAGATCCCAGTCCTCCCTCTCTCAGACATGAGCACTCTCTGCCCATGAGCCCCTGAACGCCATGCAAACACAGGGATCTGGAATGATTCTTCCACCAAACACAAGAGTCCTGCCCTGCACAGACCCCCAGTCCTGTTGTTTTGTTGGTACTAACCTTTCCTGCACCCTGTCTTCTTCATTGTTCACATGGTAGGCCCTCCTCATCCCATGCAGGTGAATTACAGTCAGGGCAGTACAAGAACAGCGGTTAAACATGAAAATCTCAGTGACATTTGTTTCTTGCCAGAGCTGAGCTTTCTGAAGAAGCGAGGCCCTGCGCCCGTGTTCATGCCAACAGGAACAGCAACAGTGTCTGCCATGTGCCAGAGGCTTTATGTGCCCTTCTCACTGCCTTCCCATGGGTGGGCACTGTTTCAAGGGTGCAGGTGAGAACACAGATGCCAGACTAAGGTCGTCTTGTTTGCACCAGAGCTAGACTCCGACCCCCAGAGCTTCAGCCATCTACAGTCAAGGCTCTTTCCTGCACTTAACACAGTGAGAGAACTGAGTTGGGAAATCAAGGGGTGAGGGTGTCAGTGAGGCCTTGATCTAAATACACCATCATGTCTAATTGGGGAGCTGCTGGGCATTGGGATCAGGAGCTCCCAGAATAAAGGTCATTGCTCTGGACTGTCTGCTGGTCACATGCTGCAGTGAACTTCAGTGTCCCTATGAGCCCCTGGAGACCTTCACATCACCTTCAGAGATGAAAACAGGTGCAGGTCAGCTGGGGGCTGATTCAAGGGTGAGGCTAGAGTCCAGTGGGCAGCCGACTTTTAGTCTCTAGTTTCAGTCGCAAGACCTTCTCATGCTGGGAAAGAGACAGAGAACCCTGGGAGAGTCTTGAGATCGCAGTCTCAGAGCAGAGTTCACAGCAGGAGCTGGTACAGAATACAGGCATGCTCATGCCATGGATGGGGTGCACAGGGTGTGAAAAATGAACTTCTTAAACTTTGGGTCCCCACCCCATGCCTTTTATCTCTTGCATAATCGTAGATTTTTATGACAGACTATTTTGTTCGTGTGGGGATCAGGCAGTTGTGAGCCATGCCTGGCTATGCTCAGTGACTCACTTCTGGCTCTATGCTCAGGAATCACTCTTGGTAGGGCTTTTTGGGGTCATATGCAGTGCCAAATATCAACCAGGGTAGGGGTGCTGGAGAGATATACATCAGGTAGGACGTTTGCCCTGCACATGGCAGCTAGGGTTCAATCACTTGCATCCCATAGGATCTACCAAACACCTGAACAAGTAATTCCTAAGAGTCAGGCGTAACTACTGAGCATCACTTGTGTAGTCCAACCTCACCCACCACAAAAAGGGAGTTGACTGTACAGAAGGCACAAGTCTATGTGCTATACTACTTATCCAGCCCCAAACATCTTTTTACCCATCCATCCATCCATCCATCCATCCATCCATCCATCCATCCATCCATCCATCCATCCATCCATCCATCCATCCATCCATCCATCCATCCATCCATCCATCCATCCATCCATCCATCCATCCATCCATCCATCCATTGAAAAGTAGAGTACTACCATCCTGGGAAGTTTTTAAAAATTTTTTACCATGTCTACATGTATGGGAGAACAGTTGTAATGATCTTGCTATAACATATAGTCTGGGGCCCTGAAATTGAACATAAAGGGTGGGGGACAGCAAAGTTTGGCAGCAAGAAAAGGTCTCTGAACATGCAGCAACCGAAAGCTGATTCTAAGAGGACAGTGTTGTGAATCTCTGGTGCTTGTGGCAGTGCTCACCTGGTGTGAGTGAGTGGTGTGGAAGAAGCAGAAGTATAAGAAGCCCTGGTCTGAGCTGGGAGAGATTTTCAGAGAACCCCAGAGGGAACCATCATTGTTAGCATCCCTGAGCAAACCTGCTAGACATGCGGATGACATACTGTCTAGGCAGGCAGTTAGGGGATCGAGATTGGGTAGGGGGATCAATTTTTCATGAAGTAATAAAACCAAGATGTGATTTAAAGAAACTGCCTTGTCACTAGCCCCAACGTACCTTAAAGGCATGAAGCTGGGACCCTTCTGGAGGCGCAGAAGCAGTCCTGGCAAGACTAAGTGCAACTACCCAGGGAAGGGCAGACCCACTGGAGAGAGAAGACATTCCAAGGGGAGACGAAATGCCACCACAAAACCCAGAGAGGAGCATCAAAAATGCAAGGCTTTTTGACAGGGCAAGAGCAATTGATTCTTACTGGCAGAGAAAGCCTTAGGCAGTGACGACAATTTGGGATAAAGCCCGATAGAACCATCTTTGCAAAGTGAATGGCTGCATATCCCCATCCTGGGAGTTTCCTCATTTCTACCTGAATGTGTCCTCTCAGCTCTCTCCCCTCAGAAGAGCCCATGTCCTCTCTTGGAAACAGCTCACAGTGCACTCGTTCTCTCTCTTGCTCTCTCTCTTGCTCTCTCTCACTCTCTCACTCTCCTTCTCTTGCTCTTCCTCTGTCTTTCTCCCTCTTTCTGTCCCTCTCTCTTTCTCTCCCTCTTTTTCCCTCCCTCTCTCTTCCTCTCCCTCCCTCCCTCTCTCTCTATCCCTCTCTCCTCTTTTTCTACACCCCTCCCCAAATTTCCAAAATAAAGCTATTTTATTTCACTATTTGTCTCCTAAAATTCTTTCTGTGATGGAAGGCAACATTCCTAAGACCTGGGTGGCATTTAGGACTGATTTTCCTCTCTTTCTGCAAAGCACAATTCCTCCCTCCAGCCTGAAGTCACTGCTCCCCAGGAGGCCTGGATCTCTCTAGCCTCCCTTCTTTCCACTTTTCCCACCATAAGCATGGGGGTATAAATCACCCAAATCACCTACATCACTTGGCAAGCCCCAGAAAGCCAACCGTCTCTTGGGGAACCACCCATATTGCCTACATCATAACAAATAGAGGTGTAACTTGGATCCATACCCCCACCTAATGGGACCCTTACACTATAAGCAACCTAGATTCTGGGACAGTCCTGAATTTGGAGTCTAATCCCACAAGGACAGTTGCTTCTCCTCATGTGTCCTAGGACCCTAGAAGAGTGATCATTGCAGGAGCTGAGGCTTTTCCAGAAGACTCTTGGCTCTTCCACTTCCTGCATTTTGAATGTCTTGTTTGGAAGTATCAAGCCATTACCTCCCTGACTTTAAGTCTGCCCCTTCTCTACCAGCACATCTGAGTTGTTTCCCTCTTGAACTTAGAACTTGGGGTAATGTTCTCTGTCTTTCATGAACTTGGGGTGCCCCAAAAGGAGCAAACCCTTGAAAGCACTGCTACTCCTGCTTCCTCTCCCTCTCAACCCCTTTCTGGGTTTCTGAGTGCTTGATTGACTGGGGGAAGTCTTTGTGGTTCTTGCCTTCTGCCTGCTTGACAGTCTGTCTTCAAGATCCTGGGCCAGATGTGGGTATTCTGAGCTGCAATGCTGCTGGTGGTGGTGGTGGGGGAAGGGTTTCAGGTTGGAAGGCAGGAGAGGAATGTATAATGTCTTTAAAAGTAGGGCAGTCCCTTCCCTGCCTGGGGACTGCCCAAGGGCCATTCTCTTCACAGCAGGCAAGGGAAGCCTTCTAAACCCTCAATCTGGCCATGTTATTTCTTTGCTTAAATTCCTTCAAAGGGTTCCTGCTTGCCCCTCTGGAGTGGAGCTCAGACGCACAGCGTCAGGCCCTGTATGACTGGATCCAGCCCTGCCTCCTTACTCTGCAGATTTTCAGTTGGGCATAAGCCTTTCTTTCAGTCTATTCAACATGGGCCTGGAACTAGCTGCAGGTTCTGTTTCCTGCCGTCCATCTTCCCTCCTCCTGCCTCCCTTCTCCCTTCTCACCTGACAATGTCTAAAGATCTTGCAGAAATCCACACATCATCTGTTCTAAGGGTGCTCTAAGCTCCCAATGGTTATGTAGGAGTTCCTGCTCCTGCTCCATTAACAGCCCCCTGCCTTGCCTCTCTGAGTCCCACACACTTGACTAGATTGATGGCCGCAGAGAATGAAGATCGTGTATTTTCCTCCTGCTAACCTTAAATTTGGGTGGGTGAGTGTGTACCCTGCTCATAGTGACAGCTCTTGCTTCTAGTTTTTTGCTACTTAAAGTGTGTTCTCTTATTGTTATTAGCATTGTATTATTAGATATGTACAAGATCCAGTGTATTACTATACCGGGTAGACTCTAAAGAGCTCCAATATGGTCAGGAATTGACCTAGTCATTGTTGTGTTTGGAGGAAGCATGCAGTGTCAAGAATCAAACTCAAGGTCTCACACTTGCAAGGGGTTTACTCACCACTTGAGCCACCTCCTAGCCCTGCATACTTAGGGAGTTGGGTTTTCCTGAAGTGCTCAAAGCTTTCTCCTTGTTGTGCACACAGGGATTACTCCAGGCTGTGCTTTGAAGACCATATGTGGTGTTGCAGGATTGAAGTATGGTTGGCCACATACAATGAGAAAGACTTAACCCCTGAATTAGCTCTCTGGCCTAACCCTGCACACTGTAATTAACTCGACTCCTGAATGATGTGGAAATGGTGTACTATGACTTGTCCTAATCATACTAAAAGTTTGCAGTCTCCACCAATTCCAGATTGAAACTCTAATTTCCAATGTGATAACATTAGAAGGCAGAGCCTTCAGGAGGTGACCCGGTCACTAGGATGGAGTCCTCTGGAAAGGAATTAGTAGCTTCATAAGAAAAGCAGAATGGCAGGCTTCCTTGCTCTCTGCCAGAGAAGGCTTTGAAGACATGGCTGTCCACACAGCATGAAGTGGTCTTTTCCAGACACTGGGTCTGCGGGTTCTCTGACCTTAGACTTCCCAGCCTACAAAATCAGCGAGTAATCAACGTGTGTGGTCCAAGTCCCGAAACCCACACCACTTTGTGACAACAGCTCAGGCTGACAAGGATCCATCCCAGGGCCCAGGACTGCAAGTGATAGGGCCAAGCCAGACACTGCCAACTGTAAGAGAGCATGAAGAGAGGGAAGGGCTGTGTTCAGCATAGCCTTGCTGGGCCTGGCCCAGGGATGAGCTCATTTGGGGATGCAATTGAAACCTGCTCCCATCAGTAAAGCAGGTGGGGAGGGAAGACTGGAGACCTGAGCAAGTTTGCTTCAGGGCTGAAATCCCAGCCTGCACTCTGGGGGCCACCAGCTCTTGACTGTGCTGAGGCTGGCACTGGTTATTTTGTCAGTGGTGCCCTCTCCACTCCTGTGGGAAATCTATTCTTCCCAGGGGACTTTCCCGGATCTGCATGTCCACAGGCCACATTTCCCGGGCTCAGCACTGTCTGGACGCCTTCCTGTCCCTGCAGGGCTTTGCCTGGGAGGGCCTGAGTTTACCACCATCTCTTCTTTCCCTTTTGCCTAAGAGGGGCTCATACCTTTGCTGCAGAATGTAGAAAGTGGGGGACAAGAGTGAGCCCAGCTCCTTGGGGTTCAAGAAGCTGTGGTTAGAGATGGGCAAAGTTCAGCTGAAGCCCACTGATGGGAACAAGACTTCCAGAGCTTCGGATTATGGGCATCCTGGGCACCACAGACCAGTGACTCTTTCTGCCTCCTGTAGCCCAAGACCATCTCCACCCCACCCAGCACCTCTGCTGGGCTGGGCACACAGGGAATGCAGCCACTTTTATTATAGTGATTATTTGTTAAACAGGTACCATCTGTCTGACACCATGCTATGTGCTGAGTGTCCGTCATCACATTCAATTATCACAATAATCTGATGCTTATTTATTGTTTCTGATATTAGCAGTGTGGTTATCATTGCTTTAAAATTTCATTTTATTTATTGGAGTTTAGGAAGTCACAGTGGTGCTAAATTTATGGTATTGATAATATAAACTTACTGTACCTTGCCCCCCCACTGAAAAAAAATTAAGCCTCTCTATCCTTATCTTTCCATCTTTTAGCCTGATTTTCATTCTCCCCACCCCTCACCCTCATTTGATAATGCTTCTGTATTCCAAAGTCAAAAGTTATCATTGTTCAGTACTGCTTATCTCTATATTCCACAGATAAGTGAGATCGTTTATGTTTGTCTTTGTCCCCCGTGCTCCTCTTACCATGATATCCTCCAGCTCCAACCGTGTTGCAGGAAATACACAATTTCATCTTTTCTTACAGCTGCCTCATATTCCCTGGTGTACATATATCACAACTTCACGGTCCATTCATTGGTGGTTGGACATTTGTGTTATTTCCAAATCCTGGCTAACTTCCATGTGAACCAGAGATTCCACTACCTGGTGGAATTCCACTACTTGGTATCTACAAACAACAAAAACATGAATTCAAAGGATATATACACATCCATGGTTATGATTCTTGTTTTATAGGTAAGGAAAGGAAGTGAAATAGGGGATTGAAGACAGAGCTCAGTGATTGAAGCACATGCCTTGCAGTTCCATTCCCTGGAATTACACACAATCCACCAAGCATCATGGAGCCCCAAAGCACCTAGGTAATCCCTGACATCCCAGACCCTTCACAGAATGACATCATTGAACTTCTCATTGAACTACTGATTCCGTTGGCTAAGAATTAACCAAGAATGACCAGCTCCTGAGCACCTCCTGGGACCCCTCACCCCAAAACAAAAACAAACAGAAGGGAAGTAAATTGCCCTGATACATACAGTTAAGATTTATTTATTTTTTGGGGGGTAGCTTTTGCAGTGCCAGGGATGGGACCCAGGGCCTCATACATGCAAGTGCTCTAGCCCTGAGCTATATCCCCAACAACAGGACACACAATTATAATGTGGAGTAAGAGGGATTTGAACCCTGCATCATGCTCCTTCAAATCCAGCTTGCTGAACATCCTTTGGAGCAGGTTCATGTCAGTCACTTGAACCCACAACAACTGGGGCAGAATAGGGTCCTGTGTCACCCTGAGTAGCTGGAGACTTAGGGGTCATGGTACCACTGTTTGTACCCTTCTAGTCACCAAATGCCGCTGTTCTTTGCACAATATTAGTTCCCACCATGAAACTGATAGAAGTATCCATGTGTTGGACCACAGAAGGTGTGTTGATGTTGGGATAACACACACCTACTGCCTGGGTGGGTGATGCATGCAAGGGTGCATGAAGGCACCTATATGTGCTTGAACCCCATATGGAGGGACTTTGCTGTCTAGGCTGAAGCTATAGCCAGGAAGACACATCTCTACATATACCCATGACTCTTCTGGAGTACAGGGATGGGAGGCCAGTAAGGGAAGGGGCCAGACCTTTCCCTAATAATGCCCACAGAAGATGTGGTTGGCCATCATCACTGTCAACAGAGGTCAGTGGAAGGAGGCATAAGTAAACATAAGAATTGGTCCAACCTTTGCCAGCAATTCTATCATGCGGTCTTGACTTAGTCTCATAATTCCTCTACACCCAAATTTTCTCATCTATAAAAAAGGGAAATAGACCCCATGGGGATGCTATAAGGGGAAAATAATGTAATGTGAAAGAAATGACTTCAGGAAGAACTAAACACTATATTTATGGAATAATGATTCCAGGCATAAAAAATTGAGGCTTGGAAATTGCAATAAGGAAGGGAATATTTATTGAGCGCCTACTAGGAGCTCTTTAAAGACTTTATCTCATACAATCTGCAACACAGATCTTCAGAGAGATATTATGGGATTTCCTACTTCTGATACTGGACAAGTAACGCTTAACCATTCCATTGAGAGAAACTACAGACTTTAAGATAAAGTAAAAAAAAATACCAGGAGAATAACTCACATCAAATAGACTTCAGCTGGGAGTAGAAGGGTAGGTTACTGACTCCTGGAAGAAGAGTAGGGTGCTGGGTGAATGTCAGCATTTACAAGTTTTGTCTGAGAGTGACCCCCACAACCACCCATGCTGAATAGTTAAACTATAGATAGAAACTTCCTGGCTGTCTTGGGCCCTTAGGTACTTCTGGAAGTGACCCCCAAACACTCTGCCAGGAGTAATACTTGAACAATGGTGTCCTGCTTGCCCTAAAGAAACCTTCAGCCTTGCTGAATTGAAGAATGGGGAAATATATTTTTCAGGCAATTAAGGCAGCAAAAGGAAACTTGGGAAAGAACAAACCAAATAGGAGAATCCAGATGCTTTGTATGAATTCTTCTTAAATATCTGGTCAACTCCTGAACCAGTGTATGTTGTAGAACAGACGCCAAGTTGGTTAGCTAAGCCTAAAGGAACTGAGTGGAAATTTCAGCTGTAATCTACTAAAGAAGTAACAGCTTGGCGGTGAGATCTGATCCAACTCACCAACCCAATTAAATAAAGAAACAAGCAAAAAAGAAAAGAAAAAATAATCCCAATACTTTTCATAGAAATAGAATTTTCCAAAGTCTCTACAAACTTATCACTCACAACTTTCAGGGTTGTGGAATTTGGACACTCCCAAATTCCTTAGTTTAGGAAGAAACAGAATAAAAGAGACCCTGAGAGAAAAAAATCAGTGGATGTTGGCCCTAAAATGAGTCAGTGTATAAATAGTAGCCAAAGCTGTCATGATGCTCTTACCATAGCGCTCCAAGATGGAAAGAAAGAATGTGCACAACAAATGTAGAAATAGGACTCATTTCAATAGCAACAACAAAATAGAAACTTCTAATAGAATTGTGTGCTACTTAATAACAATGATATTTTCTAAAAAACTTATTATTGGTCGATTTTGTCATGCAACTATCATGGAGTGTAATTATACAATTCCTTATGGGAGAGCCTATCCCGAGTCCAGGCTGAGTAGTAGCCTGCTGGGACCTCTGCAGTGTATGGAACGTCCATGATCGACTGAAAGAGCCTTACACAACACCTGAATGTGCAAATTTTAGAGCTGAAAATATGTCAGAGACAAAAAAGCATTATGATGGCATTCACAAGTGAAATTTAGCTTTAGAGAGATAAAGTCATTCTCCCAAAGTTTCACTAATAGATAAGAGATGGTATTGGAATCTCAAATCTGTCTGGCCTGGAAAAATTGATATTTTTCTGGCTCAACGGTTAGAATTTTGGAGATTCGCAGAGGTCTGCAGCGGCAGGGGTGTGTGTGTGTGTGTGTGATAGTGGGGACTGGTGTGGAGTGCCAACATCCTGAAACTCCTGGGAGAGCCACCCTGGTATTACCTGTCCATGGTGCTGAAATCTGTTCCATTGCAAGATCTGGTTTCTACCAAATCATTTCTGATTTTTCTCACCCGAGTGGAGAGAGGAATTAGGATAAACCATAGAAAATCTTGGTCTAGAATCTATTCACTTTGACTTTAAGTCTATGGAGCATCCATCACTGTCTATGGTCATGTTCTGTATATCATTTTTTCCCAGATCTTTCACATAAATCATAGCCTTACACTGTGGATAGAGATGGAGGGTCTTTATGTGTTTGCACCATCTTCCTGTGGCTGAGATCTAGTTGCATTCAAAGTTTATTGGATGTGTTTTATAATGTGCCGAATATCTTGCATGTTCCTGATGAAGGCAGAGAAAAACCAGTCCTTGCTCTTCAAGAGCTCCCAGCTTAACATGAGCACAGAGATGGAGCAGGTTCAAGACTGACCATGGAGGCCAGAATTCACTATCTTTCTCCCCTGTTATCTGATTGGGTAAATTAGGCCTGTAGATGGGATGTAACCAGTTCTTTGGCCACATAGTGGTTCAGGGTAAGAAGGTTCATTGATCTATAAAATTCCTTACAGGAATCCAGATAGTAGAAGCATGTCCAGTCATAGCCACCTGAGGAGGCTAAGGGCATCCAGAAGTGTGAGATTTTGACATATTTGGATGGTGTTCAATGAACTCCCTTCAAACTCCCTGTAAATCAGCATGCTTGTGGGGAGGACAGGGTTGGTTCTGAGTTTCCCACCTACTTTTATGCAATTTTGAGAGATTTGGCTCCTCTCCCTGGACCTGTGACCTCAACTGTAAGATTAGGGAGTTGAACTTGATGACAGTTTGACATCAGTGTACTTTCAGTTCTCATATATTAAGGGGTCCATGGGTGAATTCTGCTCAGCCACGCCCTCTATTAGACACTGTCTGTTCTCCACCCTTATGGGGCTTATGTTGGGTCAGAATTATGGAGGGATGATCTTAAGAGCATTTAAAGTATTCATTCATTCATTAATACCACCATTCTCTCCAGGGCCCTATATTGGTCCAGTATCTGTGCTAAAAACTGTGCTATGGACACAGAGATAAATATCAAGGTCACTGAACTGGACACTGGATGAAGAAGTACAGTAGTGGCTGGCAAAAGTGAGACCCACATTGTCTATGCATATAAAGTGTCAGTGTCAAATACCATGTACCAACAGATGATTACTTAGCTCTTGACCAGAGGGTGAGGTTAGGACCTGGAAGAAGAAACAGGTCATAGCGAAAAAGTTGGGGCAGGGACCATATTTCACAGAGAAAACAGCATATGCAGAGGCAAAGGGACAGAGGGGAAAAAGGTGTTTCTACAGGGCCAGATCCTGGATTGGGGACAAAGGAGTGGGTGAGGGGCCGGAGCGATAGCCCAGCGGGTAGGGCGTTTGCCTTGCACGCGGCCGGCCCATGCTGGCCAGGGTTCAATTCCGGCATCCCATATGGTCCCCCGAGCACTTCCAGGAGTAATTCCTGAGTGCAGAGCCAGGAGAAACCCCTGACCATTGCCGGGTGTGACCCAAAAATAAAGAAAAAAAAAGGAGTGGGTGAGACCTGGAATGCTGGGACAACTAGCTCGGGAAGGGTGACCCAGACCTGAGTGCGAGGCTGGGAGAAGTGAAGGGGGGGGTGTTGTTTCCTTCCAGCAGTTTTCTTCCTCTCAGTCCTTCCTGGCTTTCTGCAGCACATCTCAACCCCCTGAAGCTCTCAGTCAATAAACTCTTTAAGGAGCCAAAGAGAGGAGAGATCAATGCTGTTGTCATTGATCTCAGTTCCGTAGCCGATTAGTACCAAAGACTTGACTGGTCTGGGGGAGCCCCTCACTAATGTGTGCAGAAGTCAGATTAAATAAGGAGCTTGCGGTGAACCAGGGAGGGTCTATGTCCTCCTTGTAGGTCTCAGGGAGTCATAAAGGAGGTCCTGATCCCCACCTACCAAGAACATTTGCTACTCAGATGAACATCACCAATGCATTAATCGCCGTTTGCGTAAAAGCCATCCAGTGCTCTGCATGGTCATTGGGATCCCTCCTGAGAGAAGTGGATGCCTCTTCCACCCTGTCGCCTGTGCTTGCTCTGTCCCTGTCAGGCGCTGACCTCAGCCCAGCCACAGACTTCAGTTCTTCCAAGTGGCTGTCACTGCAATGGAGGTTATCTGTCTCTTCTACAAAGTGTCCCTGACCGTCTGCTTACTACCACCCCCCAACATCTGACTTAGACCTCATTCCTCCCTATACTTTTCTAAGCTGAGCATGGATGAAAATGTGCTGTAATTGCTTATTTTCTTGTCTCAGCCTGACGGCATATTAGAATTGCCTGGGAGCTGCAAAATAATAAATAAATGCAGAGACAGATGCAGTTGGTCTGGAATGTGGCCTGGACCTGGAGACTTTCACCTTCCTGCTCACTCCAGGGGGTCTGTGGCACTGGCATGAACTAGGATCCAAGTGCCAAGAATGCAGGAGCCACAGTGATCTTTGAACCCCTCCATCTCTTCATCCTGCACACATAGTCTGCCCATGTTCAGTGCCAATTCATAGAGCCTCCTGTCATGGAGTACTCTCCACCCATCACTGGGACCTCCTTCTCCTACCAGCCTCTTCTCATTCTGTTGGACCAAACACCAAGGGTGAGTTCACCGACATGAAAGGTATCAGTCAGTAAGAGGATTCTTTCTCTGGGCTAGAGAGATAGTGCAGCAGGTAAGGCACATTTCTTCTATGTAACCAACCCATATTCAATCCCAGACATCACATATAATTCCCTAAGCCCCAACAGGAGTGATCTCTGAGTACAGAGCCAGTGTAAGCCCGGAAAACTGGGTGTGGCCCCCAAATAAATGAACAATCACACTACATTTCTTAATATGTCACAGCACATCTGATTCTCAACATGTTCCTACAAGGCAAGAGGATGAAGAATAAAGATACTGTTTGCGGAGAAGGTAAGAGACCAGGCCTAGTGCCACAGCTAAGATCCCACCCTGCCGTCACTCAGAAGTTCGCTACCGTGTCTCTTGTTAGTCACAGTGATGCAAGCCTCCCCAGACTTTACAGCCTTAGCTCTGCATCATCTCCCTGTTGTTCCCGCACCCCACCCCAAAGGAGCCCCAGTTCTTGGAGCCTAGAACTAGGCAATGGGAGTTGTTGCAGCATGATGGCCCTCGGGAACTTCCAATCAGGAGTCAGAGAGGGGCTCCGAGTCAGCCTGGAACTCTCCTCCCTCTCTGCCTGAAACCCAACTTGCAAAGTTGGGGGACCTGAACTCAGGGCCCACCCAGAAAGAGGGGACAGTCACTCTCAAGTGTCGTCACATAGAGAATAGGGCTGGGAGAACCCCTGGCTCACAGGGACTGATACTAGCTAGCCCACGGCATCTTAAGATAATTGTTTCAATTTTGAATAAAAAATTTAAATAACCCGTTTTCCCTGTTGTCTAGGACACTGTGGGTGCCCGGCTGGGCTCTGCTTGCAGAAGATATTTTCTGGGTAATCCGGGCCTCCAGGAGCTGCTTGGAACGCTAAGAAGACTCCAGAATCCAGGTGCCCAGGAAGCTGGCGAAGCGCCTTCAATCTGCAAATGTTGATTTCCCTCGACACATTTCCTTTCTGTGAAGCTCAAATACCCAGGATTGAAATAATTATCATGTTTGTTATCTTCTTTCCATTGGTTGTAGTTTGCCTACATTGAGACATTTCCTACATCAGTGCTAAAATATATGCCTCCTACCCACCACCTCGGAGCCAAGCTAAGACCTAGAGAATTATTATCATCTACACTGGTGGGTCTCTCTCTCCTGCCTATCCCAGTCTCATCTTCCTGCACCCTAGACAGTCACCCCCTTTCTGAGCCCTGCTGCACACCGGCTTTCTTGCCTATATATGTATTTAATTGCACTGAAATGTTTCCCTTGCAGTTTTGTTCATCGGCACCCCTCTTCCTTGGGGGTGCATGTAGACAGAGAATGCGGGAAATGAGATGTGGGTTGCTCCATTATTTTTAGCTGCAGTAAAGCTGTTATAAAAACCACCTTGGCCTCCAGCATTCTCAGACGGGGAGGGGGACTGGAGGGCCTGGAGATTCCCCATTAAGGCAGGAGACTGTCAAAGGCGATGGCGTGGAGAGTGTAATGCTGTGGGGCCGAGTCAGAGGCCGAACTTCCTTGGTACCCCCAAGCCCCTTCTCAGCCTGTGCTTCATTCCTTCTTGTCTGCAGTCTGGAGCCTTGTAACATGAGCCCCTCCAAGATAACCAGCCCTGGCAGTGAGACTCCCCAGAAACCTGAGTCTGGGGGGGGCCAAACGTCACCTCAGCCATTCCAGCCTATGTCTGCCCTCGCTTAGGTGGGCCGCAGATTGAGATGAAATGACTCGGATTGAAGTGAAATTGTCTCTGGTGCCTCGCCTTACGTGGCCTCCTTCCCTGGCCCCAGCCCTGCCCAGCAGGCTGCCAGGGGCGCCAGTGCTCCCCTCCTGGGATGTTCATGGTGAACGTCTCACCCTCATCCCCTCCTCTCACCTGCAGCTTGGGAACTTACCTGGAAACCAATTTTACCCTGAGTGACTCTAATCCACTCTGTGCCTGTCTACTACTTAGGGAGGCTCCATGGACGTGGGAAGGGAATGCAGAGAAGGGGCCAAATGGCCCCTGGGGTGCAGGGAGCACCCATGGAGAGGCCTACTCTGTCCTTAGCTGCCCAGACAGTTGTCCCCTCCTGCTTGAGCTGCCCAGCACCCCTTCCTGCTCTCAGGCTTTCCCATAGGATGAGGAAGAGGCAGCACCCAGGAAGCGGCCTACAGCCCCCTCACCCATCTGCTCTGAGTGGGTCTGATCTGAGTAGAGAGTCCCCTGGTATGGAGCATTGCCCTACACCCCTCTCCTTCAGGCTGAGTAATGAGCGTCTCGGGGTAGAGGCAGCAGGGAGAGGAAGTAGTAGAGTCCTGCTCCAGAGACTGCAGGGTCTTGGCAGAGCCTGCCTTGTGCATATTAAGAGGGTCCCTAGGCCGAGGGGAGACCTGGCTGCAGAGAGAAGCCGGGAGTTATGCTGGACTCAACACCAGTCAGGTAGGATCATGTCCACACCCCCCCCCATACCAGGTCCCCCTCTCTGAATCCCAGGGCCCCGACCACGTCCCCTCTGTAGGCAGAGGGCTCTTCCCCAAAGTGACAGGCATCCTAGAGCACCCTGGGTTAAACACAGGCTGGTGTTGCTATTTGGGTTCAAAGCAATGCATCTCACTCTCTGCATCTCACTGTCACTTTGTCACTTCTGGCACTTGACACAAACTCTTCAAAGCTGTTTCTTTATCTGGAAGGAAAAGGGGGTGTGTGTGCTAAATAACAGGGCATGATAATAGACTGCGCCTTTCAGGCTGAGAGAGAAATTTGAATGGGGTGCTACAACAATCCAGCCTGCCCTCTGTAAATAGTCAGAGACATTGACTCCACCATGATCAACTCTGCTTTATCCTTCCCCCATCTGCCAGGCATCACCTCCCTGTGAAGCCTTCCAGGGTCTCCTGGGCAGAAGTCACTTATTGTGAGGCCCTTGTACACAAGGAATGTCTGTGCAGGAACAGGGGGCCTCAAAGTAAAGGCCATATCCCCACGACCTCCCGTAGGCTGCAGAGTATTTGGAACAGGCAGGAACAGGCTGGTCTCTGGTATCTGCTGAGCCAGGCACCTCTCTCATCTGCGTTTGGTGGCTTTAACTACCAACTCCTGATGGTAGAGGACAGAGAAGTCCCAGGAGGAAGGGGGTGCAGACAGGAAGGGGATCCCTAGAGCAAAGGGGCAGGAGCAGGGGCCAGAGAGATAGCCCAGTGGGTAGGGCATTTGCCCTGCATGCGGCCGACCTGGGTTTGATCCCGGCATCCCATATGGTCCCTTGAGCACCACCAGGAGTAATTCCTGAGCAAAGAGCCAGGAGTAACCCCTGAGCATCGCCAGGTATGACCCAAAAAACAAAAACAAAAACAAAAGGCAGGAGCAGATAGCTCTGCTTCTTTTCTTCTTCCTCCACATTCCTACATTTCATGTGTCTTGGGGTCTCAGACCCTCTGAACCACAGGGGAAAACACCACAAGGTTCTGTGGGCTGGCAGGTCTGTGGACACTTATCCCACCTCCTCTGGAGTCAGCTGTGCCTGGTGCATTGCTTGGGGAGCCAAACTCAGCACCACCCAACTCACCTTGAGCCTCTGCAGGGAACCCGGCCCCTCTGGGATCACACCCAGGTACCAGACTCACTCCCTGGCTCAGTGCTCTCCTACCTTCCCGGGAAGTGTGACAGATTGAAAGAAGATGGTTCCAGCTATGAGAGTCCTGTAATTATCAACTGCGGATTATTTTAATTAAAATGCTTTTGCATCCTCAGCTCTTAATTTCTAAAATGATTATAAATGTTATTATGGGAAAAATCCTTGAAGTGAGATCCATAAATCTCAGTGCCAAGCTGAGATGACAGAGCTGGTGCAGCAGAGCAAGGACCACCTAGGGTTGGCAGTGGGGAGGGGGTAGGGTAGGATGGGGGAGGGGAACTGGAAGTTGGGGGAGGATGGGGAGGAAAGAGAGCTGAGGAAGGAGGGATTCCCGAGCCCTCCCCTGCACCTGCCGGATCACTGTGCATTGAAGGCTGAGAAATCAGACCCCTCTGGTTTGGGAACTTGCCTCTGCTGTTTGCTGTGTGACTTTGAGCAAATCAAGCAACCTTTCTGAGCTTCAAGTGTGTCCTCGAAAGCTGTTTTAATCTTGCAAGTTTCTAGTCTATGAAAATAATTGCCTTCTGGTAGGCTCATTTTGAGGCTTATTGATACTGTGCAAAAAGCACTTGTCACAGATTTGTTACAATGGGGAAATTTGGGTTAACTTCTCTCTTCCCACTCCCCCCCCCACTCTGTTGCTTCTTATCTCTCTCCTCTGGGGATTAAAACTCTGAATGCCAAAGGGACACATACTGATTTGCACCGTGGGCCGAGAGTTGAGTGTTAAGGGTTGGCCTTTTAGATTTCAACATTCTGCCCTCATGGACAGACAGGGCAGGCGGAAGCCAGAATCCAGCCCTGCCACTTGACACACAGAAGGTGGAGGCCCAGCGATGGAAATATCCAAACTAAGGTCACCAGCAGCTTGCGGGCAGCTGTTTCAGCTCCTGAGCCTACCTCTCTTGTTTATTGTCTTTCTGCTGGTGTAAAGGGATCTCCTGACCCAGGGAGACCAGGGCCAGCGACACTGATCAGGGAAGGGGGCTGCAGCTGTCTGAGAGCCGGCGGGGTCGGCCCGGTGCTGTCTATGGATCAGGACTCCTGGTCCCTGCGCTGAGCTCACACTGCTCCCTGATGCGGGCACCCAGGCGTGTCTCGCGTCACCTGGATCCTGGGTTTCTTGTGGTGAAGAGGGATGCTGACGGCTGCCTGCTGGCCCCCAGGGCTGCTGGAGGATCCGAGGAAATAATGGAGCTGGAAGTGCTTTGTAAGCGGGAACGTAGGGTGCTCGCGCAGGAGATTAACATTAATATTAATGAACGCTGCACACCATTGGCTACTGGCCACAGGCAAGACGGAACGCTTAAACTACTGGCGGGGCCTGGAGAACATGGACTCATTCGAGCCTCTTCCAGGCTTGTGGGGGGTGTGTGGGGGAGGTGAGTAACAGGTGAGGACTCTCTGTGGGGGTCGTTTCCTAGTTCCTGCAGAAAGCAGAATTTGAAGTTCCGGGAAGGCTGTGAGACCCAGGGAGCTGGGGAAGGCTGAGAGACGCAGGGGGCTGGGGAAGGCTGAGAGACCCAGGGGGCTGGTTCTGGGTATAGCCAGCATGGGGGATGGAAGGGACCCCCCAAGAATGACCCCCTTCCCTGCAGGCCCAGCGAAGATCTTGGGTTCTCCATCCAGGGCTTACAGCTTTTCAGGGCACACAAGTTCCCTGGGGTCAAGTCAGGACACACATAGGCCGCACAGAAGGCAGAGGCGTTTCCCTGCCTGGACAGTTTCCTGTCCCACACTCAGGAAACTTCTTGTCTACCCTGGGAAACGGCAGGTTAAAGAGAGGAGAAGGAATTCATGCTTTTGAAACCTTGCTTAAGACTTTCCTTCTCCTTCCCCCTGCACAAGCGCAGGCATACACACACACACACACACACACACACACACACACCACACTCATACACATACCACACTCACACACATATCACAAACACTTATATACACACCACTCACATCACATACACACACCACCATACATACGCCCCACATACACACTCACACATACCACACACACTCGTACACACACTACACACAGTTATACACACACACGGCTCTGTCTGTGCAGCTGTGTAGAGTGGATTTGTGTCCTGGGCACCATGCATGCCTCTGCCTTTATTCCTTCACTCCTATGGTTAGGAAGGGGCTGGTGAATGCCTCAGGTGCCGGGGTCCCATGCCAGGCTCTGGTTTGCAGAGTGAGCAGGACCCTGTTCCCACCGTTAAGGCTCAAGGCAGCTGCAGGAGACAGATGAGGGCACGGCACGGAGACAGGCCATTATGCTCCCTGCTGGGTTGGGGAGCCAAGGGAACACTCTGGAATCTACGAGGAGGGGATTGCAGCCAGGTTTCCTGGAGCCAGTTGCTCTGGGCTGAGCCCAGAGGGAGGCACAGGGCAGTCACACTCCCCCATTCCTGGACCCAAATGGAACCTTCCTCCTTTGGTCTCACAGGAGACGCAGACCACAGGCTCGGAGCAGGTCCACTTGCAGCTGGATCCTCACACAGCCCCTCTGGCGAGGAGCGGAGCCTTCTATGGCTTCGTCAGCTGGAGTTCGGGAGGGTAGAGTTCCTAGGTGGGCTTCCACCCTCAGCTTCTGCCTCAAGCAGACTATGCCCCCAGACTTCCCACCTGAAGGACGGGGCAGGTCATGAGGACTCTGGGGACAGAATAAGCTCAGCAGCGCAGGAGCTTCGTGCCTGAGTCTTGAGTTGAGCCTCTGCTGCCAGAAGTTCTTAGTTTTGTTTCAACTGGAGCCGCCTCTAGCAGTGGTGACTCCTGGCTCAGGGGTTGGGGCTGCTTCTGGTGGTGCTCAAGGGAGCATCTGGTGCTGGGGGCTAAACCTGGGCCTCGGGTAGCCAGAAAGTTCACTGTAGCTCTCTGAGCTCTCTGTAAGCCCCAACATGTATTCTGGCGTACTTGGCAGGATTGAGGATTATAGAGAGCAGCTGAAACTCAGCCTGTGTTGGTGGGTGCACCTCACCTGGCACCAGCTACGGTCCCTGAACCTTAGGAGTATCCCTGAGCACAGAGCCAGTGATCCCTGAGCACAGAGCCAGGAGTTAGCCCGGGTACCATTGGGTGTCGCCCACTCTAAATTGTGACGGCGCAGGGTGAGGGGAGAGCTCGGCATCCCTGTTGGCTCTGGCACAGGAAGCCTCGTGCCTTGCAGGCCCTGACATTCATGGACCGTGCTGCACCCTCACGCACACTCAGCATGCCCATGGCTACTATTCACAACCTGCACCTGAGCCTTACCCCAGCTCCCACTCACAAGGTTTCTGGAATCTCCCTCATCAGTTGCCCTGGCTGGAGCCAATGCATGCAGAAGTCCCCAAAAGCCTCCCTCTTCTCCTAGGAGCTGTGCTATTGTCCTGTGTTTTCTGGGAGGGGGAAGCCTGTAGAAGTGTGAGGTAATGGGCGGGGGGGAGAACATTGGAGCTACACTCACCTCTAGTCTCATTTGTCACATGCAGAAGAGAGGAGAAATTAGAACTGGCTCTCCGCCATCTCCACCCACTGTCCCACCCTGCCTTTTCCACTCTAGGGTCTTGGCAATGGTAAGGTTCCTCCTGCCAGGCCTTATCCCTCCTTTTCATCCCTCTGACTAGAGGGGAACCACCAGCCACCCCCATCTCTTTGCAAGCTGGATCTCCAGCAGATACCGGGGCCGACTTTGGGAAAAATATTGTTGGGTCCATGTGTGTGAATTGGTACATGTGTGCTATTGGGTCCATGAGTACTATTGGGTCCAGGAGCACTATTGGGTCTATGAGCACTATTGGATTCATGAGTGCTGTTGGTTCTATGTGTGAAAATGGGTTCATGATCACTGTTGGTTCTGTGTGTGCTATTGGGTCCATGAGTGCTGTTGTGTCCATGAATGCTGTTGGGTCCATGAGCACTGTTGGGTCAATGAGCACTGTTAGGTACATGAATGCTTTAGAGAACTATGTGTGCAAATGAGTCCATGAGTGCTGTTGGGTCCATGAGCACTTTTGGGTCCATGAGCACTGCTGGGTCTATGAGCACTGCTGGGTCCATGAGTGCTGTTGACTATATGTGTGCAAATGGGTCCATGAGTGCTATTGAGTCCATGAGTACTGTTGGGTCTATGAGCACTGCTGGGTTCATGAGTGCTATTCAGTCTATGTGTGCAAATGGGCCCATGAGTACTGTTGGATCCATGAGCACTCTTGGGTCCATGAGCACTGTTGGATCCATATGCACTGTTGGGTCCAAAAGCACTGTTAGGTTCATGAGCACTGTTGGTCCATGTGTGCTATTGGGTCCTTGAGTGCTGTTGGGTCCATGTGCATTATTGGGTCCATGTACATTGTCGGTACATGTGCATTGTTGGGATCGTGCGTAGTGTTGGTCCATGTGCATTGTTGGATCCATGAGTGCTGTTGGGTCCACATGTGATGTTGGGTACATATGTGCTATAGGGCATGGCTGGCTCTTGCACACAGCATGACACCCCAGAGGCCTAAATGAGGACGTCACAACTCAGAGAGGGGACTCGTGACTAGCTTTTGGCCAGGCTGGCCACCTGGGTGCTTAGGTTCCTTCCTGCTCCATCCATGGTGCCTTAGCCCATGGAGGACACCAGCTGCCTGGCCTCAGATGGGCCACAGGATGTTTGTACTAGGACCCACAGAAGGGTGTTCCTGGCCTCCGAGGGCTGGAGCAAGGTGCATCAGGCCTGAGAATGGTCTCAGCTGGGCGCTTCCCCATTGGCCACCCAGGCTCTATCTTCCTCCGAACAGCTCACAGGGGCTCATTTGCCCTTTGGCCAACTTTCCCCTTGCTCAGGACATGTGCAGAGTGTCTTCCACAACCACCTACTGCCACCGGCTCCTGGGCTCCCACTCCAACCAAGGCCATGGACACATGCAAAGGTCAATCTATTAATTTGTGTTTGAGCACGGAGCTGAGGATGGCACCGAGAAAGGGATTATGCAGTGGGAGGGAGTAACAGATGGCTTTATTGCTTTTACCTGTTGCTAATTTGTTAAGCAACAATTCCTCATTGTGTCTAATTGTGCCAAGACCCCAAGACAGTGAGGTACTGGGCACAGATGGCCCTGGGGTGGAGCTAATGGTCAGCCAGTCTGCCGGGCATTAAACACCAGAATCCAGAAACCATTCATTCTGGTTCAGCCTTGTCTGTTCTATCTTCGTCTGGCTCCCCAGCTGGGTACTCAAGACCTTGGGAGCACAGACAGCAGAAAGGAGGCATCTGAACTTGGGGACAGCATGCCCAGCCCTGCCATGAATTGGCTGTGTGACCTTGGTCAGGTCACTTAGCCTCTCTGGGCCCCTGTGCTTGGCTGGGAAATGAGAACAATCATAGCTGCCCTCTCCACTTTGTGGGGCGGTGGCGGGTGTGAACTGAGATAATGGATCGGAAAGTACTTTTGACATGTTTAATGCTCTGTAATAGTGAGGCGTTATTTGCTCACACAGCAGTTAAGAGCTGGGTTCTGTAGGCAGCCAGGCCTGAAGGGAATTCTGCTTTGCAACTTAGAGTGATGAGGACTTGGGCAAAAAACTTAAGCATCTGAGCCTCAGTTTTCCCTCTGGTGGCCATAGTTGGGGTGGGGCACTCGGGGGTTAAGGCCAGGATGGGCCCAGTTGAGTCCTGTTCACAGGTAGCTGCTACTTCCCCTCCAAACCTCACCTGGCTTGTCCATCTCCCTGTGTCCTCTGCTGTATGTCCATCTCCCTGTGTCCTCTGCTGTAAGTCCATCTCCCTGTGTCCTCTGCTGTGGGGGCTGACTCTCTTTCACATTCACCCAGGTGAATATCACTTGGGATTACTTCTTCCCCATAAGTCTAAAGGATGGAAACTGGGGACCTCCGGTCCTGTCTCCAAAAGCCCAGACCACAAACAAGCATGGCCGTTCAAAGGCATCTTCTGGAGAGAGACACGTGACATCAATCTAAAACACTGCCGGTGCATGAAACCAGCGTTCCGAAGATGGCGTCTTCCTGAACGGGAGAGAAGGCATGTCCATCATCCACCTGACAAGGACTAAGGTACACTATTAGATGTAATCTATCGATTCCATCCATTCTATAATATATGGCAAGGGGCTTTTTATAACCAAGATCTATAAAGCACTCACAAAACTCAACAAGAAAACAAACAACCCCAACAAACCACGGAGAGAAGAGCCGAACAGACACTGCTTCAAAGAAGACATACTGAGGGCCAGCAGGCATATGAAATAACACTCAGCATCACTCTCAGGGAAATGCAAATTCAAACAACCAGACAGTATCTGTCCCCTCTGATGAGAATGGCCTCTCTCAAATAGACCAGGTGCTGCCAGTATCGGCAGGGGCTGCAGAGAACTAGAATCCCTCATTCGCTGTTGGTGGGAAGGTACATGGGCCCAGTCACTGCAGAAAACAGTATGGAGACTTGTGCACATGTGAAAAATGGAATCTCCCTATGGTCCAACAGTTCCCCCAAGGAATCTTTCGTAAGAACATGAAAACACTGATTCAGAAAGATGCTGGCATGCTTCTATTCCTTGCAGCACTGTTGATTCTACCTCAGATCTGGAAACAACTCAAGTACCCAACAGATGAGAAGATAAAGAAGCTACAGTCAGGGGCTGGGGCAATAGTACAGTGGGGAGGGCATTTACCTTGCACGCAGCTGACCGAGTTTGATACCTGACATCCTCTATGGTCTCTGGAGCACAACCAGGAGTAATTCCTGAGTGCAGAACCAGGAGAAGCCCCTGCTCATCACTGGGTGTGAAATCCCCCAAAAAATACTAGAAAGGAAAAGAAAGTACAGTTAAAATCCATCATGGTGAATACTACTCAGCTACAAGGGAAGAGGAAATCTTGCTGTTTGTTGCAACCTGGATGGAGCTGGAGGCGCCATGCTCAGCAAAGTGAGTCAGAGAAGGACCAAGCCCAGGCATCTCATGTAGATGAGGAGTAGAGGGGAACAAAGCAAGGGAGGGAACAGGTGGAACAAACCCTTGGATTCTAACCCCTGAGCTAAGGTTCCAGAAGGAGGGAAAAAGGTGAGGCTGGTGGTCAGAGGACAGAGGGGCTTTCCGGGGATGGTGATGGCACAGACAGAGGTCACTGGGGAATGGACAGGCTGTAGGACCACGTGTCAAGAGGTGGTAACTGTCCTCCTCAAAACAGAGTTATAAACCCTGTTACCTCAGTGAAATGCATGGCAAAGAAAGAAACGAATTGCTCCACAAATAACAAAAAAGACATGTGCCCGCCACAGCTTGCCGCCTGTCAGGAGCCTCTGTGGCAGCAAGAGGGCATTTGACCCCCTGTTCTAGGCTGTCTTTGCTGCACACTTGCTCTGTGACCGGAGGAGGGATCCTTTGCCCTCTGAGGCGTGTGTATTATTATATAACAGGAGAGCAGGCTGGCTCCCCAGTCACGGCGAGGGTTCCATGCCGTGGAGATCAAGTGAGCTGCTCAGAAGTGATCCAACACAGAACTGACCCTCAGTGTCCTGGGGGGTTTAGGCATAGGACACGCACTTCCTGTAGAATCTCTGAGAATGCAAGCTCCAGCATTTATCAGGAAAGCGCCTTTCCAGAAACTTTTCCCAGGGGCTACTGCCTGCACTCATGGTCTCTCCTTGGCCTTTGAACTCCTCTCAGGGACCTGTGCAGTCACTAGCAAAGCTAAGGTGACGGAGAGCACAAAGGTGCAGATGTTCTTGCTGGTTAAGCAGTGAGGAGGCGTGGCGGGATCCTGGAGGCAGGGTTAAGCTGGGGCCAGCACAGGGGTAGGCTGGTTCCTCCTGGAGGCTCCTGGGGTGGGGGTGGGGTGGGAAACAGGTGGACAAAAGTGAGTGGGGAGCAGGAGGTGGTCACTATGGTCACTTGTTCCAAACATTGATATCCATCAAAACTCTGATAGAAATCAATAGGAAAATGCACTTTCCTATGGGTGCAGAACTGAGAAGAGGCAGCTAGAGTTTAGGAAACTGTTTATATACCCAACTCTTTGAACTGCACTTGGAATGAGACAGTCCAACCTCTGCCTTCCTTTGACATAAAACCAGGGTCAGTTTCCTACCATTGAAATCTACTGACGTTCTCATTGAAATCAATGGGCAAACATAATTTCTTAGGTAGGGACTGGGATAGAGGGAGGAGGGGGAGAAGGGGGTGATGGGATGGAGAGAGAAGAAAAGGAAGGTTTGGGGGAAAGAGTGTTGATAAAATTCTGGCTTAATCCAAGTACTCCAAAATAGATGACCAGCTGAAGAAACTACTGCACATACTCAAAACGGAAATACCCCTTGGCCTTAGTAAAAGATGAAGTTCTGCAAGTTGCTGCTCTGTAGATGGATCTGGAGAGAATCGTGCTCTGTGAAGTCAGTCAGAGGGAGAGGGACAAGAGGGACACAGAGTGACCTTTCTGATCACTTGTATCACTTATCTTCTCGTTGTTCATCGATTTCCTCGAGCAGGCACCAGGAACATCTCCATGTCGAATGCTAGTGTAGCCCAAGGGCATCTGCTCACTACAGGAACGTGAAGAGCCTCAAACCATTCCATCAGGTCATGGGAATGAGGTCCATCATCATTACTGTACTTGGCATATTAAATATGACTTTTCTCATATGCAAAGTATAAAGAAACAAAGTAGGAGAATAAAAATGCCAAGAGTTGAGACAGAGAGATAGTACAGAAGGTAGGGAGCTTGCCTTGCATGTGGCTGGCCCCATTAGATCCTGGGCATCCCATATGGTCCCCAGAGCACCATCAGGAGTGATTCCTGAGTGCAGAGCCAGGAGTAACCCTTGAGCATCTCTGGGTGTTACCCCCAAACAAAGCAAACTAGACACCAAATGCCTGAAGGCAATAGAAACAAAACATGAGAAGTTGGCTGTAGTGAGGAGCTCGCCTCTGGGTGCTGGTGGGATCAGAACAGGGAGGAACGGTAAAGCGCATCAAGACCCCAATCAGCAACAGTACCCTGAATCAGCCTGGAAGAAAAGCAATGTAAAGAGCCTGTCACAGAGGCAGGCAGGCTGCCGCGAGGGAAACCTGGGGCATTGCTGGGCAGAGTGGACACTGGTGAAGGGATTGGCACCGGACATTGTATGCCAGAAACTTTGTATGCCTGAAACATTGTGTGCCTGAATAGCTTTGTGATTTATGGGAATTCAATTAAAAATAGCTAAAAAAATTTTTTAAGCGTCGTCTTTTTCCTTTCTCCTTTTTTTCCCTTTCCTCCCTCTTCGATACTCTGGGGTCAAGCACCCCCACAGGCGCTACCCCGCAGACCCCCACCCAACTTCCCTCTCCTGGACACAGCCCTGGCCAGTTTGGCTTATGGTTTCCCTGCCCAGCCAGGGCGGTGCACAGAATCCAGCAGACTTGCAGGGACATGAGTGTAGGTATCTCGGGGACCAGCGGTGAGCTGGAGCGGTCTTAGCCCAGCCGCGCTGCAGGACGTCTGCTGTGCGCCCAGCGCCCAGCAGGGGGCGCAGGGGTGTGTGAGCGCGCGCCCTCCAGCAGCCTCGGGCTCTGCAGCCAGTGCAGGGCCTTCCCTGCCTGACCACTGCTGCAGCCTCGCAGGACCAGGGATGCAAGCCAGCCCGGGCCACCCGCGTGCCACCGGAGCCAGCAGACCCGCAAGCCGGTCACCTGCCATGTGGCCCCTTTCGCACCCTCCCTCCGTTCTCCCTTTGCTGCCTGCCTGCCTCTGTTCGAGACCACTGCGGCTGCACTGGGCACGCTCCTAGCTCCTAGCGTGAGAGAAGCCAGAAGGAAAGAGCAACCCACTGCGGGCCAGCTTCCAGCTGCGGCGCCTCCCCTCAAGGCTGATCCCCCACACGCTCCTGGGAGATTGTTGCAGGGGGCACGGACCAGCGGCCCTGGGGCTAGGCTGGGCCCCTGTTCTCCCTCAGCTCAGGCGCTGCCTTCTCTCTGTTGCGAGCAGTCCCAACTGAGGCAGAAACCCACCCCTCACGGGCATCTGGCTCCTTGCTTCCTCAGGCCCTCCCATGGGCCCACACCAGCAGAAAAGGCCTCCAGGCGCAGGGCCCAGGCCTAGTCCCGCCTACGGAACTGGCCCCAGAACAGCCTGAACTCTCATCCCCACAGTCCACAGTGCATGGGCGCGGCTGCTCTCAGTGCCAGGCACTGGTCACTGAGAACGTGACTCTGGTTTTTATCAGAACCCAGTGGGTGGGAAGAAAAGGGAAGTGCTGGCAACGGGATAGGTCCACCACGAGGGCCTGGTGGAGTCCACGAAGTCAGGGACGACAAGAAGCAGATTTCACACGGTGGACCCCACCCCCAGCAGGACGGGGGACCCTGTGCGGCTCTGGTTGCAGGGACCCTCTTCCCTACCCTGCAGATGGCTGGAGGCGAGGGGCTGTCCCCACAGCAGAAGTGGCTTCTATGTCAGCTTCAGGCAGCTCTGAATTTCCTGCCAAAGTTTTCATCAGCTGGTAGAGAAGTGAGAAAAAACACGAGAGAGGGTTTCGTAAGGCGAAATGTGTGTGTTTGCCGTAAGTGCCCTTGGGGGTGGGGTGGCGGGTGGGGAGTGTCGGTGTCTCCTGCTTTGCCAGTTTCAGAGCACCTGCATGGAATCCTCGACCAGTGTCAGGGGCCAGAGCCCGCCGCCGTGTGAACCCTCCCATCCTCTCCTTTACCATTTGCTGCAAGACATATCCTAAAGGCCCATTGTCAGTTATTATTGCTTTCCACTGTCTTCTCCGTCTTGGGACAATTTTTCTCCTGCTTAGTACAGTGTGTGGGGACGTCAAAAGATCACGTGGCCACCCACCTACAAGATGGTCAGACTTCTTTGTCAAGACCCTGAACAAACGGTTTGAGGCTCTTTGTATTCCTGAAGCAACCAGATGCCTTTGGGCTACAATGGCATGTGATAGGGTCAAATGGAAATGTTACTGGTGCCCGCTCGAGCAAGTCGATGAATAACGGGATGTCAAGTGATCAAGTGAAGTTAGTACAGTGTTTGGCATTCTAGCACCTCTTCCCTGGGCTTAAAGCGAATTATTTCCCTGCCCCCGCCCCGCACTCACCCCCCCACACACCACCTGTCCACAGGGAACAGGTATTATCCACCAAATACCCTGCAACACGGGCAATGAGATAAATCTTTTATACCATCAATTTTTTGATTTTCTGTTTCTGATGCCGTAACCAGACATATGGCATGTCCATGCCTACAAAAAAGACCACCTTCAGCACCTCTCGCTGGTAGCCAAGGGGGTGGGAGGACAGGGTAGGGAGCAGTACCCTAGGGGGTGGAAGAGATGAAAAGCTCAGATCGAGGAGAATCTCAGAGCTGGAGAGAAATACAGCCCGTCACATAGGGCGTTTGCCTTGTATGTAATCAACCTGGGTTTGACCCCAGAGTCCCATATGGTGCCCCAGTTCTGCCAGAAGTGATCCCTGAGCACAGAACGCGTAGTAAGCCTCAAGCACCACCGGGTACAATGTGGATAAAAGAAAATCAAAGAGACTGTCACTTTCCTGGTCTGGACACAAATGCTAAGAAGCAAGATCAAAGGACAAGCCAGGGAGGGGCAAAGCCTTATTAGAGAGGAATAATGTCAGGCGCTCAGAGCACCACAGAGAGGATGTAAGTGGACACCAGGGGCAGGGCCAGCAGTTCTTGCGGGAGCTCCGCGTGTTCCTTGGTGGCTGGCGGATGGGAATGAGCGTGGTCCCTGCTGCAGGAGCACTGACCTGTGCCTTAGAAGCCCAGCGATGGGACCACACAGGAGCCAGCAGGAGGGCAAAGCTCACAGTCTCACCCCTGCCAGGAGTCCAGAGCCCGCTTCTGCCTTCCACAGGAAAGGAGTCTTGCCTCCGTCTCCCCTCTCATGTGTACTTCTCCCCCAGACCCCCCACGGATGTCCCCCCAAAGGGACGAGGACTTGTCATGTGATTGGCCAGATTCTGGACTCCTGGGAACCTTCAAAGTGGACCACAAACACCCGGGTCCAGTTTATATCTATCCTTGTGGACGCGCCAACCCAGCCCCCCACTTTCTAGTTTCCTCAGGAGTCACAGAGGCAGGGCAGGCCACAGAGTTACAGAGCGGACCTGGCCCTGCTCCTCGCCCCCAAACAGGAAGACCCACAAGCTCTCCTCCTTCCCATGCAGGGGACAGATCAGAGGTGGGATAAGGCCTCCAGGACCTGGCCTTGTTCGACCTACCATGAGGCTTGCTGACCCCAAGCTGGACTTGCCTGGGAATGTTCTTTGATTTCCAGGCCGCTCACTTCGGCTTGCAGCCCTGGAAGCTTTCAATCCCAATCTGAGCATGGGTAGGTGGGCCTGGCGCTCTCGCGTCCTTTCCTCCAGCTCTCTCAGCGCCCGGCACAGCTGATTTGAACCTCCCAAACCCCATCTCCGACAGCTGATCCTGCCTCTCGTGAAGAGCAAGTCCACACTTCCGGTCTCCCAGCTCAAAACCATGGCGTCATTCACGACTTTAATCTCATGGTCTCCATCTCCAGAGTGCCCAATGCCCCCTCGCTTTCCTCCTGCCTCACCCTGGCTGGACCACCATCATCTTGGGCTCTGGGTCTCTGGAGGAGCTCCCTGCCTGCTCTCCACCTCTCCTGCCGGGGCTGGCCCTTGACAGACTAGTGCCATGACCACGTAGGTCGGAGCGTGTCACTAATGGGCTCCAAATGCTGCCCCCATCTCTGAGTGATTGTCGGGGCCTCTATATTTGCTGTTCCCTTTTTCTATATATAAAAAAAAAACTCCTCCTCAGTCTCCCTGGGGTGAGCATTCATTTGCTGGCCAGTCTTTCTCCAGAGCCCTCTTCCTGACTGCCTTCTCCTGACATCTCAACCCAAGACTTCTTATCGCTTCCTTCCCTGCTTTAAGCTTTTCTCCCTGGCAATTATCTCCACCTAATCATTCATCTACGCTATCATCCTGGATATTGTCTGTTTTCCCCACCAGATGCAAGTGCCATGAAGAATTGCACCAACTTGGAGTTCTTTTTTTTTTTGTAGGGGAGAAGGGGGCTTTGGGCCACACCCCGCAGTGCTCAGGGCTTATTCCTGGCCCTACACTCAGGAATGACTCCTGGTGGGGATCAGGGGACCACACTCAGGTTCAGGGACTGAGCCCAGGTGGGTAGGATGCAAGAGCCTTACCTGCTGGACTATCTCTCTGGCCACACATACATATTTGCTGGAAAAGGTGAATGAAGGAAGCAGAGGAACAGATGCTGACGTCATTCCTCAGAGGGAGATGCTAAAACCACACCTAGATGCTACTTCACAGCGCCGGGACAGTTCTGATGGGAGCGGCAGAGAGGTGAGTGCTGGTGAGACAGAAGCCACACGGAGAAAGCAAGACAGCTGATCCTCAAGGCAGCTGGGCGAATGAGTCTGTTAAACATACATACACCTTAAATTCCTGCAATTTCAGTCCCAGACATCTGTCTACTCAGGAGAAGTGGGAAAACATATCCGATCAAAGACGTGCATGCAAATATTCCCAGTGGTGCGACTCTCCTCTCCCCGAACAGATCCTGCCCCACGCTGTGTAAGCAGGTGCACGGTTTGCAGAGGGGAAAAGAGTGGACACTGTGCTGGCCAGCAGACAGAGGAGCAGAACCCCGGCATGTGACCCTCAAAAACATCAAACGCAGGTTCTGTATCAGTAACCAGACACAACAAAAAACCGGCAGCTGCCTGAGGTCACTTAAGCAAAACGCCCAGGAAAGGTGAATCTGGAGTCAGGAAACAGGAGAGTTGTTGGTTGTCTGCGAAGTGGGAAGAGCTGTAACAGGCTGTTCCTGGGGAATGATAGCACTCCAAAGTGGATTATTGGTGAAAATGCAGCAATTCACTTTGGTAGCCTTACTAAGCCTCTTGGAACGGAAAGGTTAAACACTGGAAACAGGGGAAGGACATAGTGTGTAAATTACACCTGATTTTTTTCTTTGAAACTCTTTTCATTTGGACACTCCCCCCCATCCCAGCAGTGCTCAGGGCTGACTCCTGGCTCTGTGCTCAGGGATCACTCCTGCTGGGCTCTGGGGACCCTATGGGATGCCGAAGACCAAGCCCAAGTTTACTGTGTGCAAAGCAAGCCCCTTACCTGCTGTGCTATCTCTCCGGCCCAAAGTTTTTCAAAAGGAAGAAATAGATGATTGTTTTGGTATAGCTCCTGGACCAGGACCCCGGGGGTTGGGAGCACAGACAGGGTAGGCCCAGGCCTTTCTAGTCTGCTCCATCCAATTGCCAGGTCAGATGTGCTCCCAGAGAAAGAGCAGAACGGGGCCTCTCGGAGCTTCCCAGTACATAGTGAATCTCACCCTGACGCCTCCCTCAGAGCAGGCTGGGCCAGGACTGCGGAAGAAGGTGGGCTGAGGGGACTCTGAAGGTGGGGGCAGGCACTGAAGGGAAGGCCTGGACTCAGCAAAGGCTTCAGAGAACCAGAAGGCAGCCAAGGGAAGAAATAAAAGCATCTCGGGGCGGCCAAAGGGAATAGGAAGGGCGTTTACAAATATATCAGGGGAAAAGAGATACTTGAGAGCCGCCCGGCCCATTAATAAATGAGAAGGGAAATAAAATTAATGATGATGATAAAAATGGCTGAGCTGCTGCTGAAGTGCTTTGTAAAATTGGTCTTTAACAAGGAAAAGAAAAAAAAATTCCCCAGGATGGACAATTAGAAAGGGAGAGGAAGCTGTCAATATAGTTGATGAAAGGTAGGAAGGAGAATACTTAGAAAGATTGGATACTGCCATCCCGTCCAAGTCGCCACATCCGGAAATGGGCCTCGGGTGTACAGGGAATTAGCTGATGAAATTATTAAACCCTGGGCAGTGTCGCAATTATATATGTGTATATACATTTTTAGGAGAGTGACAGAATCAATGAAGAAGACTCGAGATTGGGAGAGCAGAGAGAGAGAGAGAGAGAGAGAGAGAGAGAGAGAGAGAGAGAGAGAGAGAGAGACCCTTCTTGCTGGGCGGGCTGCGGTATACCCCACATGGCCAGGGTTAGCCCTTCAGCCCCACACACTCTGTGGCCCCCCCATCAGCCCATTTTCAAGAGACTCTGCAGTTCAGTCAGCTCCGGCAGCTCAGGGATCCCTCAGCCGTCAGGACCAATGGGGTGAGATGCCCATCCTGCCCGCTGCCTGTCCTGGCTGGACTCTCATGCTGGACTCTCACACATAGGCGAGGAACTCAGCCTGCGACCCCGGGAGATGGTCCTTGATGCTCCAGCAGCTCCGAGCTGGGCACAGCGGACGGCCCCATCCTCACATGGCCACTGTGCGGACGACTTGGGAGCTCAAAGTTTATGGAGAGATGCAGAGCCGAGTAAGAAAAGTCCTCAGAGGGCTCCTGGCCACTCAGCTTCCTGGATCCCTGAGACCTTTCCCAGCTGCAGGTCTAGGGATATGCCCAGTTCACCCCAGGGAGTGGGACAGAGCCTGGCCTTGATTGGGGAGTGTCCCACTGGCCATTTCCACATCTCCTGAGGGTGGGTGGGGACCTGGCCGGGCTCTGCCCTAGACTTTGGTTCTTGGCTTTGGCCGCAGCTGGCTTTGGTTGCCTGGTGTGGCTCCTCCCCCCCCCGGCTGTCTGTAGCCCTTTTCTCTCCTCCTGCTGCTGCTGCGGGATGGGGGTGCAGTGTGGGGGTCAGGTTAGGGTGCCCAGGGCACCGCAAGGGGCAGCTCTCTGGGGTCCTGGGACTTGTTGGGCATTCCAGCACAGTTTATTGCCCCCCAAGCCCTGCCGCCAGTGGGGGCTCAATCCCCTGCCTCTTGCTCGTGGCGTGACTGTGAGACTTCTCTGGTCAGGCTGTTGGCAGTGGGGGAGAAGTGTCTCTGTGGCGGGCACCCCGTCTCACAGCAGGCGCCTGGGGGGCTGAGCAGGGGCGGGAGGAAGGCTCAGGAGAGACTGTCCCCTCCTGCCAAAACTGTCTTTCTTGGAGCAGCCAAACTGCCCATGTGAGCTTGGGCCAGCGCTGCCCAGCCTCCCTGGGCGTCCTTGGGCGTGAAGGACATCACCCCCCCAGACCCAGGAGTAGCTACGAGCCTACCTGGGGCACCGCTGCCCACTCCCCGTCTCTCCGCCACGCCTCAGGAGCCACAGGCAGGGAGCACAGTGAACCCAGCACTGCAGAGGGGCCCCGAGCACCGCCAGGACCTGTACCTGACAGGGAGCACCGCGGGCTCAGCCCAGCACTGCAGAGAGCCTGAGCACCGCCAGGACCCGATCCTAAACCTCTGAGCATAGTCAGGCGCTGTTGAAAAATGGGCCTGAAAATAAGGAGTGAAATCAAGTTGTTAAGAACCTATTGAGCATCCATCCCTTCTCTGGCAGGCCGGCCATGCTGAAGCCTGGGGTCTCCCCTAGGAGAGGACAGGGAAACAGAAGGTCACCGGAAACCACTGGGCCTCTCTGGGGAAAGAAGGGTGAGTCCAGCTTGGGAGGAGGAGGGGGGAGAAGTAGGGAGGGGAGAGGAGGGGAGGAGCAAGGAGGAGTAGGGAGGAGAGGAGAGGAGGTGGACAGGTGGGGAGGTAGCAGAGGGAAGGGGGGGAGGGAGGGAAGGGGGAGGCAGGGAGAGATGGAGAGGGAAGAGGAGGGAGTGAGAGGAGGAGAGAAGAGGAGGTGGTGAGTCGGGAGGAGGGGTGGCTCAGGTGAAGTGGGGAGTGAAGGGGAGGCAGGGGAGGAGGAGAGGGGAGGAGGGAGGTGGGGAGTGAAGTGAAGGGGAGGCAGGGGAGGAGGAAGAGGGATGGAGGGAGGTGGGGGAGGGAGGGGGAAGGGAGGCAGAGGAGGAGGAAGTGCAGGGGAGGGGTGAGGAGGAGGGGGAGGTGGTGGGTGAGAGGGAGCCTCTTCACAGACAGGCCCTGGGGCCAGCCTCCAGCTCTGTCCCCCATCCACGTCCATGTTGGTGAGACTCAGGCAGCCGCGACGCCTTGCATGACCCCGATGCAGTCCAGGGCTGCCTCATGAAATGACAGGAGTCAGGAGATGAAATTCAGAGGGACCCAGACTCGGGTCAGGCCGCAGGAACCAGCCCGCCTGGCGCAGAGGTAATTAGGCGGCCCACCTGCTCCGCCGGGCCTGCAGCGGCTGGGACAGGCCGTCTCCGGACCCCTCCCGCCACTTAACCCTGCTGCTCTGCCCCCTGGCGGCCGGCCTGCGCTAGGGCCAGCTGGAGGTGATCTGCTTTCTGGGCCGGTGCCGCTCCCTTCCAGCACTCCAGTCCCCAGCGCCGAGGCCAGCCTAAGTGTGTGTGATTTCAGACTTAATCTGTCTGTACTGATTAAATATTGACGGCTGCTGAATATTCATGGAGTCTCAGCCCAGGCTGAAGGCTTGGGGGCTGCTGGCTGCAGCTCTGAGCCCGGCCGAGGGCTGGCTGCTCACTGGAGCTCTGACACTCCTGGTCCCAAGCCCCCTGCCTGCTGCTGCCGGACTCACCCCAAAGGGCTCTCAGCCGGGTCTGGGGGTGGGGGCATCACGGCCGCTTTGGGGGCTTGGTGGAGGCACTCGCACCACCTGGAGCTGCAGAGGGCCAGGCCCGGGATACGCCAAAGAAGACTGAGCTCAGGGCCTGGCTGTGTCCTCAGGGGCTGCAGGGATGAGCTGGGGGTGGGCTGAACCCCAGACTCAGCCTCTCTGGTGCAGGAAGATGGCCCTGCCCAGGGCTCTTATGACACAGAGGGAGTTGCATTGTGGTGGGCCGCGAGGGGCTTCTGGGAGCTGAGGAGTCTGGGAAGAGCCTCGGGCAGCAAGGGGGCTCACTCCGGGCTGACTGTGGGAGCTGGTGGAAGGACAGTTGGGTGGGCCTGAGGCTGGGTCAGACCCGGGCGTGGGCCCCGGATCCACTCTGGGACAGACACAGGCTCCTGCTGGCTGCCCCTGGGCCCATCTGCCTGCATTGGATGTGCTGAAAAGATGCTGTAAGTATCTAAATGACCTTCGGCAGAAAGAGTTTTCCTCAGCCCTTCCCATGGGAAGAGAAGGAATCACAGCAGTGGTGGCAGCTGGACAGGAGGCTGGAGTCCAGGGGAGCAGGCTGTACGGGCAGGAGGTCAGCAGCCTGCAGGAGCCTGGCCCGACACTTCTCTGCTTTCTCCTGCTACTGCCTGGCGGTCACTCCCCATGTCCCACTCTGAGTCCCACCCCAGGTCCTCCCTGCAGGCTCTCCACCCAAATGCCCAAGTCCCTGCCTCCCTTTGAGGCCCTGGGCTTCCCCTGGGCACGGGTGTCCAGGGCTCACAGTCTGGGAGGCAAATGCGAGACACATGTGAAACGAAAAAGACTTGCCAGAAACGTGCGTATATGGGCGTTAGGATCTTGGGGGTGTTTAAGATCTTGACCTATCTGGATGCGACACCCCCAAGGCAGGAGACCCTGGGAGTGAGGAGCCTGTGTGGGTCAGGGGAGGAGATAGAGGCAGCGGGGCTGGGACCCGCTCAGCCTCTCTCCGGCTTTCTGGCGCCTGCCCGGCGCTGTAGGCAGGTCTTCTCTGCCCTCTAGTGGTCATTACTGGTATCGCGCCCAATGGAACTGAAGCTGCAGTTCTTTCTGGGTTTTGTTGTTGGGCGCGGGGGGGGGGGGGTGGGGGGATGATGGTAAGGGGCGGGGGTCTTGGGTCACAGCCGGCGATGCTCAGGGGTTACTCCTGGCTCTGCACTCAGGAATTACTCGTGGCGGTGCTCAGGGGACCATACGGGATGCCGGAGATTGGACCCAGGTTGGTTGCCTGCAAGGCAAACGCCTTACCCGCTGTGCTATAGCTCCGGTCCCTCTTTCTGGGTTTCTTTAGGGACATTCACTTACCCCGGAGGCAGTGTCCTACTATGCACCGGACACTGACCAGGGGATACGGGAGTCAAGCTCTCTCCAGGAACCGACCGCCTTATGTAAGAGCTCTTGGCTGGGTGGGGGGTCGGGGTTTTGGTGATGCAGGAAAACGCTTTTTTTTTTTAACTTGTCGCTTTTGGTAGCAGTGTGTGGAGAGAGGCCAGGGGTGTCGAAAGATTCTCAGCTGCACAGGTCATGCTTCAGCGACAAGGAACTCCCGGACCCCAGATGCCTGCATGCGTGCAGCGTGAAACACGCTGTCCTGATGGGAGAGGCGTGGGCACCCGCGCAGCCGAACCTATCAGACCTGCAGAGGCGTGGGTGCAGCACAGAGAAGAGCCTGGTTTCGCGCGAGTGACCAGAGGAGACCCAGGGGCACCCGAGGCCGGTTCTGCAGAATCATCCCTAGAGCAACCGCTTTCGCCTCCCAAGCAGGGCGCGTTAGAGACGTGGTCGCCGCCTGGGCGGGCTCCGCGTGCCTGCTGCCCTCTGGTGGGCCTGTCTGGTAATGCAGCCAGCGGAGCGCAGCGCTAGGGGCAATAGGGGAGCTAGTTAACCCGGCTGGAGCTGGAAGCAAGTCTTGGGGCGTCTAAGGAGGCTGGGCTTTAACTGCCCCTCAAAGGTGGGAACCCATTGGCGGTTTCCAGCGGAAATCTTGCCCCAAGACATCGAGTGAAGGCTGCTGTAAAGTTCCAAGAGAGAGGAAGAGGTCAGAGAGCAGACAGTAGGGAGAGCCAGGAAGCAGGGTGAGGGGAGCCGGTTAAGTCGCCCCCTCGCAGCTCTGAGGACAGATGGAAGCGCTGCTGAGGCTCAGGACCGGGAGAGGGGGGTGTGTGTGTGTGTGTGTGTGTGTGTGTGTGTGTGTGTGTGTGTGTGTGTGTGTGTCCATTTGATGTCCTCCTGGCTCTCTCCTTATCCATCCCCAGGCTGAGCGGATGACGAGCAAAATGAGTGTAAAATCAGAGGTCAGGAAGCGCCAGCATTAGCTGATCTCGGGGCCTTCTGGCTTTGGCTTCTCCATCTGTGCCTGCAGCGGTCAGACCAGATTCTCTCCCTAGAGCCTTCTGCTCGTCCCGCTAAGCCCTGGCTCGCTGCCCCTCCGCCCACCAGCCCACCCCCTGCCAGCCCCTTTGATGAGCAGTTTCTGCAGCCAGGCAGCCCCAACACAGCCCCCGGTTCTCATCAGCCCTTGGATTGCTCACTTCCGCGGATTCAGGTTGTTGATGAACCAGGAATGAGTCTTCCCTCACACACACACACACACACACACACACACACACACGACAGCCTTTGACATCCAAAGTTTTACCCCAAAGGTCACAGGCTGAGACTGTTGGATGCTGGCCAGGTGATCTGGGAACACGTGTCCAGCGAGCCCGCGTGTTTCCAGAACACGGAGGGGATAAAGGCTTTGCCACAGGAGAAGCATTGGGGTGAGGTGTGGTTGAGAGTGAGGGGAGGGAGAAGGTGTCCCTGCAGGTCAGGGGCGAGGCCGAGCCAGGGCGTGTCCCCGAATATTTCAGAGTCACCATCCCCAGGTAGTGAATCAGGGGGGAAGGGTCTGCCGCTGTGAAGGACCTAAGGTTTCCGGAGAATCCATCCTACAGGCACAGGGCTAAACGTGGGCTGGAGGACGTGGCAGATGAGTGTGTGATCTGTTTGTTACTCCGGCACCAGCAGCAACTCCACACTCAGAGGACAAGGAGGAATTCAGGAAGGGAAAGCAAAGAAACCACTTCCGGCCCTCCTCGAGGGCAAGTTAGCTCTTATTTCCCTCTATATAATCCCTGCTGTAACCCCTTTTCTCTCTCCCTCTCTTTCCCCCTCCCTCTCTCTCCCTCTGCCTCCCTCCACCCTCCCCACCTCTCTCCCTCTCATCCCATCTCTCTCCCTCTCTCCCACTGTCTCCCTCCACCCTCCCCATCTCTCTCCTTCTCTCCCTCTCTCTTCCCTCTCTCTCCCACTGTCTCCCTCGGCCCTCCTCCTCTCTCTCCCTCTCATCCCATCTCTCCCCCACTGTCTCCCTCCACTCTCCCCTTCGCTCTCCCTCTCTCCCCATTTCTCTCCCCTCTCTCTCTCTCTCTCCCTCTTTCTCCCACTGTCTCCCTCCACCCTCCCCATTGCTCTCCCTCTCCCCCCCATTTCTCTCCCTCTCTCCTCTCTCTCCCACTGTCTCCCTCCACCCTCCCCATCGCTTTCCCTCTCTCCCCATCTCTCTCCCTCTCTCCTCTCTCTCCCACTGTCTCCCTCCGCTCTCCCCTTCGCTCTCCCTCTCTCCCCCATTTCTCTCCCTCTCTCCTCTCTCTCCCACTGTCTCCCTCCACCCTCCCCATCGCTCTCCCCTCTCTCCCCATTTCTCTCCCCTCTCTCCCTCTCTCTCCCTCTTTCTCCCACTGTCTCCCTCCACCTTCCCCATCACTCTCCCTCTCTCCCTCTCTCTCCCACTGTCCCTCCTCCACCCTCTCCATCGCTCTCCCCCCCCCTCTCTTCCTGACTCTCTTCCTTTTGCCCCTCCCCACTTCCCCCACTCATTAGTCAAGTTTCTGCCTGTACATGCTTGGGCCCTGGCCTCATTCCCACTATCATAACTAATTTCCATGTTATTACACACTTCATAAATGCCACAGAAGGCTACAGGCTCACTGGACCGACCCCTGATGACTGGACATTGAAACTGTTTCAATGTTTCACCCTTCTACACAATGCCTCAAAGAGCAGCTTGGTGTAGGAGACCTTTGGATCTTGAGGGTAATGCTCTGGAACGGGGCTTCCAGGCTCAGGCACTCTGTGCCAGCTTCCCCGTGGATGTGGGGTCTCTCACACAGACCAGCAGGTCCCTATCCTCCTCTTGCGGCCTGCCCTCAGGCCTCAGTTTCTTTCTTGCCCTCAGCCTTCCCTTCCACTCAACCCTCCAATAAATCCTGTACCACAAGCCAGGACATGCTTACTATTGGAAGCAAAGGGCAAAGATCACAGCCCCAACTGTAGTGTACAACAGTGAAGCACATTGGTTCAGTAAACAGAAAAGTGTCTGGCTTCAGGTACAGTTGGATCCAGGCTTTAGCAATATGAACAGAACATGGAAGTTTTCAACACAATTCTGCCAGAGATTCCATCAGACTGCAAGCAGACTAGATGGCAGGGGGCTTCCTGAGAGGAGCTCGGCCTCCAGTCCTGATATTTGTAAACTTCCATGAGCTAGCTGGGGTCCTCATTTGTACTTTCTGGGCCACAGAAACATTGGTTCCCTCCAGCATTCACGCTACTATGGGGCATACGTGCTGCTCTGTTTCTTTGTTTTTGTTTCTTGGGTCAACCTAGGGGTGCTCAGGACTTACTCCTGCTTCTGCACTCAAGGATCACTCCTGGCGGGGCTTGGGAGACCATATGGAAGGCTGATGAACTAACCCAGGAAGGCTGCATGCAAGGCAAGCACCTCCCCCCACCGTACTATCTCTCTAGTCCCTGTGTGCTGTTCTCTGTCTCTTTTTGATTTTCCCCCTTTATTTAAACACTGTGGTTTACAAAGTTGTTCATGACATAATAAATTTTTACAGGCATACAGTGTCCCAACCCCAATCCACACCAGTGTGCCCTTCCATCCACCACTGTCCCCATTTTCCCAAACACACCCCCCCAAGCCTACCCTCTGAGCAGGCACAAACTAATTTATTTTATATTGCTTGCTGCAAGATGGCTATTGGAATTGTCAATAAAATACTTCAATAAGAGAAAATTTGTGAAAATCATTACATCTCATCATAGGCTCATGAAGTCCTTGTCTGATGTTTAACTAGGCTGTTCATCGCTGCTCGGGCCTTTTGTTTATAGAGCTTAGCTGGCTCCTACATTCCTCTCCCGTCTAATATGGCGTGTGCTACTGGGATGTCAGTTTGTAGAATTTGGAGCTGTTGTGAGGCCGCAAATGTGGCCGTGCTGTGTGCTGGTCTCAATCAACTCGGGGGCCCTAGGGGAAAGAGGAGCGGACACGTCCAGCTCTGACAATAAAGGAGAGACTGGCGAGGGGCCAGGGCAATCGTGCAGTGGGGATGGCACTTCGCCTTACACTCAGCCCACCTGGATTTGACCTTCAGCAACCCCCAAGCCAACCCGAGAGGGATCCTGGCTCTGCACTCCTGACTTTCAGGCATCTTGATGGGAGTGTCTGGCACAAAGTTTGAGACTCCAACTCAGCTGCTAGAGCAGAGTGAAGGAGAAATGTGCTGAGGGGCAGAGACTGGGGGGGTCTGTGTGGCCTGGCCTGACCCCATCAACCTTCTTCCACTTACTTGCACAGCCGGACCACAGGGCTGCCCCCGCACCGCCTCCCTCCTGCAGGCTCCCGGGCCGTGGTTCTGTCCCTATCCCGCGTGGACACTGGGGACTCACGATGCAGGATGGTCAGCGCACACAGCGCCCTTCTCACACTTACTGCCCCCCCACCCAGTGCATCTGACCCTGACTGCTTCCCTCTCTATGACCCCACCTTGCTGTGGCCAGGCATTGCAGAACGAAGGGAGGAGGAAGAGCTGGATGCGGGCTGGTGGCTGCATGAACGTCCCTTTGCACGTTTGCTGGTTCCTCTCAGGGGTCCCCATGGCGGCTCGGGTTCCCTCAGCTGCGAAGGACCTTCCCCCAGACGGGTGAGTTCTGCCGGTGCGCCGGTGACTGCTCTGCTCCCCTTGAGCCCCTTCTCTGATTATTCTCACATGAGCTCTTGATTTATGTGCTCCGTTCCTTTGCCGAGCCCCCGGCTTTTTCCGCTCCCACACACACGTTCCTAAATGCCACACCGCCCATCTCAAACCAAACTACAGGTTGAATTATAATAATGCCCGTAGCTTTCAAAACACCTGCATTTAAATGTCGACCGAGGCTACTTGCTCTCAGAATTCTAGTTTCCAACTTTCCCCACATCACAAATCTGTGGCTATTTATCCAGCAGTGTGTGTGTGTGTGGGAGGAACTACCTCCATCCCCCATGTACCCTGCTTTGCACACACAACATACTCACAAGGTTATGTATGTATGTATGTATGTACGTATGTATGCATGTATGTATGTATGTATGTATGTGCGAATTTATTGCTCATTTTGGGTCATACCTGGTGATGCTCTGGGGTTACTCCAGGCTCTGCACCCAGGAATTACTCTTGGTGGTGCTCGGGGACCATTTGGGATGCCAGGGATCGAACCCAGGTCGACCTCATGCAAGGCAAATGCCCTCCGCCTGGACTATGGCTCCGACCCCTCACAGGGTCATTCTTCAAAGGTTCTGTGCCACCGTAAGCATAGCAGGAACTGGCAGGGGAGATGGTATAGTGGATGGGGGAGGGGGTTGTGCTTCCTTTTCATGAGGCCAACACAGGTTTGAACCCTGGCACCCTGGATAACTCCCTGATCCCCGCCAGGAGTGCAGAGCCAGGAGTAAACCCTGAGCATGGTCAGGTGTGCCCCCAAACAAGCAACAAAACAAAACAGAAACCTAGTTGGATGTTTGGTTTGTGCGAGAGGATTGGTGCTAGACTCTGTGTGCTCAAAGGTCACCTGTTCTGTGCTCAGGAGTGACCCTAGCACTGCTCAGCACACCATGGATAACCCAGAGACCAAATCAGTGTGATCACAAGCCAGGCACAAGCCTTAGCCCTGAACTGCTTCACGGCCTTAATATGCTTGAACCCCTTGAATCCAGGCACCCTCTCAAGAACTATGAGGTGTAAGAAGGGGACTGCATTGGCAAGAACCCTTTTCTGGAGCCTGGGGAGAGAGACTGGGGTGTCAGCATTTGCCTTCATCCCATGGACTCAGTTTTGATTTCCAGTACCATGCATGATCCCTGTGGGGGTCGCTCCTGAGCACAGATCTAGGAACATCCCTTGGGCACCAAAGACCAAGACAATCAAACTAAAAGAATACTTTTCTGCTTTGTCTGGCCACTAGCTTCAGCCCTAGTCACACAGCATACACCATCAAATGCAGCGTTATTTTATTTTCAGGGCAAAGGGCAACAGGTAATTCCAATGGCCAAGATGAATGAGGGACCCCTGTGTTCAGAGGAAATGCTGAAATGGGGCCGACATGGCTCTGAACAAGCAGCTCTGGCTCTCGTGAATGGAGTCTCCCAGCCACATCTCACCCACACACCACAGCACACACATGTAACACACACAAACCCGTGGCACCCAGCATGCATTACATATACACACATAAACACACAAGCAAACGTGTATGCTACAGAAAAAACTCAAAGACACACATAAGCACATGAACGCACACACCTAAGCTTGCACACACACAGCACACAGACACACCGGCGCACAAACATCCCAGAGCTGGAGGGTCACTGGCTCTTACTGCCGCTCCGCTGTCTGGAAACCATCTTCCTCCTCCACTCGCAGCCAGCCTGTGCATGACCCACTCCTGCATATGAAGTTTGGGGAGGCCATTGGCCCCTTGACCTCTTCACAGGACTTCCTGCTCACCTCGGCTCCCCTGGTTGCTTGGTGATAGTTCAGTGTGTGCGTGCATGTGTGTGTGTGCATGTGTGTGTGTGTGTGTGTGGAGTGTGGCGTGTGTACCCCACCTGCTTTCCCTTTGGGTCCAGGAAGTGCTTCTTCCTCATCTTAATAGCTTCAGAGTCTGGCATGAGGTCAATACTCAATGAATGTTGGATGTATGACTAAAATTAGTATCCAGCTTACCATAAAATCATAATGAACATGAAACTCTCAGTGAATTATATCCACCCAGAGTCTCTTCTTTATCAATATCCAGGAAGATAGTTGATAGGCTTGCGGATGACGCCCCATGCATATTTCATAGATGCGCTTCCAGATCCAAACAGGCTCCGTATCCGTCATCTGGAGCGGCGTCTTGTTATTTCATGGTGTTAACATATCTGACTTGGTGCAGCTGGCCCCTCTTCCCTGGCCTTTGGGACCCTGGTGGTCTTGGTTCTGATACACAGTGGGGCAGTAGATGGAGTTTTCTTTCCTTCAAGCTAATACCTCAGGGTTTGTTACCAATGATTGGGTCAGAGAGTTTAAGAGGCTGTGCAGGGCTCCTTCATGCAGCCCGATGGCTTATGTAAATGGGCCCGATCTTTGCAGAGAATCACACCGAAGGATGCGGTGCAATCCTGAGTTTGATCATGTTTAGCATCAGAGCTTTAATAGGCGTATAATGGGGCCAGAAAGTTGCTAGGATCGAAATTTTATTCCATTTCCTTGGGGTGATTTACTGCTTCTATTTCCCAGTGTTATTCTGTTCATCTCCTTTGACCAGTTATGGGGGTGGGGGGTGCTGTCGAGCGTTTGCAGCCCATCCATTACCTGTTTGGGGGACAGTCGGCAGGTTGGAAGTGGAGGAGCGTGGGAGCATGTGGCAGACAGGAGGCAAACAGCTGCTTTCCTTTTTGATATTTATTTTTATTACTTGCTGGTGCAAAAAATTTTCATTCTTCTGTATTTGAACCCATCCATCAGAGCCCTGATGGTATCTGGTTCTTCAATAGCCGGGAATTTATCTCCTTGTCGGCAGCAGGGATGGCGAGGCTGGTCCCTTGTCTCCAGGTCTGTCACAGATTAACGGGACGATAGAGCTGACTCTGACAGGCGTGCTGCAGGAATTTAAGCACACCCTCCCCTGGCCTGGGAGCCCACCGTCCTGGCCATGTTTATTAAATAAGCATCTGGGTCCCCGGGTGCTTCTCCGCCCGGCCTAACATGCGTTTTACCAGGGTTGAAATTCATCTCCGGAATCCCTGTTCCAGGGGCCTGTGTTGCTCAGTGATTGACACTGGACATCTTAATTGCTCAGGAGGGACCGGCCATCACCGCCATTAACCAGCCCATCTCAGCACACCTGGAAGAAGCCACATCCTGCCCTTGGAGCTGTCAGATTCTATTAGGGGACTTAGAGGGATTTACATTGGTACTGCATTAACTCCCTCTATTGACTTCTCTGTGGAGCATATATACTTAGGGATTACAATTAGATCAGAGCCATGGAGCAAGGCCCCTCCCTACCCCCAGGCCTCTGAGGCTATAGACAATAGGAAGAACTCAAGTCTCCTTCCAAGGGGCCGACCCCACAGAGGGTCCCAAAGCTTTAAGGGGGTCCCCAGGCTGACTGCTTTGAGTGATGTCATTTCTCTGTCATTTCTATCACACCCTCTACCTTAATCCCAAAGAGGACCAAGAAGGTCCTGACCTCACTGCTGAGTCCTGTGGTAGAGGTGTATGGGGTGGTCAGGGGGTCAGCAGGGGACTCGCAGCCCCTCCAGTCTGGAGCTCACAGAACCTGGTCCCCATCACGTAGCCCAACGCTTCTCTTCTCCTCCTCTTCGTCTGTGGTTATGTTCTGATAAAGGCCTCGGTTTGCATGAACCCACTTGCACGCTTTCTCCTCGGGTTCCCTGGGCCACTGAGCCTGCAAGAAGGAAACTTGAGGTCCTTGGGAGAGGCAGGTCCCTCTCCCCTCTCCCCATGGACCTTGTAGCCGTGCCCTTGAGGTCCCGCTCACCACATCCCTGCGCTGCCCTCACCTCGCCCTCTGCCCTTTCCCTGCTTCCCATGCTGAGAGCTCATCTCTCTCTGACCCAGTCTGGTCTCACAGTCTGCTTGGGGAGGGCTGTTGTTTTAGGATCTTTGTTGTTTTAGGTCTTGAGAGGGGTGGCTGAGAAAGGGAGCCAGCCTCTCAAGCATGGTGCAGCCTCAGAGTTGTGTGGGGCCCTGTCTGCTGAGCCATGGGGATCCCTGACCTTGCTGCCCGCTGAGCCGCAGAATCCCTGACCCTGCTGTGATTTCTGCAGCCAACAGCACACGAACACCCTAACAAAAGGTGTGTGGTCCCCACAAGTCCCCAGGAAATGTGGGAGTATCACAGCCAGCTGTGTGACCCTGGTCATCGCAATCAGCAGTGAAAGGGAGGGGAAGGGCTTAGATGCTCGCCCCGTGTTGGATATGGGAGAGTGATGAGAGGTCAATGGAGGGAGGAGTTCAGCCCTTCTCTGCCGCCCACCTGCCGTCCTCCTCCCTCCTGGCGCCTCCTTCCCTCCCTGCAGCCCATTCTGCTGCTTGGCAGTCTACACGGCCGCCGTCTCAGGCCCTCACTCCTCTGCTCTCTCTGAGGATATACGGGAGCTGGGCTCACCAGCATCCAGGAGTGTCCTTGCTCCTGACCTCACGGCACAGCTTCCTTCTTCCTTTCCTCACTCCACGGGCTCTGACAAGACTAGTGTGACCTCCCCACTCCTTCTTGAATTCCCCCATTCCCTCAGACTTGGGGTTCACCTACTCTCTGGGCTCTCTCTCCTGCCCTGTCTCTCTTTTCTATGTGTCTTTTCCATCCAGGCTTCCCAGGTTCCCCCTGACCCCACGCCCTGCTCTTTGCCCATGGCTGCTACTCTCAAGCATCATTCACCCTCTCCCCATGTGTGGGTGTCAGTCCAGTCCCTCCGCCAGGTTCAGGAAGGCTTTGCCCTACACCCTGGTTCCCAAACCTGTGCTCTGCAGCCTAAGCGTCTGTGCACAGAATCACTTCTGTCTCTCAGTACTGTGTGACTTTCAACAACCTTCTTGACATCTCTGTGCTTAGATCCCCTCCACTCCCCAGGTTCATAGCAAGAGCTGCACAGATTGTCGGTGTCTCATGTTAGACAAATCAATGATGGCCTGTGGAGTGTCAGCTCCTTCAGATGTCCCAAAGACAGGCCAAGTGAGAGCTGGACCAATCTAATACAGTATCACCTTTGCCCATTCCCCAAACATTCATCTTCCCACTCTGTGCTCCTTTCCTTTCAGTGGGAGATTGTAGGGGAACGCCGCCGGTCCCCGACAGTGTCAGGGCAGAAGTTTTCTTCTACCTTCGAGGACGCCTGGAGAACAGATGAAAGCTCAAGAGTCCGGTGCAGTTCCAAAAAGGCTTTTAATTGTACAAAGCTTTTCCACAGCACTCCAATATAATGAACAAACTTTAGCTCTGGTCCGAACTTAGACTATACAAAAGAGCCTAAGTCTCCCACCAAAGAGAGAGGATCTCACCCGAGCTGAGTCCTACCCAGAAGGAGCAAAAGGCCAAAGAGCAAAAAGCCAAAAGCCAAAAGCAAGGCTGAGGAGCCAAAAGCCACAGGAGCCAAAAAGCCGAAAGCTAAAAGGCCCAAAGGGTCAAAAGTGAAGGGGCCTCAAGTCAGCCCCTTATATACACCAAAGTAATCCAACCGGGAGGGTCATGTCAACAAAGAACTCTAAACAGAGTGTAGTGCCACACCCTATTGCAGGTATAAACAAAGGTTATGCCAAGGTCTAATCCTTTCTACCAAGATTATCTCTTATGTAAAACACTGGAGAGAGAGGGCTGATTAAAAAGTAATACATCTTAATTTCATGAGCTTCATGTAACCTAGATGGTACCCACAAGGTCCTTCTTATTATTATCTACACCAGGGTGATTCTGAGTATCTTGTTCTCGTGTACTGAAAGGGTCACACTCGCCTGCTTAGAGCAAACTAGTATGATTTTTCCTATAATCTTCCTATAGTCTCAATGTAGCCAGGGTGGCAGTCTCCTAGTAAATTCTAACTGTCCCAAGCTGGGTGCAGTGGGTATAAAGAGGAGCTGTGCCCAATCTAGAAAAACATAGAAGTCTTAATAGATGTATAAGTCAGAAGTTATTCAATCAAGGTAACTTCTGTAACTGCCACACTCTCTAGCAGTGTTTACATAGAAGAGAGGTCTCTTTAGAATGAACCTTGGCTTATATAGATTAAGCTGGGAGTGGGCAGAACAACAAAGCTTCTAGATTAGCTAAACCTGTTCTCCAACAGGTGATGTCCCTAGCATTGCCAAAATAGGCTGGACCCTGTGGCCCATCCCCAAATCCACGTGCCTGTGTCCTATACATCTTGCTTTCTCTCTCATGCTCACCGTCTCATCCCATCCTTGCTCCATCCACCATCAGCCCATCCCTTGATGTTGTTACAAGAGCTCCTGATCCCCCGACTTATAGACTGTCCTTGCCCTAAGCCTGGACTTGCTCACTGCTCTGTCCCCTTCCCCTTCCATCTGGCTACCCCCTACCTGACACCCTCCTTTTAGTATTCACTATGTCATATTCTGGCATTTTCCCCTGGCCTCTCTTTTTGAGAATGGTCTTGCTGAACTCTTTTGTGTCACTAGCTTCTCCTACAGTCTTGAATCAGAGGGTCCAGCCTCCAGGCAGCTCTGAAAGCTCCCAGATTGGTTGGGGGTGGGGAGAGCCAAGGGGTTGACGTCTAATCCTAGAGGATCCCTCTTCCCTCTGGGCTCTGCTCATCAATAGGGTCCCCTCTGCCAGCCCATTAGGAAGTTCATCTTCCCCACCAAAGAATATCGTCTATCTTACTCCCTCCCTCATGCCTGATGTGTGGCCCCTCCTGGGAACGCCACACACAGTTGTGGAAGGTGATTCCATGCTGTGGCTGTCCTTGTTCCTCGGTGCTCTGCTCTGCTGCAAGTCGGGCTCCAGCTTGCTGTATCCTGTCTTGCTCACTCTCTTCCAAAGAACTACCAGCCCTGGTCATAAGGATGCCCGTGTTGGAGATGACAGAGAGTGAGTAGAATGAGTGTGACTGGCCCTGGCTGGCTTGTGTGTGCAGGCATGGAGGAGGTGGGGCTAAGGGAGCAGAGGGGATGGACAAGGGCTTCCTGGAGGGATAAACTCAAAGTTGAAAAATAGCAACAAATTGGACAGGGGATGGTGGCGGGGAAGATACGCTTCTAATCCCCAAAGAGCAAGTGAGGAGCCGTGCCCCTTCCATCTCCCTCCCCTGACAGTTTCCACGCGGGGAGCAGTGCTGTTGTTTCACAGCACACAGGGACAGGAGTTGGGACTCAAGCACTCTGGGCCCTTCTCAAAACCCTCCTGAGGCTCCTCTCTGTGCAGTGAAGGCAAGACTGCAGGGCAAGCCCTGCCTTCAGGGGCTGCTGAAGCTGGGGACATGCCTCTCCACCCCCCCACCCCTGCAGTGATCTCCCCAGACAAGGGGGCAGGGCTGAGGGGAAGGGGATTGTTGGTCTGCATTTGCTCAGAGCTCTTTGGAAGCATACAGCCAGAAACCGATGTCACTGACCTGCTCTTTTCACAACCTGCTGCTAATGGCATTTTTTACAAACATACACATTAGAGAGATGCTAAGGGTATGTCTGTGTGGAGATGTTTGTTTGAGGGAGCACAGTACAGAGAAGCAGCCCCCCCCAACCCCCTTCTAATCTTCAACCTGAGCACTGGATCTTCCTGGATACATTCTTCATGGAACCTATCGTTTACTTGGAAACAGAGACACTTCCTAAATAAGAGAAGACAGAAACGTTTTGCCTTCCATATCCCAAGACTACAGTTCAATGAAATTAGAAATAAATCTCGCCAACGAGAAGAGGTTATCCAGTCACACAGAACTTAGCTCCCCTAATATAAAGCCACGGGAAGGGAAGCAATTCAGAACAGAGTATTTAAAGAACAAAGACAGAAACATAGCATATCATATGAATTTACGGGTGCTGCCACCTTGGTACTTAGAGGAAGAAGTATGGCTCGTGATGGCTCCATTAGCAAGAAAGAACAAAACCGGGAATTAAGTCTCTGCCTAAATAACCCAGAAGGGGCACAAATTATCAAGCAAAAGGAAGGAAAATGGGCGGGGTAGTAATAAACCTCCAAACGGAGATGAATAAAACAGGGACATAAAACTGAATTTGAAGCTAAGCAAAGACAGCTTCTCCCATGCTGGCAAAGCATCCAGATCCCCGGTGGCTTGTCCATACCATAATGCCCAGGCCGTGTCCCTGGCCTACAGGACTAGATTCAGTGACCGGACCCTGGAGATTGGATTTGTGACAAAGTTTCCTCATGCTTTTCATATGACAACTCAGTATGCGTGGGGAGGTACAAGGAGCTTGCTCAGGGTTCAGGGATGGATGCCTTGTAGGGTCAAGGACCTACAAGGATTCTATAACCCACCAGGTGTAGCTCTGAGGTGCCCCAAGCATCACCAGGTGGCCCTGGAGTGCCCAGCACCGTCCAGTCCAACCTGAGCCTTCAACTCTTTGGTCTAGTTAGTCAGGCATTACCAAGAGTGACCCCTGGCTCCGTGGAACTCTGCTTGGGGGGTCCCAAAAGATTTAAGGGGTTCTCAGCAACCATGACTTTGGGTAACCTTGATCCCTTCTTCCCTTCCACTGTGCTTGTGAGGTGACTGCAGGCCCTAATTCTGGTCGATTGCCCAAAGGGAGACCTTTGACCTTGCCCAGGGCCACCCCAGCAGTCTAAGACCACACCTGGCAATGCGGGGTGGGGGTTGGGGGGGTGGTACTGGGGAGAGAGCCCAGGTCAGAGGCATGTGCGTCCTGACCCTTGTACTAGCTCCCAGCTTCTATTTATTTTTATTTAATTTACTTTTTACTTTTTGGCCACACCTGGCTATTCTCAGGTAGGCTTCTATTTATTTTTATTTAATTTACTTTTTTACTTTTTGGCCACACCTGGCTGTTCTCAGGTAGGCGGATATTGGCTCAGTGAGGTGTAGGCATATGCTGGCTTGGCGGGTATAGGCAGATGTCCACTCAGCCAGGTGTAGGCAGTGTGTTGGAGGACAGATTTAGCTAATCTGGGAGCTTTGTTGTTTTGCCCACACCCAGCTTAATCTTATTTAAGTCAAGGTTCATTCTAATGAGACCTCTCTTCTATGTAAACACTGCTAGAGGGTGTGGCAGTTACAGAAGTCACCTTGATTGAATAACTTCTGACTTATACATCTACTAAGACTTCTATGTTTTCTAGATTGGGCACAGCTCCTCTTTATACCCACTGCACCCAACGTGGGACAGTTAGAATTTACCAGGAGACTACCACCCTGGCTACGTTGAGACTATAGGAAGACTATAGGAAGGATCATACTAGTTTGCTCTAAGCAGGCAAGAGTGACCCTTTCAGTACACGAGAACAAGATACTCAGAATCACCCTGGTGCAGATAATAATAAGAAGGACCTTGTGGGTACCATCTAGATTACATGAAGCTCATGAAGTTAAGATGTATTACTTTATATCAGCCCCTCTCTCTCCAGTGTTTTACATAAGAGATAATCTCGGGATTAGTCCTTGGCTTAACCTTTGTTTATACCTGCAATAAGGTGTGGCACTACACTCTGTTTAGGGTTCTTTGTTGACATGACAACCTCTCGATTGGATTACTTTGGTGTATATAAGGGGCTGACTTGAGGCCCCTTCACCTTTTGCCTTTTGGTTCCTCAGCCTTCAGCTTTTGGCTCCTGCGGCTTTTGGCTTTTGGCCTTTTGCTCTTTGGCCTTTTGCTCCTTCTTCCGGGTAGGACTCAGCTCGGGTGAGATCCTCTCTCTCTTTAGTGGGAGACTTAGGCTCTTTTGTATGGACTAAGTTCGGACCAGAGCTAGGGTTTGTTCATTATATTGGAGTGCTGTGGAAGAGCTTTTGTACTATTAAAAGCCTTTTTGGAACTGCACCGGACTCGTGAGTTTTCATCTGTTCTCCCGGCGTCCTCGGAGGTAGAAGACAACCTCTGTCCTGACACTGTCGGGGACCCCAGCGGCGTTCCCGACAGCAGTGCCCACTTTTAGTTCCGTGTGTCGTCATTTCTGGCCCTGAGACTGTGACAGCTCTGATTTTTTCCGGCCTCCTCAGTTTAGGAAAGATCCCCAGATGGGCTCTGGCCAGGGCGAAAAGCAAGGAATGGGAGTATAAAATGGTCTTTCAGGGTCACGCATCTAACTGCTGAAGGAAGTTAGATCTAGGCTGCATCTCTGGTCTCAAGGGACTCACAGTGATGGGACTTGGGTGCTGGGGGCACCTCAGAGCTACACCTGGTGTGTTGGGAGGTTCATGAGGTGATAGGATACAATTCAGGTCTTGGGCCTACAAGGCATCCGTCCCTGCCCCCTGAGTTAGCTCCCTGCTGCCCCGGAGCAAACAGAACCCATCATGAACCTGTAGTTCACAAACATGCTACAGACCAATATTGTTTCAAAATGTGTGAGATTTGGGGGTCCCATCCCATCTCAGCCTGAGCTCCCTGAGGTCTGTCACTGTGACCTGGCAGGAGTTTGCTAAGAGGTTGGGGTGGGGAGAGGGGTTATTGCACAGCTAAATTGGCACAGGTCACTCATGCTCAGGCCTTGGGGTCGTCAGATGGCAGCTCCAGGACAGCTGCCAACTTCACCCACTTCTCGTTCTTACACCCCTAGTACTCTTGAGCTCCTTCCAATAGGTACCTCCATGGAGAAGGGACATTTTTGCACATGGCCATAGAAAGTGAGAGAAGCAGGACACAGGGTGGGGTGGGGACTTGGCTAGAAAATAAACACAGAAGTTTAAAAAATGCAAATGTCATTCTAGCTGTATAATGAAGGCACCTACAAGTGTGCAAAAGCTTAAGGGCATAATAGGATCAGGGGTCCCTGATAGTCCAGGGGGTGGAACATTTACCTTGTACGTCATTGACCCTGATTCAATCTCTGGCACCACATATGGTTTCCAGACCACTGCCAGGAGCAATCCCTGATTGCGAGAAGAAGCCCTGAGCATGACAGAATGTGGCCCAATATTAAACCAAAACAGGATCAGAGAAAACAAAATTGAATGTCATGGTAGCCAAATAGAGCAAATGAAATGGGGATGGCAGACCACAGACCTGCCTTTGCTTCTTAGAAGATAGGCCCCAGCTCTCTGCGCCCAGCTACCCACCAGCTACCCTACTGTTCAATACTGAGCACCACTCTCTGCCAAACTCAGTGCCTCTAAGTCCATGAGAAACTGATCGGACCCATATGCATTATTATGCCCAGGAGGGCACCCAGGCAAGAACATGGGTTCCTCATCCACGTGTGGGGAAACTGGCCCCTGCGGAAACTGTGAGCTTCAGGACTGAAGCAGAGGTTACTGCGCTTTATCCCATGTTACCCCATAGCACAATAACCGGAGATCACACACACACACAAACACACACACACACACACACACCAGAGAGAGAGAGAGAGAGAGAGAGAGAGATAAAGTGAGAGGAGATTGTTAAATGCTAGATAATAGTAACAGACCACAGGATATTTCAGGGAAAAGTCCTTCCATTCAATAATCATCCATGCATTAGGTAAAGTTTACAAGGAAGCAATTTGTTGCACTCAAGATTATAAAGGAAATTGTTGCACCAGACACTTCAGTCCAAAACACAGTCCAGGAAGTTTATTTATCCACGCATCTGCCTGGGATTGATTCTCCTGTCTGCTGACTTGACAGAGCTGGACCACACGCTCTGGACACAGACACTGACATCTTCCCTGCCCCATGCTGGGATGGGGTAAGGCAGGATCCAGGAATTCCCAGCCACTTGTACATGAGATTTAGAAGGAACATTCCAGGTAAGCAAACCCGCCATGTGGCTATGTATTCCCTTCTTTTTTTGGGGGCGAGCAAGTGGTCTGTAAAGGGTTTCAAGACATTAGTACTTGGGGTTGGGCCGGAGCGATAGCCCAGCAGGTAGGGCATTTACCTTGTATGCGACCGGCCCATGCCAGCCCGGGTTCAACCCCTGGTTCTTTTAGATACATATTCTTGTACACACTCACAGTCTAACATAGTGCCTGGTACCGAGGCATCATTTTTGCACCTAGAGACCTTCCTCTGAATTGATCTGAGCAGCCTACTAAGGCTCTGAGCTAGTCGAAATGTAGTTAATTTCAGGGTCTCTTGATGTCCCACCTTTCATCTAGGAACAAATGAGAGAGTGACACCACACAGCCGACAAATGTGCCTAACCTGGTTGCTCATCGTGAACCCAGAGTTCATAAGCCAGAAGCACAATATTAGGATTATTGGCCACATTCCTCCCTTGGACTCAGACCTAAATACTTCCGGCCTGAAAAATTCATGCAACCTGTCTGTTTGAAAGAAGAGAGACTATTTTTGCTCAATTCCTCTATTAAAAGATGACTGGAGAGCAGCTTCACCTGAACCCAATGTTAACATTCCGAGAAGGGAACCCATCCCAGCTCAGACCCAGAATGGCTGATCAGGAACCGTGAAATGCTGATCGCCAGGACTGCTGTATGGGGCAGGGGTCTGAGATCCACCTGTGGTGGATCTAGAAACTGTCATTTCATGGTCTCTGCCTGCAACTTGCATGAATAGATGCCACTAGAAACCACAGTTCCACGGGGAGAACAGCTCTTTCGGGGAGTCCCTACGCAACTGTACAAATGGCTTCATTTTCTATCAATGGTCTGACTTGGCTGTATCCCTGGTCACTGGCCCCTACCAGTGACAAGGGACAAGGGGAAGGCCTCTACCTTCCCCTTGTCCCAAAATGTAGGAGGTAGAGAAAGAAGAACAGACACTTGGGATGTGCCAGGTTCTGGGGTTGGGGCTCCACTCTTGTTATTTAGTCTAATTTTCAGTGTCCAGACAGCTGTAGAATGATGGTGGGTCTAAGAAGCTGAAGAAGTGAATAAAGTCAAGTAACTGGCTCTCCTGGGATCACAGCATCTGGAATTAGGATATTTGACCCTCAACGATAGGCTTTCTACTAGGTATCATGAGCGACCCAAAAGACTTGGATTTCAGTTTCAGATTGGTGGGACAGACTTGGACAGGGTAAAACGTCTATGTTCACTTTGTAGGGTGGGCTCCACATAGGGAACTGTGGAAACCCACTGGGTTGGTCCTTTCCTCCTGTCAATCCCATAGGGGTCTCGGTGAGCATTTACTTCACATTTCAGTCACATTAACAAATCTACTGAACTTTCCACTACTATGCACGTTTAAGGTACTTTTGTATTTGTGTGTGTGTGTGTGTGTATGTGTGTGTGAGAGAGAGAGAGAGAGAGAGAGGGAGGGAGGGAGGAGAAAAATGTATTTAAGACACTGTTTTAGATCAATTCTATAGAAATGAATTCAGTTGACTTAGGTTTCATGCTTTTCATGTATATAAGCATCATAGTTTTATTCATGAACATTTAAAATTCCTATTGCAAGTTTACATGTTCTATCAAAAACAACCTCTAAAAATTACCTATATTCCTAGAATCTCAGTGCTCCCCACTGGACCATTCGCTCTTCATCTAGACAGCCCTCTTTTCCTATGGTTACTTCTTGGTCTTTCATTGTTTAATTTTGTGTTTTTGCTACTTAATGGTTTTGTAAATGCCACCTTCTCCCACCTCATCTCTGTATGTGTACAAATGTGGCTTGTGCCTAATTTGGTTTACATATATCTACATATGTGTACCTGTGTAGGTGTAAAAAGTTTCTGAAGGTGGGATTGGTGGGATGTATAGCAAGTAGGGAGCTTATCTTTCATGCAGCCAACCTGTGGCTTCATGGCCAACCAGCACCCCATATAGTCCCCTAAGCACTGCCAGGAATAATTTCTGGTGTACAGCCAGGAGTAATTTTTTTTTTTTGCTTTTTGGGTCACACCCAGTGATGCTCAGGGGCTACTCCTGGCTCTGCACTCAGGAATTACTCCTGGCGGTGCTCGGGGACCATATGGGATGCCGGATTGAACCCAGGCCACCATGGACCGGCCGCGTGCAAGGTCAACGACCTACCCGCTGGGCTATCGCTCCAGCCCCAAGAGTAATATTTTTTTTGAATGTTGGGAGTCACTGGACGTGACTCTAGAACAAAAAATAAATTTCAAAAGGTTTTAGAATATTCCATTTATTTGACAAGTTATTACGCAATACAATTTATTAAAAGAGAACAAAGGACCGACTCAAGTTTTTTGCTTGGGGGCCACACCAGGTGGTGCTTGGGGGCTACTCCTGCTCTGTGCCCAGAGTGTCACCCTGTGGTGCTGGGACATGCCTTAGCCTATTGAATTCTCTCCTGTCTCTTCAGTATTTTTTTCAACATAAGGTCAGATCTTGGGATCTTCTTCAGTCTTTTTTTCAAGATAAGATTGGGTTCTTCAGGTTTTTTCAAGATAACGTCAGATCTTGGGTTTAGCCCCTTCTGTGATAACAGTGTGTCCTTCTGGGCCCAGCGGTCTCTTGGCTGGGGACGTGGCTTCATGACAGAGCACATACCTTGTGTATGTTGAGGCTCTGGACTCAACCCATGGCATATTCATAAAAGAGGGTGTCTCTTTTCCTAAGTGAGGACTTCCTCTCACTTTTTGTCTTCTGATGAAGGATTGGAATTTTATTTTAAAACTGAGTCTACTTTGTCCTTTGTTTCTTTTCTGGAAGTATGGGGGGAATCAATCTAAGCTTGGGGGCCTGGGTTCTATCCCTAGCACTGTAAAACAGAAAAAGTACACAGTATGTTATCCCAGTTGGGAGACACTGACAGCTTCCTGAGATGGGAGGATTTGGTGATGCTAACTATAGAGCTGATAACATCATTATTATGAAATGAGCTTGAAGGGTCATATCTGGGCTCTAGTTCTCACTTTCCCAGTTCCTGAGTAGGTGACCTGGATTGGTTTACCCTCCCCCATACCTCCCCTCACTAAGGCTGTCAGGATCTCCACAGAACATGCGAAGTGCTGAGGATTATATGTTCCTGGATATCTTTCTTACTGGGGATCCCAAATAGAGGAGCTGCTAGGATTCCCTCACCTGGTGTTAGGGTTTTAACTCAGTGCTTTCTACTTTCTGAGCAAGTACTTTAAGCTACCTAGTCATATTCCGGATGTCATTATCTTACTTTCTGAGTAACAGAAAATGTTGTTCTCTGTGAAATGGGGATAGTTATTGTAGGTACCTCTTTGGTTTGTCCTGAGGATATATTGAGATAAGGAATGTATGCACTGGACTCTACATTCCTAGCAGAGAGTAAGTGCACAGTGAATAAATATATGGTTGGGACACTGGTGATGGGGTGGGGGTAATGATGATGGTGGTGGTGGTAATAATAATGATGGGGTGATGTTGGTGGCGATGATAACAGTGGTGATAATGGTGGTGATGATACTGGTGGTGATGAAGACCAAAGCAAAGTTATACTTGTTAGCACATGTTCTATGACCTCCACCTGACCTACTACTATAGTAGTAGTACTACTACTCCACCACCGACTACTATAGTAGTAGGCTACTATACTGCTCATTTTGGGGGCTGGAGAGATAGAACAGTAAGTGTTCTAACTTTAAGCTATGTAATTAAGTGGCTAAGTACTGTAAGTACAGAAGCTAGTATACTTTCCTTGCATGCAGCTGACCCAGGTTCCCCAAGCACTGCCAGGAGTGATCCCTGAGTGCAGAGCAGGAGTAACTCCAGAGCATCTAAGGGTATGGCCCCAAACAAGACAAAAGCTGAGTTAGCTAGCTTTTTTTCTGGTGGCTCTACATGGTGGCTGTGGAAGAGATGATTCTGGTGTGAGCTGTGGGTGGCTGAGTGCTCAGCCACACTGCCTTCAACCCTATCCAGGTAGCATAGTCTTTGCTCTGGGTCTAGAGTGTGGTGGCCTTTGAAGACTGCTGGGAAGCTCCAGCCTTGTTTGTGATGGGATCCAGTGGAGCCTTCATGCTGCTTTGTTGCAGGGCCCTCCGAGGGTTCTGTAACCCAGAAAAGAAGGAAGGAACATGGGCCTCCAAGTAAGGCCGATTCTCCTTCTGACCCTCTAGTTTCACACAGCCTCTGGGTTCATTTTGGAAGCCACAGTGGGGTTCAGTTTCCTCCCCCTCCCTCTACTTGCTATCAAAATCTTAGCAACCAGAGAAGGCCATTACCCACTCTTAGCCTTGGTCTCAGTCTGGTCTTGGGGATAAGAGTATGGTAGAAAGTCTCACCCCAAGAAGGTGAGCAGAGCAGAGAGCTGGAAGAAAATCCCTAGCACGTCTCAGGAGAGGCAAGTCATTGCAGCTCTGTGAGTGAACTCTTCAAACCATCCCTCAGTCTGAACCAAAACACAACAAGCTCCTCAAGGACAGCTACAAAGGGAATTCTTTAATCTGGAGGTATTGTATAATTTACAACATTTAATATCATGTATAATAAAAAGTCATATATTATTTAAGACCTCGTTTCCCCCTACAAAGTATCTGGGCAGGCAGAGAAAGAGAGATGAGAGAAACGGGGCAAAGACAGAGAAAGAAACAACAGAGTGTGAGCTTTCAAATATCATTTAATGCCAAAATGTCACAGGCTCAAAAAATTCAGCAGAATTCTCATGCTTTTTTTTCCCACAGGGGCTACCCTTTAAACAATGACCTTTGGAAAAAAACTCTCAAGCAAACAAACAGCAAGGCTATCTGTGACATGTGTTCTTCATCAGACCAGACATTCCACTGTAGGCAGGATCAGTTTCATCAGTTCCAATGGTCGGTATTTGGAGCAGTAGATCTCTGGACCTGACTGATTCTTGAAGGTACATCTATCTAAGGTGATTGAATCTCTACTTCTTCTAAGTTGAGATAGCTTAAGTAATCACAATTTTCCGTGAGCTATAAAAATTCAGCTTTGACCTTCTAGCTGCCTTGTTTGGTTGATTTTTTTCTTCTGAAGTCATCAGAAGGAGGGAGGGAGAGTTGGAACACAGAGTAAGCTTTAGGAAAACATCAATTTTACTCAGAGAATAGTTCCGAAGCTAGCGTTCCTCATGGAAAGGGCATAGTTCTTGCAGTTGGAGGGCCTGGGTTCATGTCTTGATGCCATTAATAAGTGTTCAGAGGGAGTTGAAGCTGTGAAGTCATTCAGATGAGAGCAGATGTTTTCCCAGCCCACTGCTCAGAGCCAGCCTCTTGAGAAATGAAAGTTAGTAAGAACTTGGATTAAAATGAGAACTTTGAACAATTGCCCACTGAGACTGATACTTGAGTATAATTAACATTAAACGTGTTGATGCAGGGGACTGACATCCAAGCTCAGATCAATGTGACATCAGAGTGACTTGAGTCAGGTCTTAACAGGTCTTGGGCAGCAGAGAAAATGGCCCTGGGTGAATGCTACACACAACATCCCCATCATCTTTCAGATCTGGGATTCTGTAATTGCTGGGGAGGAGAGATGGGAAACAACTATGGGTTTCATTCTGTATAGCATGAAGGCAGTTGGTCTTGTCCTATTCAAACACAGCCAAGGGCCTGTCTTTGAAGATTCACATATAGCAACTCCTTCAGTTATGAAGGAAATGAGGTGACTCGGTGTCTGTGATACTTGCTCACTTTCCTTCCTGCCTGTCTCTTTCTCATTAAGCTACTTTTTGCCAAGGATCTCAGTGACCAATGATAAAACCCCAGAGCATTTGACTCCGTTGGTCCTTCCTTCCTGAAGTACTTTCTTCCCGGGGTTTCAGGATGCAAATTATCCTGTTTTCCTGTTGCTACCCTCCCATCCCCTGTCCTTCCAAGAGATTTTTCTGCTTTCTCCACCTCCTGTTATCTTCATAGTGAAGACACTCAGGGCTCAGTCAGTGGACTGGATTTTTCTTCACTGACATTCAGCCCTTGGTGATCCAACTCAACAGTAAGACTTTAGTAGCTTTTCTAGGCTGTTACCAGGGAACCACCATTTTGAAGCTCAAAATGGTTGACTATAGGTCCTTTCACATAGTCCGATTGAAGGACTCCCAAGTGTTACCTCCTTTAAATTCCAGATACCTCTGTCTACTTATGTATTGGGCTTACTATGTTCTGTTGGATACCTAAAGAACTGGGGGGTATGTCCCCCCCACTATACCCAGTTATTCAGCTCAGTCTCTGGCATTATCCTTGAGTGCTCAATTCCTCTGACAACCAACTTTTTATTCATCTGTAAATCCTTTTGACTCTAACTTCAAAATACATTCAGCCCTGACAACATTGACTATTTCTACCACATGTTGGCTTGAGGCATTATTATCTCTCACCCGGTTGATGCAATAACTTCCTAACTGACATCCTTGCTTCAGTTCTTGCCCCCTAAGCAGTGGGAGGACTCCTGTTAAAACATAATTTAGCTCATGTCAATCTTTTGTTCGAAAACTCTGTTTTAACGGCATCAAAATCCAAATCCTTCCAAAGGCCTCTCCCAGTTTCTGCAGAGATCATATCTCTCATTTCTCCCTTGGGGTTTACCCAGAGCATCTCTCTTTTGCCCACCACAAGCATCCTGGGGCAGACAAGACTGGTTTCTGCCCCACTGCCTTTGTGTTGCTCATTTCTTTCAACTGCTTCTCCCATTGACAGCCCCAGGATTTACTCCCTGAATCTCCTTCAATCCTTTGCCAGAATATCACTTTTGCATGAAACCTCCCCTGAGCTTACCTCAATGCAGCAGCCTCCCCCAACCTTCTGCCATTCATTTCTTGTCAGTCTCACCCATTAGGATTGGCCCTATTTTGGTCTGATTTTTTTTGTGGTGCCAAATATGGAACCTAGATCTCATGCATGTCAGTCATACAATTTACCATTGAGCTCCATCCCTGACCTTGAATTTTCTTTACTGATTAAATAGAATAAAAGTAAAGTGCAGCAAGAGTTAAGTAAGGAAGCAAATCATCATGGCACCTTCAGAATAAAACACACAATGGCTGGGGAAGCAAGAATCAATAGTAAATAAAACATGCACTAAGTAGTGTATTCTGAGAGGGAAAAAGTATATTCCTCGCAAGCAAAACAAAAGTATACTAGTTATCATGTACCTATTACAAGGTTCTATGTAGCTTGATCACTTAATCTCTTGATATCCTGTTATTCGTCGATTTGCTCGAGTGGGAGCCAGTAACATTTCCATTTGACCCTATCAAGTGCCAGTGCAACCCACTGACATCTCCTTGCTTCAGGAATATGAAGAGTCTCAAACCATTCGTTCAGGGTCTTGACGAAGAAGTCTGACCATCTTGTAGGTGGGGCTTCCACATGATCTTTTGATATCCCGTGGGGATCCAGTCGGTAATGGCTCTAGTCCAGCGGTCATCTCCAAATCGCATTACATATCCAGCCCATCTGATTTTCGATGCCTTGGCAAACAACACAGCGTCCCTGACTCTGGTTGATGGAGGTCAGAACTCCAGATTCTTTCTCTCACTTGAGTGAGGCGTGGTATTCCAAGCATAGCTCTTTTGATTCCTCTTTGGGAGACCGAATAGCATTCTCATCCTGCTTTCATAGGGCCCACGTGTCTGAGGCATATGTTAATGCAGGGAGAATGGGGCAGTCAAAGAGATGTGCCCGGAGCTGGAGTTTCTTTGTCCTTTTGGCTATTTCTTCGATGTTTTTGAAGGTGTTCCATGCTGCTCTCTTCCTCCTGCGCTGCTGAGATTTTTAGGTAGTTCATCATGTTGAGTTCTCGACCTAGGTACACATAACTGCTGCATTCAGAGATGTTTGTTCCATTGAGAATGAATGGAGCCTCTGGAACTAGTTCATTTTTCATGAACATTGGTTTTTTTGAAATTCAGCTGTAGACCTATCTTTCCACATTCTCAGTCGAAGTCAGCCAGCATTTGTGCCGCTTGGCTAATGTTTGGTGCTATTAGAACGATGTTATCAGCGAAGCGGAGGTGGTATAGTTGCCGATTGTCTATCTGCACTCTCATTCCTTCCCATTCTAATTGTTGCATGATGTTTCAAGGGTGGCGCTGAAAGAGTTTTGGTGAAATGGTATCACCCTGTCAAAACCCTCTTTTGACATCAATGATCACTTCCTTGTAGAATGGTGAGATCCTGGTGGTGAATCTGTAATACAGCTCATGAAGGATCTTGATGTATTGGGTTCAAACACCCTGTTTGGCTAGAGCTTTGATGACGGCTTTGGTCTCCACAGAATCAAAGGCTTTCTTTAAATCAATGAACATGAGACAGAGCAGCATCTTGAACTCCCCACAAACCTCAATGAGTTTGGTTACCATGTGGATATGGTTGATTGTGCTGAATCCTTTTTGGAAGCCAGCTTGCTGGCATGGTTGTCCTTAATCTAATGTTCTGCCAATCCTTTTCAGGATGACTCAAGTGAACAGCTTGTAGATGACGGACATCAGGCAGATAGGGTGGTAGTTGACAATGTCGTGGATATCTCCCTTCTTGAACAGTAGAACTGTCTTGCAGGCTTACCATTGGGAGGGCACCTTGTATTCAGACAGGTAGTGTGTGAAGAGCTGAGCCAGTGTATTGATAAGTACTGATGGCAGATTCTTCAGGTGTTCGGGTCTGACTTTGTCTGGGCCGGATGCTGTTCGCTTCTTTACCAACAAAATGGCGTGTTGAATTTCAGAAGGGAAAACGTTGGGAATGACTTATCTATCCTGCGGAATTTGCTATGTGGGCAGGTGGATGTGGTTATCAAAGAGATTTGAGTAGAAGTCATAGATAATCTTCTCCATTGCCTTTCTGGAAGATGTGATCGGTCCATCAGGACGTCAGAGGGCAGTCATCTTGGTCTTATAGTTGGCGAAGGACAAGCGGGTGTTATGAATGTTTTTCCCGGCTTCTGCTGCATTGGCCAGTATTTCTGCTCTTCTCTCTTTGAGGTCTTCCTTTATCGCTTCTCTGCACTGCTTTGTGAGCTTGGACATTAGCATTTGGTTTCCTGAGACTTGTGCCTTGCCATGTTGGCGAATGAACTCGAGAGATTTTTGAAGACAGGCATCCTTTTGTGTCTTTCCCTCTCTCGGCATTCTTCGCACAATCATGGAGGTGCTGAACCAGTCGGTTGTATTCTTCATCAATATCATCAATGATGGTATCTTCCCATGTTGCCACAATGGTGCCAAAGAGTTCCTACTTGGTGATAATTATGGGAGTTTTCTTCTTAAACTCTGCAGCCTTTTCTCCCCCATTGTGTGAAGTAGAATTTTGCATGAAGGAGAGGGTGGTCCAATCCTGTTTGGAATTTCAGGACGACAGCGACATCAGTCTATGTCGCATTGCAATCTAATACCCTGAGGAATCCATGTTAAAATTGGATGCCATATAACCAAAATTAAACCAAAAACTGAGGCCAGAGAGATAACATAGTAGGTAAGGTGCTTGCCTTGTACATGGTTGAACCTGGTTCTATCCTCAGCACCATAAATGGTACCCTAAGCACCAACAAGAGTAATTCTTGAGCAGTCAGGAGTAAGCCCTGAGCATCACTGGGTGAGATACAAAAGCATACTTTTCAAAAGAAACAGAACTGCTTCTAGTTTTAAGCCACTGACATTTGAGTTGCAGAAATACACAGAAAAGAAGAAAAAAAAAAGTTTCAAAACAATTTCTGCAAATACTATCATCACATCCTTTTCTTTAACTTAAGACCATGGCACAAGAGGGATAGCATAATAGATACATACTTACCTAACATGCAGACTGACCCAAGTTTGATCTCCAGGGACACAGGTGGGGCCTCTAGAGGCCTTCTAGGAGTGATACCTGAGCTCAGAGCCAGAAGGAAGCCCTGAGCACATCTGGGTTTGTCTCCACCCCCCACCCCCAAAGCATAATAAACCAAACAAAAGCCTTATGATCTGAGGGTCAGAGAGATAGTACAGGAGTTACCGAATTGCCTTGCACATGGCCAAATTTGGTTCCACCTCTGGCACCATTTATAGTCCTTAAAACATGGATAGGTCACTCCTGAGCATTGAGTCAGGCCTGATGAGCACAGTTGATTGTGTCAGGATGGCTCCTGAGCACAGAGCCAGCAATAGTTCCTGAGTACAACTGAATCCAAATACCATTCCCTGCAAAGATGCAAATATTTTACTATAATTTTCAGATGTTCTTTTGATTTTAATTTTATTTGTGGGGGCTGGGACCACACACCTGGTAGAGTTCATGGCTTACCCCTGGCTCTGTGCTTAGGAATCACCCTCTGTAATGCTCCTAGGACCATATATGGTGCTAGGGATCTGATTGGTGGTAGCCATCTGCAAAGCAAGTACCTTAACCTATACTATCTCTCCAGGCTCCACTGTGCTGCTTCTAAAAAACCTTTCCAGGGTTTCATGAGCTATTTGTTCTCCACTCACATGTTGCTTGCTGTGGCAAACAAGCTCTGTTTCTTCCAGTCTTCTTCCGGGTCTTCCAGACCTGGACAAGTAGTGTACAGAGTAGTGGGCAATCCTGATAGCTGAAAAAGTGACCAGATACTAGCACCAACTGTTTGTGTGGGATGAATGCTGCCCAGGCACTTCCAGGGAACTTTCTTATTTCTCAGAAGAAGTCAGGAAAATCACAGACCATGGAAGAAGTCAGTTATTACTGTTATGTTTTAAGCCTACAATGTCCAACTCCTGCCACTTTGCCTAGAGGTTAAAGGCTGTGGAATCAAGAGCAAAACCATTCAGGTGCTTGCCTTTAGGGGACTTCCAGTTAGGGGAGACAGCTATCAATGAATAAATCCCACGCCCAAGCATCAGAGATACCCCTGCAGGACTGTGAGAGGAGCATGACAGAGTCTTAAGAGCCAGATCAGGAGCCTGAGGGGGCTTCTCAAAGGAGGCGATATTTGAGCTGGACCTAATAGAGGGACACACCCCTCTAGAGATGTGCTGATGGGGGAGTGGCATAACATCCTCTAAGGCTGAGTCCTCTGACTCAATATGCCACCCCACCCTGCCACCCCATGCCAGGGGGTGTTGTAACTGCAAGGGGAGAGAGCATTTCCCAGCAGGGCTAGGGCGTTGAACTCTGGGCTGTGATCCCAGCCCTGCCAGTGGCCATAACACTGTGACAGAAGCCAGGCTCCTGGCTGCAGGAGGAGGGGACTTCCTGTGTAGAATGACCCAGGATACTTGGAGAGTTGGGGGGCTGGGGGTGGTGCTCCCTCAGCCTCTGGTGCCTCTCCATCCAGCCCTGCCAAATCATTGCATAACACAGCCTGTCAGTGAGCTCTGTGGTGTGGGTGTGATCAGTGGGCATGGTGGGTCTCCAGTAAGCCCGGAGCCTTAATGAGGGATGGCGGATTGGCCAAGCAGGAGAGACCCCAGGAGGCGGAGCCCAGTTTGAACAGAGCAGGGGTCTCCTTCTGAGGTTCTGTCCTCTGACTCTGTTTCTGGAGTGCTTTTCCTAGCAGTGCTTTCCTCTGCAGGGAGAAGAGGCATGGCTCTGTCTGGCAGAGGGGACCCAAAGATGAGGAGCGCTGATGAGGAGGAACCAAGTGAAGTACCCTTGCTTAAGGGCAGTTAAGGTCTGGAGGGAAAACCTCCCACCGTCCCGAATGAAATAATCACCACTGAATGCTTCCCTTGTCTTCCTCGTTCCCCCCTGCTGATGAGCTTCCCTGGAACAGAACTCGCAGTGCTCTTAGCAGGAGAAGCAAACCTCTGTCTGTCCCCCAGCCGCCAGTTCCTCACCACGGAGACAGCTTCTTTCATTTCCTTCTGCTCATTTAGCTCATGCAGAGATGAGTGGAAAGATATATCTGTGAGCTCGGATCGCTCACCAGCGCCTGCGTGCCTTCTCCTTCCCTCTGGGTACTTAATGCAGGTTGCTATTGTCCCACACACCCACACTGGGAGAGAGTGGCGCCTTTCTTCTTAATGGCTGTAATGCCTTCTGGTGCTGAGGTAGGTAGTGTGCAACCACTTCCGAGTAATGCGCATGTAGGTTGCTCCCATCTGTCGCTGCTCCAAATGCTCTCTTTAGTGTTCAAAGGATGTTCTAGATGTCTCTGTACTAGGCTCTCTGGAGAATACATTGCAGGTGGTTTCGCTTTAATTTTCATTTTGTCCTTCCTTGGATCTGAAATACATACACTCTCTCTTGGCCTTAAGAGAGGATGTGATGAGGGTATGGCTGTAGAGTGAGTGGGGAGCAAAGCAGTGTTAGTTAGCACTCAGCCTCTGGCCTTCTTGCCCAGCTTAATTATCAGTTCTTGTGAAGAATCTTCCCTGATACCGAAGCCTGCAGAGCATGTTGTAGTCTTAGGCCTTTGATGGGTAACCTATGTGAAGTGGGGAGGAGAGAGATGGCAGGAGGTCAGGAGATCGACCTGATCAGGAGATCGAACAGGAGATCGACCACTTTCTGTCTTCCCACCTTTGCCACTGCAGGAATAGGGAAATCCAGGACAGGTAAGACTCTGCTATGAGCCTGGTGGATTGCAGGAAAGGAAATTCAGTCCTAGACCTTACCCAGGTCTTTTTGGGTCTTTGCCTTTCCCTCTCTGAAAAGAATTTTCATGAGTAGATAAAGAGATTTTTTTAATATATTTTGTAAGATACTTTTTCTTTTTTGGGTCACAACTGGCAATGCTCAGGGGTTACTCTTGTCTCTGCACTCAGGAATTACTCCTGGCAGTGCTCAGGGGACCATATGGGATGCCGGGGATCGAACCCGGGTTGGCTGCGTGCAAGGCAAACACGCTACCCACTGGACTATCACTCCAGCCCAGGAGATAAAGAGATAAGCAGTGATATAAAATCATGTTTTATTTGAAGAAGTCTTAAGGAAGGGTGGGAATAAAGAGGGAGAAAGAAAATAGAGAGAAGAGAGAGGAGAGAGAGAAAAGAGAGAGGAGAGAGTACTTAGGAGAGAATGCAGGCTTCTACTTCTCAACAGTGGACAAGGACGCAGCACACATCCCAGGGTTAAAGGTCACATCTCAAGAGGAGAAATGCAGGTGATGTGTGCTCTGCCGCCATGTACTTGGAGCAAGACATGTGCCCGGACAGTGCATGCACCCTCTTCCTTTGTTCAAAATTGTCTTTTACAGGGTTTCTCGCAGGCGTGGGGCGGAGCTGCTACTGGCTCTTCCTGTGACCAGCCGCTCACGAGGCGCCTGGGAGGGATGGTGGGTTCTAGTCCTGGCCCATCACCCCAGCAGAGCCTCGCAACAAGCCAGACGACCCCCCACTCCATGAGGGCCTCCATTTTCCAAATCCAGACTTCTCTCTCTTCAGAACTCCACCCAGCAGACCAGCCTATCAGCGCCCGACTCGCGCAGCCCCTTGTGGCCGCGCGGTTGGTTCATCAATAAATGCTGGACTTAGAGATGCCTACAAGAGTATGCTACCTGCACGGCAGAGCCTGGTAAGCTACCCGTGTTGTATTTGATTATGGACCTCATTCCAGAATGGATTGAGGCTCTTTATGTTCCTGGAGCAAGCAGATGCCCTTGGGCTCTACTAGCATGAGACAGGACATATTGAGATGTTACTGGGGCCCACTCGAGCAAATTGCTGATGAACAGGAAGACAGTGATACAGTGATACAGGGTTTCTCAAGCTAACCCCTGTGGGTCTTCCCACCTTGGTAAGAGTCCGTTGTTTGGGTAGTTGCCAAGAAGAGTTAGGAGTAGCTCATGATCTTCTTTGACATTCTTTCTTGTCCTTTGTCCCTGCTGGAGCTTCTCTCTAAGAGGTCCAGCCTTCTCTGGGTTTATACTGAAGTTTGTAAAAAGTCCTACCAGGCCTTATTACAGGCCTGAGTTTGTCTACTCATAGTCTGTGATCAGCTCCAGGAATCTGATGGCCCCAGGTCAAGGCCAAGGAGCGAATCAAGGTCAAGGCAAGGCAAGCACTGAAAATAAAGCAGACACCAAGAGAGGGATTCTAGAGGGACGCGAAAGGCCCACAAAGTGGGTCCTTTTGTAATCTTAGGTCTAATTGGCTTCATTGTTCCCAAGAACTATTGCCAAGGGGTTGGGGTCTCCTTTCCCTGTCTGCCTGACTGCTTCTGATTGTCCTGCTTCCGCCAGGGCTGTCCTCAATCAGGGACATCAGTGGGATTGTTCGCAGTATGAGGTCGGGGTGGGGGTGATGGAGTGGGGTAGGTGTCAGGGAACCCAAGTCCTCTTCTGCTGCTGCTGATAACAACCAGTACATGGGGTTATGTCAATCATTCCCTTTCCCAGATCTCAGAGTCCCCATCCTCTCCACACTCAGGGACTGAGGGGGCCCTAGATGAAACCACTCATGTCAGGTTCTTGCCATAGTCAAGGGTGCACTGTTGAGTTTTGGGGAAGTCCATTTCTTGTCTTCATCTACATGGAAGTATCCTGGTAACGTCTTGGGGGTAGGGCAGATGGTTTTCTCCAAGATACTCTGGGTTATGAGTGACTCCTGCAGTGACCCTGCCTGAAGTGCCCTGGATACAGCACCTTCTGCCTGAAGCCTTTAGACTCCCTCCCCACACCCATCCCCTGGTGCTACACTCCTGCACACAGCAGATAGCAATGTCCTGAAGGCAACCACAGACAGGAAGTCCATTGCATACCCACTTTGGCCCACTACTTTAGTTGCTTATGTTTTTGCAGGCTGCATGCCCAGATGGGGTTGCCTCTGGCCCAAACAAGATGAGCAGAAGAAAATGCAGGCCTGGGTTTGTCTGCTGGTAGTTTCTGATCAGCACCAGGAATCCCACGGCCCCAGGTCAAGGCCAAGAACGAGCCCAGCAGCAGGGCAGCCATTGAAAATAGAGCAGAGACCAAGTTGGTTGACCATGTTGGTTGCTCTTAGACCCCGTGTGAGCTGGAGAAGGGAGCAGTGTCCACACCCACGTTCATGCAACAGCATCTGCCTTTCTCTGGCTCAGACCCACAAAAGGTTTTCCAACACAACCCTGTGGCTAATTTTGGTCTCTGTGGCTTGGTCCTCCTCATTCACACCTTCTTGTCAAGTTTCCCCACCTCTGCCCTCCAGCCACAGGTTCAGACAGGGCAATCCCATTCTATTTCCCTCTGGGAGGGTCCTAGCATGCTGCCCACCCAGGAGCTTCACCTGAGCATCATTCTCTCTGAAAGAGACGATGGGCTACTTCAAAAATGAAGAAACAGAGTGAGTGAGAAATCTTTTCTGGGTCACACAGCAGAAAGGTCTCTGCAGACAGTCAATTCATCGCTGGCCACCTTGAGCAACAGGTGACAAAGGGACCCAGTCCCAGCTTATTCCCTCTCCCCTTTGCCCCAGTGCAGCTCACAATCTCTGTGGCTGGGGAAAGGTCCACTTAGGTTTGGCTTTAGGGGTTTCGATCCTTCTGGGTATTGAATTTTTTTTCCCCTCTACTACATTCACCCACAGGTTCCCTAGGCTCACCCTGAGAAAATGCCTGTCCCTGTCTCCTGATCTTCTCAGAATGGAGCTAGGTGCCATCCAGTACACCGGGAGACTGGCTGTGCTCATCGTAGCCAGGAGGACCCAGAGGACCAGAGGGTTTGTCCAAGGCTGCAATGTGGTACTGGGCCCCAGACTGAGGTCTTCCGCCCAACCTGGCTCTGTCTGGACAGCAACCATAGTGCACAGCCAATCTGCTTTCCTCTCTCCAGGGGAGCTTTCCTACATGGGCCCAGGCTTGCCCGTGACACCCGTCAAGGAGTGCCTCTTCCTGGCCCACACCAGCTTCCACAACCTGCCAACTCCCTCATGCTGGCATTTTCCCTTTGCCTTGTCACCTGGGAGAACCAGAGAGATAGGGTTCTGTTTGTGGTCTTATCTAGTAGCTGGTGGATGTGTGAATGTTTAGGCCCCATGGCTCCTGCACCTAAGACTGGAGCTGCCTACTCTGGAGAGAGATCATGGGATCGAGACAGAAGGTTGCCCCACTGCTGAGGTGGTGCCCACTCACTTCTCAGGCAACAGGGAAAAGAACTGGTGTTCCCACGGGGCTGGGGGCCACGGTTCCTCCCTATGTTCCAGCCTTGACTTCAGCACCCTGCACTCTGTAGCTCTACCCTCCCTGCACAATGCCCGGGGCCTCCCTTGCCATGGAGAGTCTTTCTACCTCAATGGCTGTTTCCTGTGGTTACTTTATGGGCAGATTCTTTGAGTTGGCACATCTGACTGAGTCAGCCCACCCCGCTCTCCCCCTCTCCCCCCTGACTGAACATTGGGCTTCTGTGGTCTCTGTGCTGTGCCATCCCCCACCCCCACACCTTGGGGACCTGCTCCCTGTCCCACTCTGACCACCGGCTGCTCTTGGCCCCTTGCCCTGCACTATGATAGGACAAGCTGAGGTCTCTGCTCTCCGGGCCCCAGCAAGAGGACAGGCCCTGCTCTGGGCACTCAGCAGGGCCCGTTCACTCAACACCCGTCTCTGAATGGCCATGATGTGTCCTCTCTGTTTCCTCTCAGATGCTCAGGGATGTAGTCAGACAACCAGCCAGCAAGAGGCCAGGCTGGATTTAAACCTAAGTGGGACAGATTTCAGAGTCTGGGCTCCCAAAGACTTGCTCATAAGTAGCACTTTGTTCTGGAGTCCATGGAAGGACAAGTGGAGGTTCTTATAGCAGGAAGAGCTGGAATACGCCCCACTCCCACTTAGTCAACTTTGGGGGAAACTGGCTCCTTGGAACTCGCATTGAGCCCAGAATGATATTCTCCAGAGACCAAAGAAGGCTACTATATGCGGAAGAAAGGAAGTGACTCTGGGGCCTATGGGGTTCCTAGAACTGAGGCTCCCAGGCCTGGAGACCAACAGTGTCTGCAGTCTGGGGGCAGCATGCTTGCCCTCACTAACCCTTTGTTCTCCCCCACACTGGTGTCAGGACGCCCCCTCCACACCCATGTAGGGGACAGAAAGGCCTGGGCACTGGCAGGACAGTGATGGGAGCAGGCAAAGGAGGATTCAGAGGTCCTCCTGCCGCTCCAGTCACCAGATCATGTGGGATGGAGAGGGTCAGAGTGTGGGCTCCGATCCAGGCTCTGCTGCTTCTGAGCCGAGGGATCCCTAGCTACGAGTCTCAGCCCCTGTTGTATTGTCTATGAAATGGGGACCATCCCATGTGCCTCCCAGAACATAGTGATTGGGAAGCTCCAATTCCCTGCTTTCCTCCTGTCCTGTGTCTGGCCCCAGCTACGCAGGGGGCCATCAGGGTGGGCACTGGGTGCTCAGATTCAACTCTTGGCTCAGTCTCTTTGCCCTGATCGTAGAAGGTGTGGAGAAGAGACAGGGGTTAAGCTGGAGTCCATTCTCAGCCCTTATTATTTTTAGGGTTTGGGCCATTCCTAGCTATACTCAGAGCTTATTTCTGGCTCTGCACTCAGATCTCTCCTGCCAGGGCTCAGGGAACCATATGGGATGCTGGCGATCAAACCTAGGTTGGCTGCATGCAAACTCCTTACCCACTGTATTGTCTCTCCAGCCCCTAGATGGGGTTTTATGACTTGCCTTCCCATCACCCCTCCACTCTCAACCCCTCCTGCCCACACTAGCCAGGGCACAGGAGAGTATGTGCTGTGGCAGCCAGGTCTTAGCAATGCAGACTTTTAGAAAGTCTTTTCCCATCTCTAGTCAAGCATTATTGGTAATGAGTACAGCTGAAACAGTAACCAAAAGAGGCATTATGTTTCCAGAAAAGTCTCAGAAAAAAGTATACTGTGAGCAACAGTAGCAGCTGTTGGGTGGGTCTCTGAAGGGGGAGAAGTGGTGAGTATTAACCAGTTAACATTAAAGTTTGAGATGTTCAGCAGAAGCCACCAGGACTGCTGAAGAGAAAGGAAGGGGGTTACTGGCAAGAAGACAGTGGGGATGTTGAGTAGCCAGTCTGGCAAGCTTCAGAGGCGGAAGTGGAGGAGTCTGATCTTTGTTTATGTCAAGTAGAATTCACGTGATGAGACAGTCTACGTATATTTGTGAGGGATAAGGCTGTGTGGGTGAACTTAGAGCAAACATAGATAACACAGAAAATGTACAGAATATACAGCTCACAGTGGCCCTATATCTCAAAGCTAGGACATGATCAGCCATGGAAATCTGCACTGCTGGGCCTCCTCTCCAGGGGTAAGAGAGCAGCCGAGCTGGGCTGGCTCAAGAAGTTTCTTTTCTTTTTTTAAATTTTTTTTATTTTACCACCGTGAGATATACAATTACGAAGGTGTTCATAAATGGTTCTCAATAATACAGTGTTCCAGCACCCATCCCTCCACCAGTGCCCCATTCCCACCACCAATGACCTCACATTCCCTCCCACCTACCCCCAGCCTGCCTCTATGGCAGGCACCTTTTCTTTTCCTCTCTTTCTTTCTCTTGCTTTCTCTCTCTGTCTCTCTTTTTGTCTCTGTCTCTGTATCTCTCTCTCTCCTTTTACACATATGGCTTGCACTACGGACATTTAGGGATTATTATGTAAGCCTCTTTGTGTATATTCAATTGTGTTCTAGTCTGACATCACCATTTCCCACACTTAGTAAAACACTGGTATCTATTTAGATCCCATTAATGAATGCAGCCATTCTATATCTGTCCTTTGACTTCTGACTAGTTTCACTCAGCATGATAGTCTCCATGTCCGTCCATTTGCAGGTAAATTTTATAATTTCGTGGCACCAAGAAGTTTCATTCCTGCTGAAGATGCAAGACCCCGACTGATACTCAAAATCACCTTGTGAATGAATCACCTTGAATGCTACTTCCACTAATTCGTGAGGGAATAGAAGAACTGGGTGACTTCAAGCTATTTTCTTTCATTGCCTCTCTGAGAGAACTTTCCCCTTTCCTCCAAGGTAGAGAATGAGACTAAGAGGGGCACTCCAGATATTGGTAAGTATTGGCAAAGCTCACACTCTGTATTTTTTGCTCTCCCCTTCTCTCTTTTCTATATCATGAGACCCTCTATTGTGGACTCAGCCTTTTGTGATAAGAACTATTTCTCTGCATGTCAAAACCCTGCTTTTCTCTTTTAGTGCGTGAGAATGAGCTGACTCAGACATAGCCTTACATAGTTTCAGTCACCACCAAGAATCCTCAGCAAACTGACAGTAGGCGCTGCTAGTAACTCTGCAAATGAATTCAGCACTGTGTTCTCAGCCTCTCCCTTCATCCAGCCTGTCGCCTGAGTGAGCTGGGTGCTGAGAACTGGCAGCAGAGTGAGAGGAAGTGCCAGGTATTTGATGGGACTATTGGTAGCCTTTCCTTTCTGGTGGGAATCAGGAGAGGTTTGACCCAGCATCTGCTAGCCGAGCACATCTGACCCACAGTGGGTGATGTGATGTGGGGATCACAGGGGCGCTGGAGTCAGACCAGCCTCTTCTGCATCTTGGAGCTGCGTCTTTGTGACTGTGGCAGCATCCCTGTGCACCTCCCCAGTGAAACTCCTATGGAGCACTTCTGTTTGATCCTCTGTGGGTGCAGGGGAGTGAGGGGGGTGGTCATGTCCCACTGCTCTGGGGTAATTGTAAGAGTCTAATGAACTGGAGAGTGTCAAGACCATCATCTCAGGACCAAGAGTTTTCTTGCAATTTTTGAGACGATCCAACGATTTATAGACTAGGAAGTGGGTGAAAATAGCCCAGATCTATTTTTCAATAGGTTGAATAATAAGCAAGAAATTAACATACAAATGAAGGAAATCAGAGACAGGGAATGAGATAGGGGGTCGACCTGGCCAGGGGCCATGATTTGTCAGTGTAGTGAATGACAAATTGGTCAATGAAGGGAAGAAGAGACCCACCACAGAACCACATGATGAGGCTGTCATCTGTGACACAGTTTGCATGCTGCATGTCACCCCGGTGGGGAAAGGAGGGCGGCTCACAATCCAGGAAGAACAGCATCCCATATGGAAGAAGAGATTAAATTCGATCTTTATATTACTTACCCCTACATAAGAATAAACTCCAAATGGCTAAATGCTAAAAATACATTTTTTAGAACATTTTAATAGAAAAGTGATTTTTTTAATTCACTGAGGGAAGGGAATAATTTCTTCAATAAGATACCCAAACACTGCTCATAAAGAAAAATATTGATACTTTCTTTGTATTAAAACTGTGGGGTTTTATTTTCTTTGGAAGATCATTGAAAATGTCACCAGTTGGACAGTTTATTGTAATAAGCATATTAACAAAGGATTAGCATAAAATATCAAGAGGTTTTTTCTATTTGTAGATACTATTTTCCTGTTAAAATACAAGGGGTGGGGCTGAAGTGACAGTCCAGCAGGTAGGGATTTGTCTTGCACGTGGCTGACCTTGGTTCAATCCCCGGCATCCCATATGGTCCCCCGAGCACAGCCAGGACTAATTCCTAAGTGCAGAGCCAGGAGTAACCCATGAGCATTGCTGGGTGTGCTCCAAAAAATTAAAAAAATATAAATACAGTGGGCCAGAACGATAATACAGCAGAGACGGTGTTTGCCTGATTGTAGAAGAATTGGGTTCTAGCTCTTGTACGGTCCATATGGTCCTTCGAGCTCTGCCAGGAATGATCCTCGAGTGCAGAGCTAGTAGTAAGCCCTGAGCATTGCTGGATGTGGCCCCAAAGCATACATACATATATATATATATATATATATATATATATATATATATAAAATGTAAGATTACTATTAATTATAGTAGTAATTATTGTACTAATATTAACATATATATCAAATATAATATATTGTTATATAACATATATGGCATATCAAAAATCAGTAACAATTATGGACCTCATTCCCATGACCTGAAGGAATGGTTTGAGGGTTTTCCTGTCCCTGGAGCAAGCAGATGCCCCTGGGGTACACTTTCTTGCAACAGGATGTATGGAGATGTCACTGGTGCCTGCTCGAGCAAATCAATGAACAATGGGAAGACAAGTGAAAGTGAAAAAAAAACCATATATAATGTGGGGCATTGAATTTAGGGACTTAGTGATAGGCAGGAAGGAAAATCATTACAGGGGAGATATAAAAATGACAATCTGCCTAATATAATACTGAAACATTTGGTAAAAGTGTCACATGGGATACTTGGAAAGTAGATGATATGCGGCTCTGTGAGAAGTTTGGACACAGAATACTATTGGAGCAAGTTCGTTGTTATCTACTACACTTCACAAAGAACAAAACTATGGTAGCATAAAATAATTGCCTCATTGGCAAGCATAATCAAAAGGAATGGCTAAAAAGCAAAATTCAACTGGGTACATTTCAAGGCTCTTATTGACTTTGTTCAACTATTAAATCAGAGAACAGACTTGCAAACACAAAGAAATGGAAGAGCTAGACAGAATGAGAGGCTTTAGTAGACAGAGGGCTGGTCCAAGAAAAGCATGGATAGTGGCACCAAAGTTAACATTCCTTAAGCTACTGCATGATTGACTGGCTCAGTATTGCATTCCTGCGAGGGGCTGACATCATAACGAATATTTACAATATTAACTTTCGATTGGGTAATATGAAACTTGACACAAGCAGCTGCATCTTGGGCCTGTTGTCTCTTTTATAACAAATGATTTTAAAAGATGACATAACAAGTATAGAAATTCTAAGGGCTAATAGAGTTTAAAATGGTGCAGTCAGCTCTCATTTCCAAAATCTGTAGCCTGGAGGCCCAAACGATAGTACAGTGGAGAGGTCACTTGCCTTGCACACAGCAGACCTTGGTTTAATCCCCGGCACCCCATAGGGTCCTCAAGCTCATCAGGAGTGATCTCTATATGCAGGGCCAGGAGTAAGCCTTGAGTACCACCAGGTGTGACACAAGAAACAAATGAAATAACAAAACCGAAGCTTGCAAAATATTTTCAAAATAGAATATAGCACCAGGGACAAAAATTCATATTGAAACAAGGATGACACCACTAAACCTTTTTAATGTCAGACCAAATTGTGGGTATGTCTGCCACCCAGTTTGTTAAGATCTCCAGTGAAATTAAGATGGTTCAGAGAATCCTGACAGTTGAACAAAATGACTCATGAAAAAGAAATTGAATCTCATTAATCCTGGGATTGTCAAAGCACTTTGAAATTATATCTAGGGAGGAGAAAAGAGACCTATCTCAGAATGAATTGTGTGTTTGATGACTGATACTTCAAAGAAGTTTTTGAGAGTTATATTGCCAAAGTTTAGATGTTGCTAGTTTAGATGAAATAAGGCCTTTCAGTTCATAAATGATTTTGTGCATTCTAGAGGAAGGAAGTAGGCTTATGATTTAGATAAGAAAAGACACAAATGCTTAGAAGAAATATGCCAAAATGCAGGAGCAGACATAAGGAAACTTATGACTGATAGATGTTATCAGAGGAAGTACAGGAACAAGTGAACACAAGAAGAGTTGTAGTAGCAACTCTAGTAGTAGAACACAAGCAGAGTTGGTGTAGTGGCTTTCTATGGCATTCTTCCAACCAGGCTGGAGAACTGGAGAATAAGCTTTGAAGAAGAAAGAGGCTGGTTCTATGCCCAAGAGAGCCAAGGTGAAGTAATAGTCTATGACACTCTGGTAGTTTTTCTAGAAACTCATGAAGGAGAACCATGAGCTTGCACAGCTGAGACACATAAGATGTGCATACATTGCATGTAGAGAAAATGGTGGAGTAAGATCATGGGGTATCATTGATTATTACATTTAAGAAAAGCATGAGTAGATGATGAAGTGACCCCATTGTGCAGTCTCTGCTAACTGGTACTGTCTGCTGAGGGGTCTGGAGTCATGATCAGTACAACAGTATTCTTGGGACCAAAGCAAAAACACAGCAGGTAGGGGGTTGCCTTTCATGCTGCCAACCCAAGTTCAATCCCTAGCATCCTATCTGGTCCCATGAGCCCTGCCAGGAGTAATCCCTGAATGCAAAGCCAGGAGTAAGCTTTGAGTACCACTGGGTGTATACTGCCCATCCCCTCTCCCTATCTATCCTTTTTCTTTTGTTTTGACTTTTTGGGGTCACACCTGGCGACATGGTAGCTTCATGTCATGAAGTTATTATACCTTCCAAACTATAAGCCTCAGATCAATCTGTTTTAGCTTTCCCTAGCTCCAGAGATTCCTTCTAAGTTTATTCATTCATTCATTCATTCACTTATTTACTTATTTATGCATTTATTTATTTATTCATTTATTTACTTATTCATTCATTCATTCATTTATTGAAAGTGAAAAATGTCTAGTATGCAAGAGAGTTTTCACATACAGGGCAAGGTTCGCGCCTTCATACTGTCACCCCTAGTTCACTTTCTGGCACTGCATATTATCCCCCAAGAACTTCCAGGGTGAACCTTGAGCACAGAATCAGGAGTAATCCCTGAGGACAACTGAGTATGGTCCCCAAACAAAAAAATAACAACAAGAAAATAAAAGCTTTCCTATTGATTTGTGATTTAAAATAAATGTTTCATGTCTTTCCTCGCCAGGAAACTGTAAATCCACTGCACAGATGTGTTGACTGAAAATAATTTAATTCTGGGAGAGCTGAAGAGTTGGTACAGCAGCTACGGCTCTTGTGAACCCCAAACAAAACCAACAAAACCCCAGAAAAACACAACATAATTTGAGGAGTAAAATTGGAAAACTTCAGCAATTCCCAGTGCTGGAGAGAATGAGGATCATCTTGTACACTGAAGACTGAGGTGAGCAAGAAGAGCTGTCAGAGAGCTCTGTGAGAATTGCTGGGGCCCAGCTCAGAGGTGGTGTTCTGGGGCAAGTAAGAGAGGGAGCGACAATCCAATTGGATATTTTAAACCTTGCTTACTAGGGATCTGGCCAGTCACATAGCAAAATCAGCTAAGGGTCATATGTAAATATAAGAATAGGAAGCAGGTAGATGGAGCAAATGACAGTGAGACAGATCAGTTGATGGCAAGGATGACGTAGGCAGGCAGGCAAATGACTTGGACCAATGACAGGAGGCAGACACCACCGAGAGGGCTGATGGGCAGGCAACTGAGCCTGTGGAGACTATGTGATCCAGAAGCTCCATGAGTACAGACTGACAGAGAGTAGAGTGCAGCAGGGGGGGAGAGAGTGGCAAACCATAGAAAAAGCAGTGATTAGGATTGCTAAACCCAAAATGGAAGTTCCTGTTTCTGTAGCTGCTGCAGCCCATAGTGACAAACCTACATGAACTCTGAAATACAGAGCTGATAAATCAATGAAGAGCGGTAACACCAGGGGCTGGAGCAATAGTCTAGCGGGTAGGGGGTTTGCCTTGCACGTGACTGACCTGGGTTCGATCCCCGGCATCCCATATGGTCCTGGGAGCACCATCAGGAGTAATTCCTGAGTGTAGAGCCAGGGGTAACCCCTGAGCATTGCAGGGTGTGACTTGAAAAGCAAATAGAATTAAAAAGCAGAGACGTCTGGTGTTGTTGTGTCAGTCTTACACACAGTTCATAAGAACCTGAAAGTTGCCCAGTTTCACCAAAGCAGTTGTGTTTCCTCAAGGAAGGATTACAGTAAATATTTTAGAAATTTTGCAAACTAGTATAGGTCTGTCAATGTGTCTTCTATGCCGGAGTCATCTATACATTTAGACAAATATGCAATTTCATTAGATGCTCCTTTACTGCCCCCGATAAAATTGTTCTTCTAGGAACTGGGGTTCCCTTGACAAGGACCATCCTTGGATCCCAGGGCCACACCTGGTGGTGCTTAGGGGACCATGTGATGCTGGGGATTGAACTTGGGTCAGGCTAAGCATGTGCCCAAACTACCAACTATTATTTCCTTGTCCCTAACACAACGATGTTTATAATTACAAAAATCTGAGTGAAAATTCAGGCCCATAAGAAAATGGTTGAATAAATAGTAGTTTATTTTATTCCTTAAAAGAGAATAAGCAGGTAAAACAAATTAAATATAGGAGCATAGAGTGATATGGATTCCTATGAACAAAATACTGTTGGGTGGAATAGTCCCACCCTCATTCTGACCAAAAAAATCTTTCCATTTTGTACATTTGGGGAAGGAGGACCAGAGGCCACACCCGGCAGTACTCAGGACTTACTCCTGGCCCTGAGCTTAGGATTTATTTTTGGAGGGGCTCCAGGGACCATATGGGATGCCAGGGATCCAATCTTGGGCTGCTACATGCAAGCAAGCACACTACCAGCTTTATTGTCGCTCTGGCCCCATTTAATAGATTTTTTTGGTTGTGCTTTTCTCTTTGATGGATGGGATGCTGTTATCTAGTTCATGGATCTTTAATAAAGCTGATTAGATCTTTCAAACTGACTTTGTTGGGTTTTGAAAAATTTAACAGATAAGAATCAGAGAAATGAGAAAGTGAAAAAAAATCTGACATCTTACCTTGGGTTGGTGGACTTCTGGAAATGATATCCAGGGAAAAATATGTTCGGTGAAAGGTAATTTGTCAAGGAGTTGCATTTGGTTTTAAGTGGTAATTGACATGGGTTGATGGTATTGTTAAAACCAGAAACTTCAAAATATTGTTATTTATTTAAATGTATTGCTTATTTGTTTGATTCTTTATTTAAATTTATAGATTGTTAGAGCTCTGAGTCAATATATTAGACATTCAGATTTTTGGACTCTTGAGAAATAGAAATTCATAATAGGTCAGGTCTCTGTTCCTAGACATAGTTTGACTGAGGGAAGGTGACTACTGGAAGGGTGACCCTAAGAGAGGTAACACAGGACAGCATTAAGGCTGTTTCCAATGGGAGCATGAACAGGGATTTTAAACTCTTGCCTAAAGGTTTTTGAAAATCTTCCCATTCCAGCAACACTCTTGATTGCTTCCAAAACTTTGCAGTTGACTCTGAAAATGGAAAATACATGCAGGTCTGGGCCTGCCTGAGATTTAGGCAATTTCACTGTGACTTATAGAGCAGGCACAAGCTCAGGGGAAATGAATGGTACACAGCACAAGCCTCAGGAGATAAAGGACACCAGGCCCAAGGTGGTGGGTAAATTAGAGGTGGTGATGGTGAAGGAATTGTTCATTATTGTTAACCACAGGAAGGTGTTGGCTAGTTACATAGCATCATTGAAGCCTGCTGTGCTCTCTCCTGGCCTTGTACCTCTGGAGAATTTAAAGGTTGGGATTCTTAAGGTCAGTTCTCATTCTATCATATTCTCTCTGAGATATATTATAGTCTTTATTCTTCAGGACTGTGTATTTGGGGGGGGTTAGTTTCATCTCTGGAGCTACTTCCTGTAGTTGGGACACACATCCAGGCTTTGAATGGACCCTGGCCTCTTGTTGGGGGAGTTCATTGGAACCCTTGATTTAGAGTAAGTAAGTTCTACAGAAATAAAAGAAAAAAAAAAGTAAAGGTTAATATTGAAGCAAATGAAGAATTCAATTAGAAACTCTGAGATATGCCAGCAGAGTCTTATTTCTAGCTTTTAGTCAAGTTATCTTCATAGTCCACTCACACTCAGGGAAATGAGTATGTATGGGTCAGGACTAGTAAAGTCTGCAATGAGACCTGTAGAGCATAGATGTTCATGTTCCACCAGTCCTATTTGGCAGCCGTCAAGCTGTGACTGAGTCCACTTGTCCTGAACAACATATGGGAGATGATCTCTGATACCTAGTTTCTCAGGGAGCCATGGGCTCAACTGGAGCAAGCAATTGCTCTTTGCAAGAGAGAAAAGTCAGTCCAACCATGACACAGTCCTAACCTCCCACATCCATTGCCTTTCCTTTCAGAAAAGAATTTTAAGAGGTGGTGAAATAGTCAGGCAATGGAATTTGCATTAAACAATATTTACTTAGAAAGACATAAGGGGAGAGAAAAAGAGGAAGTATGGGGTCAAGAGATAACAAGAGCTTCTCCAGAGTGGAAAAAGGAGAGAGAGAGAGAGAGAGAGAGAGAGAGAGAGAGAGAGAGAGAGAGAGAGAGAGAGAGAGAGAGAGAGAGAGAGAGAGAGAGAGAGATACATGCTTTGTGGAGAATAGGGCTTGAAAGAGCAAGTCCAGAATGTCTTATAGGAGGAGATTATATACAGTTTCTCCAAGGTTATTTTTTCCTTCTTGGATTTCTCCGCATACATAGCAGATAATCTGGGCATTGTCACAGGGAAAACCTTGCACTGCGATAGTCTTTTCCTAATCTCATCACGACCTCTAGATTCCTCTGCAGCGTTTCCTTTTCTCAGGGATTCAGTCTTCTCAGCATAAGGCCCTGAATTTCTGCATCTGGGTGCTGCCTCAGTTTCTCCATATCCGAAGATCTCAGAATTTGCATCTGATTCATATGTGGTGTTCATGACTTTGGGACACATCAGGGCTTGGTTATCTCTTATTAAGTTTTATTTTTTTAAAAAAGCACATTACTAGGACTACCCCCACCCTCTGCCACCTACCTGCTTGCAACACTGCCGCTCTCCAGGTTGTATTAACAATGGTAGGAGGAACTTTTCAAACTTTTATGAACTAGACTGTGCCATTAGGAAACCAGGTGGAGTCTGGAGGATCCAAGGGACATATTTTTAAACCATGATCTTTAAGACTGTCTGAGTTTTAATCAATATGAGTCAACCGGGGTGAGGGGAGTGGGGATTCTAGTTCGGAAAATTATAGCCAGACATTAGAAAAATTCAAGATTCAGTTTATAAGCAAAAAGCAAAGTCATTCAAAACTAATCAAGGCTAGTATCTGACCTCCACAAAAAGACATGTTACTAAGACATATTTGACATATTTTCCTTTATCTTTATCCATAATCTACTCAATAATGGCAGTAACAGGTTAAATTTAGTTCTAATCAATGTGACCAGTTATTTAGTACAAACATATTAAGAATAGATAAAAATACACACACTCTTTTAGTCTTTTTTCTAGGACTTTAGATTTAATTTAAATGGTCCCTCCATGCTCAGGTGTCACGCCATTTAGTCTTCTTACGGAAAGTCATTTTCCATGGCTAATGCTTCCCAAGAAGAGTCTTGAGTCTGTACTAGAATATGTAGTGTGGGGATGGGGTGTGGGGTGGGGGGGGGAGGTCAGGCTGTCAAACTGGGGTCAGCAGCATGCAAGGCAAGCACCCAGCCCTAAGTACTACTACTGGCCAGGGCCCAAATCTCCTTAGTGATTTCTACAGAGATTGAACTAGATAGCAATCTCATACAACAGTGAATGAAGTTTAGGCATTTGAGGTAAGGAAAACTTTCAAACAAGTGTCTTTATCTTTAGCCTTTGGGACAAAAAAATGAAGAGTTTGCTGCTCCTGATTTATTTGGGTGCAGTTCAACTGCCATTGGGATTCAGCTATCAGACTTGTATCCCACACTTATTGCCCATACACCCCTAGGAGATTCATTTCCAGTCACCCTAAGAGGAACTGGCTTGAAGAACACATTCTTCCATAAGTCCCTGTTTTGCTCACTTTGCGACAGGAAAAATGGGGTACACTATGGAAAAATAGATAAAGAGTGTTGAGGGCAGATAGATAGAGTGGGGACATGGTAATGAGTTTTGGGGAAATAGTACAACTAAGAAGAAAATTCCTAACCTGAAAGTAGCCCAAAAATCACAAAGAACACATGCCTTTGAGGTGCAAATCCTCAGCTTTTTTGGAGATGGAGAAACTGAGGCACCTCCTAGAGAAGAATGGACTTCTCAGGAAAGGAAATGCTACAGAAGTATTGAAAGGTTGTGATAAGAATATGAAAGGACCAGCAAGAGTCCACGGCATTCCCTGTGGCAGCACACAGATCTGCTTTTCTACATTGCAGAGAAATTCAGGCCAAGACAAATTTGAAGAAATTGCATATAACTGGGGCTGGAACCATAGTCCAGAGGGTAGGGCATTTGCCTTCATGCAATCGACCTGGTTTTGATCCCTGGCATCCCATATAGTTCCCCAAGCACCACTGGGAATAATTCCTGAGTGCAGAGACAGGGGTAACCCTGAGCATCACCAGGTGTGACCCAAAAAAAGAAAAAGAAAAAGAAAAATGAAAAAGAAGAAAAAGAGAAAGAAAAGAGAAAGAGAGAGAAAGAGAAAGAGAAAGAAAAAGAGAAAGAGAAAAGAAAAAGAAGTTGTATATAACTTTCTCCCATATATCCATTCTTGTTTTTTTCCACTCTGGAGGCCATGTGGTACCTGAGTGTGTGTCACTCGCATCTCCCCCTTGAGATGTGTACTGGAGCTCTCTCTGCCTTTCGAGAAGCCTGCCTTGAACTTCATTACTCTCTCTCTCTCTCTCTCTCTCTCTCTCTCTCTCTCTCTCTCTCTCATTTTTCTCTTCCTCCTTCCCCTTCCTAAAACTTTCCAAATAAAATCTTTTACTTTACTGCTGTCTACTCCTGAAATTCTTTTCTGTGAGATAGGATAAAGTACCTGAAAACCCTGAGTAAGGCCCAGGCCTGACTTTCCTTTCCTACAAAGAGCAATTCTTCGCTCCAGCCTGAGTCTGTGCCTCCCCAAGGAATCTGGTGTTAGGGATTAACTCCCATGTGGAGAAGGCTAAGAGGTGTGGCTTGATGGCCACCTGATGGGGCTGGCAGGACTCTGGCCCATGTCTCCCAGGGGCTCATTGCAGACTTTACCAGGCCTTGCCTTCCCAGCCAGTCCTGGGGTGACAGAGGTGGATTGGGGGGAAGTGACTGTCTCTCTCTCCTCTCTGCCTCACATAAGCCATCCATGGGGGGCCCACCACTTCACTATTGCAGTCTTGTCAGTATACTCTTGGTTATTTTTCTCCCAGGGATTCAGCCTCTTTTACCAGAGGGAATTAGGAGCATTGGCCTTTGAGTAACTTATTCAGGGACTAAATAGTTAGGAATAGGTCATAAATCACACAAGAACAGAACAAGTCTCACCAGTTTGTGTGAAGCAGAACTGGGACACCTTACATCACTTGTATCACTTGTCTTCTCATTATTCATTGATTTGCTCGAGCAGGCACCAGTAACATCTCCATATGTCTTGTCACATGCTAGTGTAGCCCAATGGCATCTGCTCACTCCAGGAACATGAAGAGCCTCAACCATTCTTTCAGGTCATGGGAATGAGATAGCTTGCCAGGCTCTGCCGTGAGGGTGGGATACTCTTGTAGTAGCCTCTCATCTCATGCATTTATTGATGAGATGGGGAAAGATTAGCTTTTCTGCTGGTTGGAGCTCTGACAAGCTGTGGAGTCTGGATGTTGAAAATGGTGGCCCTCACGGTGTTTGGGTTCCTCTGGCTTCTTGCGAGGATCTGCTGGGATGGCGGGCCAGGGCTAAAACCCACCTTCCCTCCTGGGCACCTCATGATCAGCTGGGCACAGGGAGAGCCAGAAGCATCTCTACCCCGTGTATCTGAGTCTCTGGATCCGGCATACCTGGGCTTGAAATAGATTGCTGTAGGGTGGGATTCTGACGAGCAGGGCTTGTGATATGCTCTTCTGCTGGGTGGAGCTCTGATGTGCTGTGGAGTCCAGACACATTGAAAATGCCCTACTTGTCAGAGTCCTACCCTACAGCATTCTATTTCAAACCCAGACACCTTATATACATTAAGTAAAGTCACTGTAAAACCTGTAACAGAATGCACCCTGGGATATGTGCACTATGGGACCCCTCTCCCCTCCACCCAAGAACAAATGTATAAAAATCTTGTGTGAGCTGTGCTTGAGGCTTGGCCTTATGGCAATAGATCTGCGTGCGTAATAAACTTGCAGCCCCCTTACTTCTCTCGTGCCATCTGTTTCTAGGTCAGAATTCCTTAACATTCTCATACAGCGATTTGTGTTCCAAGCCAGGATCAATGGTTTTCCAGGCTCCTGAGATATGCCTTTATGCTGGTTTTTGGTTTCAGTGTTTTTCCAATAAACATTACTTAAACATTACCAGCTCTTTTCCCTTGCCTACCCCTCAACATCCCAGTCTCTGCGTGCAACAAAAGAATGGGAAACGTAGATCTACTTAGATCCTGAGGGGCAAACCACTAGCCCCTTCCTTTTTAGGGACTTTCGACATCTAAGTCACCTGCTTTCCACTCACAAAAACTTGTATTATGGGACCCAAGAGGGAGTAGAATAGTTAAGGCACTCACAGCTACCTTGGCAAAGAACTCCTACCTTGGTAGAATCCCCATGTGGGGCAGCTTGGGAAAAAAACCCTATAAAAGCCACCTTGAACAAAGGACAGGTGGACAAGTGTTGCCCGAGCCCATGTACTGCTTGTGCTCACATGACCAAGTGCATGTGGTACCCACATCTTCCCTCTTGAGATGTCTGCTTTCATGCTTTCATATCTAATGCAGGGATATGTATACTGGTCGCCTTTAGAGAAACCCATGTTCTTTCGTAAGTGCATTCTCTCTCTCACCTTCTCTCCCTCGCTCCCCTTCCTAAAAACCTCCAAATATATTTGGTTTTTACTTCATTTCTTGTCTCCTCCTGAAATTCTTTTTTGAGAGGTAAAGACAAGAACATGCATGGCCTGGGTAAGACCTTCCCGTTCCAGCTGATCCAGGGGTGGCAGAGGCGGATGGGGAGAAAGTGACTGTCTCTCTCCTCCCCACTTCACATAAGCCACTGGGAGCCCATTGACTTCAATGGGACACCAGGACCATATGCTGTGGTGCTAAGGGGTGTGGCATCTGGTAGTGTGTGTGGGGGAGGGTGCCGCTCCGCTCTAGGAAGTGCCAGGGATCAAACACAGGCCCTTTGTATTTGACCCATCTGCACCCACTTCTTGCATATATTTTGCTTCAGGTTTTGCTGAGTATACTGTAAACCCAGATTAGATTTTAGCTTTTACCATTATCTTTGCATTGAATATTCCTCCCCTCCATCCCCAGGCCTTGTCATTCAAGACTCTGCTCAAATGCAAACTCTTTAATCACCCCCTCTAGCCATACCTCTTTGTTGCTTCTTCCTTGACATTTCCTAGTATCTAGTTTATATAATTATCTTGAAATTATGTCTCTCCCCAGGGTGTAAGTGATAGAAAGCACAGACCCTGTGTAGTTCCATAACCAGTACATGGGGGAAACTTGTTATGTAATAGGAATTGAGCGTCTTTCTTTTGAGGGCTTTGCTGAGGAAGGTTTATTTGTTGCTGCTTTTATTTGGCTGGGAAAGCTGTCAAATACTGCATCAGGAGTAAGATTTACTGCTGCTGTTTGTGTATAGGCATTTCTAATTAGCACAGCTATTGCTGCCATGTAAATGGATAGTGCTGTTGTGTTTTTGAGTGCTTGATTCTCTTTAGTGGGCTTAATCTGCTTCCAAGTATTTTAAAGTGCTCAAAATTGCTGTGCTAATTACAAATCCTGATAAATTCTCCATTAAAGCGTATCTTCTAAGTCTTCTAAGTACCGTCAATCCCGATAATACTGTTAGAAGGAGTTATATAGGGCTGAGAATAAGAAAACTGCATTTGTTTAATCACTGTCACTGTATCACTGTCTTCCCGTTCTTCATCGATTTGCTCGAGCAGGCCCCAGTAACATCTCCATATGTCCTGTCTCATGCTAGTAGAGCCCAAGGGCATCTGCTTGCTCCAGGAACATAAAGAGCCTCAATCCATTCTGGAATGAGGTCTATAATTGTTACTGGTATTTGGCATATCAAATACAACATGGATAGCTTGCCAGGCTCTGCCGTGCAGGTAGCATACTCTTGTAGGCATCTCTAAATCCAGCATTTATTGATGAACCTCGCGGCTGCTTTGGCCGCTCGAGCCGGGCTGTGATAGGCTGGTCTGCTGGGTGGAGTTCTGACGAGAGAGAAGTCGGATGTGGAAAATGGAGGCCCTCATGGAGTGGGGGTCGTCTGGCTTGTTGCAAGGCTCTGCTGGGGTGGTGGGCCAGGGCTAGAACCCGCCATCCCTCCTGGGCGGCTTGTGAGTGGCCCAACCCTTCCCAAGTGTAAGCTTGTCTCCACGAGCCTGATTTTCTTACATATGTAAACTAGACTTAAATCATGGTTCCGCAACTTTGTTTGCACAGATTAGAACTGGGTGTCAGGAATGAGGAAATCACCCCATAGCTACGAACATATAATTTGAGACAGATATTAAACAAATGCTCCAAATGTGGAACATTTGTTTAATATCTGTCTTAAATTCAACTTACCTTCTCGTGGATGTACATGAGTTAGTAAAGCCAGTTTGCATTTCCCTCCTCCTTAATTACACAGGTGAGAGGCTGGGCGTGTCTGCCTTTAGGAAATTAAGCTGTGGTCCAAGAAATTGCTCATGTGCAGCCCTTTGTAGAAACAACACCTTGTGTGGCCTTGTCATCCAAGTCTCAGGGTTCCATAGTCACCAGGTGTGAATTTACCTGTCACAGACTCAGGTTCACAGCCATGAACTTGAACTGCCCAACCCTTCCCAAGTGTAAGCTTGTCTCCACGAGCCTGATTTTCTTACATATGTAAACTAGACTTAAATCATGGTTCCACAACTTTGTTTGCACAGATTAGAACTGGGTGTCAGGAATGAGGAAATCACCCCATAGCTATGAACATATAAGGGACGGTTGAAGAAACTTATGGTCATCACTTCTGGCCAAGACACAGTCTTGTCCACCAGTATCAGGGCATGGTTCAGTGGCTCAGTTGTGGCTGTTTATGTGGTTCCAGGAAATGATGCTGAGTAGTGATGCTGGTGGGGTCCTTGGGTGACTTTTGTGAAGTGGGGAGGACAGAGGTGGCAGCCTCGAGAACGAAACCTGCCATTTTCTCTCTATTCAGCTCTGCTACCCAGAAGTGGCTGGAAATCTAGGACCACGAGCCTTGTTGCTTGCAGGAAAGGAAAGTCTTTCCTAGACCTTGCCCAGGCCTTAAGGGTCCCTGCCTCTCTCACTGAAAAGAATTTCAGGAAGAGATAAGCAGTGAAGTAAAAATCAAACAAACAAACAACAAAAAAAAACCCAGATTTTATTTGAAAGTTTTGAGGAGGGTGGGGGAGAGGGAGAAAGAGAGAGAGAATAGGGAGAGAGAGGGAGGGAGACGGACAGAAAAAGAGGGGAGAGAGAGAGAGAAAGGGAAAGATAAGTGGAAAAGAGAGAGAGGCAGGGAGAGAGTCTATAATTATTACTGGTTTTTGGCATATCAAATACGACACGGGTATCTTGCCAGGCTCCGCCGTGCGGATGGGATACTCTCGGTAGTAGGCTCTCAGTTTACTGATGAACACAGAACAGAAATATGATAAAGGGCAGCTGGGCCAGAGCAGCGTTCGTGGTCTAGGGTCTTCGTCATCTCTTCTGATGCCATCTTGATTTTGGGTATTCGGGGTGGGGGGCAGTAGTGAAGGTGGTTTTTACTGAATGAAATTTTCGTAGAAGACATGAGAGGAGAGAAAGAGGGGAAAATGAGTTCAAGAGAGAACACAGATTTTCCAGAGTGGAAAAAAGCAAACCGAGAGACATAGAGTCAAGCAAAAGACATAGAGGCAAGCAAGTGAGATCCGTGTCCAAGGGAGAGCACGGCCTGGAGCACAAGCATCTGCCCTGCTCCCTTTGAAAGTAAGACTGTTTAAGGTCCTAAATCTAAGGAGGGTGTGGGCTTCACCAGGAAGAGTGAGAAGAGAAATAATATCCAAAAATAAAAACCAACAATAACAAAAACTAAAGAAAATTTATACCTTGCGAAAGGACGCATGCACCTGCTGAGTTGGTTTTACTCCTGCTATGTGCTCAGGGATCACTCCTGGCAGGGCTCAGGGACCATAAACAGTGCTGGAGATCAAAGCTGCTGCGTGCAAGGCAAGTACCCTACCTGCTATACTCAGAGCCAAGAAAAGAGTTTTGCAGATAAGTCTCTAGCCTCTGTGGGCATGTCCCCTGAATCACTGGTGATTTTGTCCATTTTGGTGGGCCAATTTGCAGTCATATTGTTGCCACTCTCTATCCTTGAGTCTTTGCTCTTTGGGGTAGAAATGCTGGTCTTTCCCTCCACTGTGCTCTGTGATGTTGGCACTAGGATCTGGCTTCAGGTCTTCTGCTAGAATCTTGCAAACCAATCTAGCATAGTGTGGCACAAATGTGTATCTTCCTGCACCCAGCCCAATTCTCAGAGGAAGCACTTCAGGGGGGAATTAAGACAGGGCATGAAGCTGCAGAGATAGCACAGGGGGTTGAGTACAGGCCTTTGCGTGTGGTTAGGTCAGGTCCAATCCCCAGGACCATGTGGTCCCCTGAGCATCACCAAGTGCAGCCCTGAAGGCCCCTGAGCACTGTTGGATGAGGCCAGCATTGCATTGTTGGTTGTATCCTTGCGTTGGTATGACTGGATGAGGATCTCCAGGAAGGAGCACCATAGACACCAGAAGAGTCAGAACCATCTACTGGGCTCTCTCCTGCTCCCTGGCAATTCACCCCTTCCCTGTAGTCCAACTCATCTACGTCAGATGACTCAACCCAACTCTTTCCAGGGACTCTTCCTGCTTCTTGGGGTTGAAGGAGGAAGGACAAAAAGGAGGAAGGGCTCTTGTGTCCTGGGTGCCAGGCTGACCTGGGTGCCCACCTGGCCCTGGTCAATGTGGTTCTGCAAAGGTAGACATTTTCCGCCTCTCTGCTCGGGGCTCACTGCTTGTGGTACTCGGGATTCCATATGTGGTGCTGGGGATTGAACCAGGATTGACCTTAACTCTGGCCAAGGTGGGCATTTTTGATTTAGGGGCCAAACAGCTCAAGAATCCCCCAAATCTTCTGAATCAAGCCCATGATTGCCTCCAGGTAGCTTTGAGCTTCTTTGGGCACTTTCTAAATTTGCAACAGAAGCTTTTTATTAATGAGACCATAGCTCATGGGGTGGGTGGGGAACCTCAGCATGGGCTTGGGACCAGCTCTGTATCAATCTCTTAGTTTCTGGCCCTGATCCTTACAGGAAGGGAGAGGTTTCCTCTTCTTCAGTTTCCTTGGCCTCAAAGGCCTGATCCTGAACTCCAGTTCCCTCTGCAATAGATGAAGTCTTGGTTAAGGAGAGACTCGGCCCGCCTACAGAAACTGAGCTGTTGCCAGATGTCTCTGTCTAGGCACCACACCTGGCGATGGTGTTCTGAGGGGCACATCCGGTGGGTGGGGTTAGCTGAATTTGAATTTAGAACTTTGCCCAGGCTAGAGAGTTGTTTCAAGCCAAAACAGAGAGGGTCTTTGTGGCCATGAGAAGGTATTGGGATTGGATTTAGGGGGACGGGTTTTTTTTTTCATTCTTTGGAGAGAACCTACACCCAGTGGTGCTCAGGGCTTACTCCTGCTCTGAACTTGGGGATCACACCTGTCAGGGCTCAGGGGACCCTGTGAAGTTCTGGATATTGAACTCAGGTTGGCTGCATACAAGGCAAGTGTCCCCTATCCATTTTAGTATCTTAAGGGGAGGTTTTTCAACAATTTGGAAAAACACAGCAACCAGAATGGGGCTGAATGGTCTCAGGAGAAACCTGCCCTCTTTCATTGTTGCTGGGCTCAAACCCAGGACCTCAAACATGCAAGGCAAATGCTCTACCACTGAGCCACACCTTCCCAGAGTCTAGGGGAGGAAATGGAGGCCCAGGTAGAGAAGTGGGCATGTCCAAGCCCTACAGGCCATAAGAGTCAGAACTTAGTGCCTCTGTTCCCTGATGTTGGGTGATACACCCTACTTTAAGCTCCAGCTACATTTGTTTGCAGCTCCTCCCAGCTGCTGCTGGCATAGAGCTGGAGGCTGCCCTGCTGGAATCTCCCATCACGTCACCGTTAGGTTTACTGCCAAAAGCAGCCTCAGCTCTCCCAAGGCGAGAAATTTCATTTCATCTCTCAAATAGCCTCAGTGTGGCTAAGATCAGGGGAGCTTTTTTTGAAAGATGGGCGGACATGGAGCAGTTTGACTGTCAGCAGATTTTACATTTTCCACATCTGGACTTCCCTCTCATCACAACTCCACCCAGCAGACCAGACTATCACAGCCCAGATCATTGACACCTACCCTGCAGCAGTTTTTTTTTTTTTCAATCCAGCCCAAGTATGCTGAACCAGAGACTCTCAGACATGGGGCAGAGCTGCTACTTGCTCTCCCTGTGCCCAGCCGTTCATGAGGCGCCCAGGAGGCATGGCGGGTTCTAACCCTGGACTGCCACCCCAGCAGAGTCTCACAACAAGCCAGACGCCCCCGACTCCATGGGGGCTGCCGTTTTCCACATCCGGACTTCCCTCTCGTCACAACTCCACCCAGCAGACTAGACTATCACAGCCTGGCTGGTGCGGCCGCTAGCGGTTCATCAATAAATGCTTTATTTAGAGGTGACTACAAGAGTATGCCACGTGCATGGCAAGCCTGGCAAGCTGCTCGTGTCGTATTTGATATGCCAAATACCAGTAACATTTATATTAGGTCATTCCTATGACCTAATATAATGGTTTGAGGCTCTTTATGTTCCTGGAGCAAGCGGATGCCTTTGGGTTCTACTAGCATGAGACAGGACATATGGAGATATTACTGGTGCCCGCTCTAGCAAATAGATGATGAATGGGAAGATAGTGATAGTTAAATGAAGGTTCAGAGTTGGAGAGATAACCGAGCAGGTAATGCACATACTTACCTTGCATATGGTCAGCCTGGTTTGATCCTCTGCACCATATATTGTCCCTCCCAAGTATCATGAGGAGTGATCCCTGAGCTCCAAAGCAAGCCCTGAGCTCCACTTGGCACAGCTACAAAACTAAAACAAACAAATAAATAAGATAAAAGGTACAGAAGCATTAGGTCCGTTGGCCATGTCCCACAGTAAGAAAAGCTGTGTGCTGAGATCTGATCCAACTCCTGGTGACTTGGTTCCATACTTCTTCCCAAGTGAGGGAGCAAAGAGGACTTTGGCTCAGAGATGGACGAAGCTTGGTTAGTATTTCTGTAGTCGTGTGGGATTGGACGAATGGGTGTCTACACCCAGGTCTGCAAGATCAGGTGGGAATGTGAAGGACCAGCAGGCCAGCACCAGACACCCATCTACATGGGCAGGAAGAGCCTGGTGGAGGCCTGGTCCTTGGTAGGAGGTATCTCAGAGAATCCACAGAAAGATTGGCTCTTTCTGTCAATTTCAACATGATGATTGATGTAAGGCTCAGCTATCAGCACCTATGATATAAACAGTGACTCAAGGAGGACCAACACTCCCTGTACTCAGGTCTCTCCTCTAACAAGGAGAGTTTGTTCAGAGAAAGTACTGGTCCCCGTGAGCATCTCCTCTGCCTGTTGCTGCTCATGGCACCAGTCCACAAGGCTAAGAGAAGGAAAGGAGAGAGTGCCCGGTGGGTAGCTCTGTTCCTTCTTATGTTTTGCAGATGGGGGATCTTGTTTTTATTTTTAGGTGACAATTACCTGGCAATGATCAGGGCTGACTCCTGGCTCTGAACTCAGGTATGCTCATGGATGTGCTTGGGGACCACATGGGATGCCGGGGATTAAACCTACGTAGGCGGCATGCAAGGCAAATGCCCTCCCCACTGTATTATTGCTCCGGCTCCAACTATGTTCCTTCTTTAGAGGGTCTGCCGTCTGCCTGGGAGAAGAGTGGGATAAAGATTTCCCCAGGACTTCACTGCCCTCCTCATGGCCCAGGTACCTTAAGGAACCCGTTGGTCATCCATAGCAGGCAGACTAACCATGCCTTCCTCTTCAGAGACCCGTAACAGTCATAGTGAAATCCAGAAGTCCGTTCTGCAGAGTTGGGGGAAACCAGGAGAGCACCCTGAGGGGGTCAGGAGCCTCAATCATTCAGGCCTCTTTTGGATTAGGCTGCCTGGGAGCAGGTAAACTTGAGTCGCAAGTCCTGCTTAAAGGCCAGGGGGTGAGGACTCAAAGCCAAAGGCCTGTCTGTCTCTAAGGAGTTCTCAGCTGGGCCTTGGCATAGCCAGCCTCCTTTTCCCCAACCTCCTTCTGCCCACCTGTAATATGGAGAAAATTTATCCCATCTTCTTCTTGCCTTCAGGTGCCTAAAGTACCCAGAGGTCCTTACTCCTTTCACCCCAGGTGAAAGGTGCATCTTGTATATACATTAGGGTTTTGACTCTCATTGTTCATTAGAGCAGGGACACTCTACTCATTTTGGCATTTTCTCAAAAGGTCTCAGAGGAAACTCGAAGAACCACTTTTTTTGTGGGTGGGGGGTGGGAGGGGAGGAACCTTTCAAGTAGGGCTGGGAGGGAGCCCAGGGTCACACCCAACAAAACCCAGCCCAACTGTGTGGGCCTGGTGGTCTGATTCTCGGGCCTAGGTGGGCCCACCCTCGGTGGTGCATGGATGGCCACGTGGTATGGGGGTGGAGCTCAGAGCTAGTGCATGCAAAGCGTGTATGTGCTTCTGTCCTTCCAGCCCTCTCCCTGGCCCCTCAAGGACCCAGAGCCCACAGCATTCCCTTTCATGTTGGAGATGAGCCTGGCTGGAAGAGCACAGGGATGGAAAGCCGGCCCTGGGAGACTAGGCTCAGGGGCTGCCATGCGAGACCAATGTGGAAGGCCAGGGAGAGCAGACCATTGCCTTTGGAATGAACCTAAAGCTCACAGCAGCATTGAGGAGGCTGCAGGGCAGGGCCAGCAGGAGCACAATCCTGGCTTTACAAAGCAAGGGCCTGTTCCAGAAACAGCAGCAATCAGAGACATGGGAACCTGGGGAGACAGGGCGCATGGGGTCACACCTGTCCATGGAAGCTCGAGGGCATTCCAGCAGGGTTGAGAGCTGGGATGCGCTGCGTGGATGAGTCTCACCGCGCTCTGGGATTAAGCGGGGCACGGGCTCATGAGTCAGCCCTTGCCCCTGTTTCTTGAAGCTTCTGCTCCAGGCTACTCCTTGTTGTGCTACGTGCTGCGCTGTGGCTAGGATGGCCGGGTACCTCCTATCACACCCCCTGACACCCGCCTTCCCTCTCACACAAGTCCTCTCATTAGTCTGACTCATTCCTCCTCTGCCCTCCTGCAGAAGATCTATTTGGGGACTACCTCCTGGAGCTGTCCTGACGTGGGTGAGCAGCCCGGGTCACATCTGAGCCCTCTACATGGCGTGCCTGATGTCCCTCACACCACAAGGCTTTTCCTTGATGTTCTGGGTTGGGTGAGAGACTTCATGGGTCTTCCCTTTCCCGGGAAAGCACCGCCAAAAGGTCAGAGATGGGTGGGGAGAGCGTGGAGTGACGAGGACACGGTAGAACAACGTTGGACCGCAGGCTCCCATCACAGTCCCAGATACAAGTCTGCTCACTTGCCCCGTGTCCACCCTCCTGCCCGGCAGCAGAGAGGACACTCAACTGGGCCAATGCAAGGCTGCTGTGTGCAGAACAGGCCTTCCAGCACAAGCCCTGCGGGTGGAGCAAGGGCACTGCAGGCAGGACGCATGCCTTGCACAGGGTCCACCAGGATGCTACCCCCGGCACTGCATGTGGTCCCCCAGATCCCTCTAGGAGTGATCCCTGAGTACAGAGTCAGGAATAAGCCTTCAGCACCACCAGGTGTAGCCCCAAACCCCAAAGCCAAAGGCAAACCAAAAGCAATGCAGGTCCTGATCCTGCATTTGGACTTTGCTGGTTTCTGAAGGAGCAGTGATGTCACTCCATGAAAGTTGCAGGATTAGAGAAACCCACACAAGCCACTTCCTCTCTCTCACCTTTCTCCAGGGCCCACGCAGTCCGGACTGCTCCCACTCATTCTCTCTCTCCGGCTTATCTGTTCCTGTATTGGTGGTGGTGGGGGAGGATTTTGGTATCCCTCAATTATCACTTTGGAGAGGTGGGGAAGGAGTTTTCCACACTGCCATGTGGTGAGTAACCACCTGCTTATTTGGGACAGGGAAGGAGGGAGCAACCTGTTCTCCTGTGGTTTGCTTATTTTTGTTATTTCACCAGACCTGGGAAGTCCCTTCTCCAACTGATAAAAACTCTAAGCACTACAAGATCTGCCACCAGAGGACTTGTGGCATCATCAGACTCACTCCGTCCACCCCAGGGGCCTGAGCCAGACAGACATGAGGCAGATCAAGGCGGCCATGATATGCCTGCTACTCATCGGGCTTGCCTGCAGGGCACGGACGGCAATACCAGTGAGTTGACTGGGGAACGGTGGAGAGCAGCAGGAGCTGTGGGTGCATCGTGATCTGTCTGCCTGCATCTCCTCTCCTCTGGGGAGACTGATGAAGAGGAAGAAGGCGGGGTAGAGTGGGGGGGGCTTTGTAGGCTGGAAGCAAGGGACCAGCTGGAAAATTCAGGGGCTGGTGGAAGCTGAGCTGCTGGGCTGAGCAGATCACCCAGATCCTGCAGACTGCAGCAGGGATCCCAGGGGTGATACGGAATGAGCTGGAGACCGGGGCGCAGAGGAAGATAGGGCCTGGCCACAGGGTACCTGGTAACAGAGAGGACCTGGCCCCGGGCTCTCTCTAATCTCCTCCTTGGCTCACCTCGGATGAGTCGCGATAGTTTTCCAAGTCTGCTTTCTCTGTCAATCAGGTGGGATTGCAAGTGCTCAACCTCTGAGAACATTCTCCTTATGAATGGGGCCCTGAGAGGGGGTTTCTAAACAGGAAAACCAGGAGGATGGAGCTGGGGCTGGGGATTGAACCCAGGGCTTCTCCCATGGAAGACCAGTCTCTTCAGGGATGCTTGTGTGTGTGTGTGTGTGTGTGTGTGTGTGTGTGTGTTGTTGCTGGAGGGGTTGGATATGCATGATTGTGTATATAGACAAGCTAATTGGAGGTTGGGTCCGGAACAGAGCTGAAGGCTGCAGGGAGGAGGGCATTTGGATGTTGAGCCAATCGGTTCTGAAATCTTCTCCCCCTATCATTCCCTTGCTGGGAATTCCATGAGCAACACAGTCCTCAGGCTCCTGCCACAGAGGCCCTGTGCATATCAGAGCCCCTGAGTGTGGGGTCTTGAAGCCGAATATTGAGACAGGACCATGGACTCATATGGTCCTGAACTGGAAGAACCTTTAGAGATTAAGTTAAAGAGTCTTTTTTTTTCCCCAGTGAAGCAAGATAGTTTTTATTGAACAAAATTTGCTTAGAATGACGTGAGGAGAGAGGAAAGCAAGAATACAGGCTTCTCCAGAGCGGAAAAAACCAGCAAGGAGACCTAGAGAGCAGCAAACGCGGCATCTATTCAAGGGAGTACATGGGCTTGAGGATGCAGCTCGGAAAGTCTCATTGTTTCAAATGGGGAGTCTGGGGGTCAGTGTTAGGCTTGTTGGGATCCAGGTCGCACTACTGTTCTTTGGGGAGCTGAACTCTTTCCGCAAATTCAGAGCGAGGTGGAAACCAGGCCAAGGATGAGACTTCCGCCCCACCTGCCTTTTATTTACTTGTTAATCTATTTATTTGTAAAATCCCATCCTGCAAGGATGAGGAAGCCCAGAGAGAAAAAAACCACCTTTTTGTGCTTCTCTTCTAGTGCATGTGTCCTCCTCCAGCTGTTGCTACACTTTCGTGGAGAAAAAGATTCCTTTGTTTAAGATCCGGTGTTACAGGAACATCAGCTCCACGTGCCCCTACAGCGATGCTTTGATGTGAGTGGTCTCCTGCCCCTCTGCAGTTCCGTGCTCTGTCCTCCGGGCAGAAAACGGCCCTTGCAATTTTCAGACGCTAGATGGCGCTGTTTGATCAGAATAAGCTTTTTTTTTTTTAATACTACCGTGATAGATATAATTGTAAAGATGTTCATAATTGGGTCTCAGTCATACAGTGTTTAAGCACCTATTCCTCCACCAGTGCCCCATTCCTACCACCAATGTACCCACATTCCCTCCCTCCCACCCACCCCTTACCCCCTCAGCCTGCCTCTATAGTATGCACTTTTTCTTTTCCTCTTTCTGTCTCTCTCTCTGTCTCTCTGTCTATCTCTCTGTCTCTCTCTCTCTCCTATTACACATTGTGGCTTGCCCTACAGGCATTTAGGGATTATCATGTAAGCCTCTTTGTGTATATTAAATGCTGAGTTCTTGTCTGGCGTTACCATTTCCCACAATTGGTAGAACTCTGGTATATATTTATAGCCCATTAATGATTATAATCATTCTATACCTGTCGTTTTCCTTCTGACTAATTTCACTCAGCATGATAGTATCCATATCCATCCGTTTGCAGGTAAGTTTCATGACTTCATCTTTTCTGACAGCTGCATAGCATTCCATTGTGTAGATGTACCACAGTTTTCTTTATCCAGTCTTCTGTTGTCGGGCATTTAGATTGTTTCCAGATTCTGGCTATTGTGAATAGTGCTGCTATGAAAATAAAAGTGCAGATTGTGTTTGCACTTTTATTGTGTTTTTTTGGCTGTGTGTTTTTGGCTTCTCAGGGTATATTCCCAGGAGTGGTATTGCTGGGTCAAATGGGAACTCAATATCTAGTTTTTGGAGGAATGTCCATATTGTTTTCCAAAAGGGCTGGATCGGTCTGCATTCCCACCAACAAAGAATGCGAGTCCCTTTTCCCTATGCATACATGCCAGCGCCAGTTGTTCTTGCTGTTTTGAATGTGTGCCAGTCTTTGTGGTGTGAGATGACAGCTCATTGTTGTTTTGATTTGCATCTCCCTGATGATTAATGATGAAGAGCACTTTTCATATGCCTTTTGGCTATTTTATTTTCTTCTTTGATGGGATTGGCTGTTTATTTCTTTTAAAGTTCTACCAGTGCCTGATAGATCATGGATATTAATCCCTTACAGAATAAGTTTCTAAAGGGGTCTGGGACATCAAGATGTGGGTGCAGAACCCAGCATGGACACGAGGGGGCGTGCAAGGAACGCTTGCTCTCAAGTGCCTGGACGCTGTGGTGCTCCTGCCGTGAAGCTCCAAGGCACCTGCTATTATATCCTAACCTTTAATGCCCGGAGGAGGAAGGAAGTGCTTAAAAGCTCCAGGCTGTATCGTGGAGAGGGGGTCACAGTTAGTTTCCTGCATCTAGATTTTCAGCAGGGTAGGATGACTTTGGCAGATCACCCTTCTGCATTTGAGCTTCCGTGAAGCTCTGGGGTGAACGGCATAGCTCGATCCAAGAGTCACGAGGATGTTTCACCAAGGTAGTTGACACATGCCACTCTTAGACACTCTGATGTTCATGCCCTCAACCAACCCTCTGGGGCACCTTTCTGTCACAGTGAAAACTGAGGTTTCAGGGATGTAGAAACTTCTAAGTTCACTTACATAACTAAGGCCTATGTTGACACAGCAGGAAAGAAACACACACACACACACACACACACACACATTAATGAGTCCCAATGATTGGGTAACTGAGGTCCCCGATGGACTCAGAGGTGTGAAACAATGACAGCAGGGCCCGCAGAGATATTCTAGGATAGCATTTTTTAATGCTGGCTAGTGCTGACACTGTCTGAAGCCTCCGTCAGCCTGAGCCCTGCACCCTACTCTCCAGGAAAAGAATCTAGGAGAGGCCCTTAAATAGCTCCCGAGACATCAGGTTTGGGCTTTTCCCCTGAAGATTACCCACAGCCTCTAGGCAATAACTCCCGTCAGAGGCCCAGAGTGAGCAGCCGGGCGCACCCAGCAGCCGGAGGGAGATGGGCAGGCCTGTGCACTCCAACTTTAATCCCTTCTTTGTTCTCCTTCCCCAGATTCAAACTGAAGGGTGGCCGGAAGAGCTGTGCCTCCAAGAAACAGCAATGGGTTATGAGTTACCTCAGCCACATCAAGTCCTGTCATAAAGGGAAATGAGCAGATCCTCGTGGGGCCTGGGCGCCGGAGATCGGGCGACTTCAGGCAGCCCCCAGTCTTTCACGCTGTCCTAGCCAGCTCTGCTGGGTCACAGAGCATCTGCTGGGTGCTGATCAATTACGCTGTACTTTTATGTGCTTTTGAATGATTAAACCTTCAACTCCAGGCTCCCTGTGTCTCTTGGGCCCCATAGAGATTTGGGGTGTGCACTTGACTGGAACCAAGGTTGGAGGGCCAGAGATAGGAGGCATGGGGCAGGTCCCAGAGGAAGTGACTGCTGGGTGGTGAGCAGTGAATGATGAGTGTGGAGACACCTGGCTGCTTCTTCTTGGGACCTGAAAGTGGGTTGTGAAGTCGAGTCTCTGTTTTCCACTGTGGCAGCTGGTCATGCCGCTGACTGGGAGCCAGGGCACAGGACCCTTCCTCCCTGGCCTCTCCGGGACGGCTGGGCTGATGATGTTCTCCAGCCTCAGCACTCCCCCAGCCAGAAGCCTCTTGTGATGGTATCAGTACCTGCAGTGCTACTGGACCCATTTAACAGATGAGGTGGCTGGGATGGAGGAGGACAGGAACATGAGAGAGAAAACAAACTCGAGTCAGAGCCAGCCTTCAAGGCCGGATCCTACCTCTTGGGTCATAATCTTTTCCACAGTGCCCTGGACTGCCAGCCCCCTCTCTGCCCTGGACAGAGCTGGCAGAGGGCTCACAGGGCTTGCTTTGTGGCAACAGGAGGCAGAAATCTGATGGAGTACCCCCACACCACCCTGCAGGAAGAGCGGGGACTTCCCTTAGATTTGGGTTTCTGTGCAAGAGAGACTCTGTGCTTTAAAAGTCCTGCTCATCCCAAACAAAATAAATAAGACAAGCAAAATCAAACAAGCAAAGGGCTGCAGCAATAGCACAGCTGGGAGCATGTTTGCCCAGCACATGGCTGATCTGGATTCGATCCCTGGCATCCCATTTGGTCCTCTGAGCACCACCATAAGTAATTCCTGAGTGCAGAGCCAGGAGCAAAACACAAACAAAAAATTGCCTGATTTTTTTTTTATATTGCATTAGATTTTACTTTATATTTGGATCTCATTATGGTAATAATTACATCTTATTGTCATTAATAAAACTTAAAAAATTTTTTTAAAAAAGTCCTGCTTAGAAATGTCAGGGTGTCCTGCGGGAATCTGGGGAGAAGGACAAAACAGGGAGGGGTTCAGGGTCTCCGGGCTGGCTCTCTTGTGGGGCTGAGGGGCAAAGCCCATGCCTGTGTCTCCGATGGGGCCTCGGCCCCATTCACCCACATTTCACTGCTCACATACTTCGCTCATCCTGTTCCTAAGGGCCTTCCCCACTCCTGTCCAGTGCTCCCTCTCCACTGCCTCCACAAGTTCCATCCTTATTTACTCATTTTAATTAATTTTTTGTATTAAGACAGCATGATTTACAAAATTGTTCACATGAGAGTTTCAAGCGTACAGTGTCCCAGCACCCATCCCATCCCCAGTGTCTACTTCCGTCCACCAGTGTTCCCAGGTTTCCTCCTGTCCCTAACTTGCCTACTTAACGGATACACTTTAAAGTTTGCTTATGGTGTTGTTCTATCTATGGTTTGGTTATATCTATCTACTCCACCTCTACCCAACAATGTGCCCCACCCCGCCCTTGTTACTTCCTGTTGCCTCTTCTTTCTTCTCTCCTCTCTTTCTTTCTGTCCCTGGTCTCATTTCTATAATCTAGAGTCAGGGTCATCTAAGCATCCCTCCACTTTGATGCTTTGCACCGCCTCGTCCTGTTATTCTATACACCACAGATAAATGATATCACCCTATGTTTGTCCTTTTGATTCATGTCTCTGAGTATCCTCCTTCCCGCACCATGGCACCAGGCCATTCTCTCTCTCTTCTCTGGCCAAATGTGAATCTGAGTTGCTCCACACCATAGGCAGCTCTTCCTGGCATTCCCCTTCCCTCCTGTGCCGCCTCTTGGGTTCCATCCTCCCACGTTCATCCTGACTCCCAGCTTCCCCCTTGGAAATGCATATTCTTCTACCATCTGCCCTCAACCTTTCTTTTGGACATCTCCAATGACATGGTATTGGAACACATGTCCCAGGCCCCATGGAGCTGTTCCCTGCGAGGTGGGGGGGGGCTCCTGTTGCTGCTTTCGAAGAAGTGGCTTGCCCCTTCTAAACCTTAATGCCAAGTTCTGACTTCTCTGTCCAAGCCTGGTGTTTATCAGCCATGTTTGCTTGCTTTTCTGGGGCCAGGTATGTTTCATGCCTGTATTACCCCAGTGGGAAGAACCATGTACACCTGGGAGGCAGGAGGAGGGAGATCAATTAGAAGCCAGAACTGGGGAAAGCAACTGCTTTCTAGAACATTCTGGTTGCTGAGCCAGGTCCTGTGGCTCTCAGGTAAATCCAGGCTAGCCCTTGGGTAGCGCTACCTTCACCTGAACCCCTTTGCTTTCTCTACTACCAGCAGACTGGAGCAACCTCTACTGGCTGGTTGGAAATTACCCCAAAGAAATAACCAAAAACCTTTTGAAAGCTGTCCTTTCTGCAAAAAGTCAGCAGTCCGGTGACAACATTCATCTCTCTATGATAGCAAAAAGAGCAGCCATGTTCACAAATCACCCTCTCTCTGGATAGCACTAGTCCTTAACTTTCTGACTTTACCAGGTATGTGCAGCCCCTGGGGAGGAAGGCTGGAGAGAAACCATAAACCCAGCTCACAGGGGAGGAAGGGCCTCCAACAGACAAACACCAAGTGCTCAAGTTGCATTAAAAAGTCATCAGGAGTCAAAAGAAATATTCCAAACCAGGAAGATAGGAAATAATATTAAATAGTATTTAAGAGACAGCATGTTTTGCAGGACAAAGCTAAAAGAGCCCTTTTTGAGGAATAGAGTGGAATCAGTCCAGGGCATGGGTCCTGGGGAAGCAGCCCGTCATGTATCATACTCTGTGGCCCGTGTGTTCTAGGAGGGTCTCCCATACACCGGGTAGTCGATCACATGTGGTTGGAAGCATTGGCGACTCGCGTGTTTTGAGATTTCCTGCGCAGCTGCGCTACGTAATTCTGAACCCAGCTCTTCTTAGGGTCGGGGCAGATCTCCTTGCCCCACTTGGTTCTGAAGCTGTGGAAGAAGGAGGGTGGCATGTGAGACAGAGGGTGGAGCCGCCCCGCATGGCGGAGGTGTGGGCAGCCAGCTCTCATGGTGGGGTATCTGGCCCCGAGTCTGTTGTCTGCAGCAGCAGGAGAGTGGAATGACGAAGTATCCTCCGTGTGTGGGACCCCGTGTTGGTTTGACTTGGGCTGAATTGGACTGGTGGGGTGGGTGGGCCATGTGGGAAAGGGGGATACAGGGGGAGGGGGGAGGCACGGTTCTACCCACATGACAGCTTCCTGGGAACACTGGCTGCTGGTGGTCCGGTAGCTCAGCAGTCTCTGCAGGGAGATCCTCTTTTGGCTGAACGCGTAACAGCAGGAGGAGGGGCGGCCGAGGGCATCTAGGAAGAAAGACGCAAGGAGAAGTCTATTAGGAGATATGAGGGTTTGCTCAGCTGGGGGCACAGTAGGAAGTGTCTGCAGGGGGAAGGCAAGGCAAAGCGAGAAGGGAGAAGTGGGGCCAGAGTACCGGGGTGTGTTTGCCTTGCACGCAGTCAACCCGGCATCCCACATGGTCCCCCGAGCACTCCCAGGAGTAGTTGTTGAGTGCGGAGCCAGGAGTAACCCCCGAGCATCACCGATTGTGACCCAAAAAAAAAAAAAAAGAAGGGGGAAGTGAAGCGTTTGTACCCCAGCTGCAGCACTTCTGCCCTGGGGGTGGGACCTGCGGCCTGGGGTAAATGTTTCAGTGGATGTCTCCAGTTGTGGACTGTGAGGGGCCAAAGGGGGTTGGACTCCCCAGCATGCAGAGTTTGGGAACTCAACTGGGAACCAAGAGAAGATGTTGGGTTGTAAGGTGGAGAGTGGGGCAGGGACTGGCGGGGACCGTGGTTCTTGTCCCTCAGCTTTTTGCTTTTTTTAAACCACATGTTTTCAGGGACCAGTGAGATAGCACAGTGGGAAGGGTGCTTGCCTTCCATGTGATCCATGGGATTCAATTCCCAGCATCCTATATGACCCCCGAGCCCTGCCAGAATTGATCCCTGAAAACAGAGCCAGGAGTAAGCCCCCAAACCCAAGCCAACCCAAGCCAACCCAACCCAAACCAAGCCAACCCAACCCAAACCAAACCAAACCAAAATGAAAACAAACTAGATGTTTTCCGAGGAGCCTAGAGGATTCCTGCTGCTCTTATGGGTCCTGAATGGGGACTCAGGCTTCCAGGCAGGAAAGCGGAACAGCAGAGGCAAGAGTGGAGGGATGGAAAGAGAGGGGGCCTCACCTGGCTGGGCGAGAAGTTGGGTGCTGAGGATGGCGGCTGTCAGCAGCAGGCACAGAGGGACAGCAGAGACCTTCATGGTACAGTAAGCCACGCTGGGGCGCACGACGGCGCGTTTCTGGCCCTCTCTGCCAGTCTGGGTCTTGGCCTGCTTTTATAGGAGCCATGAGGGTGGGGCACGGGTGCTCTCAGGAAGTTCTGTGCCCAGCAGGATCACGGGAAAGCCTTGAGGAAGTGCGGGGGGATTCGGGATCTGCTGAATTGGAAGCAGAGCTGCCAGGCAGGATTTCCAGGAAAAGCAAGGAGGAAGCTGCAGCAGATGGACGCAGGGTCCAGCTGCCCGGCTCCAGAGGAAGAGGGAACAACAGGATGGGCTGGCGTTAACCTTGGGGCAGGGGCTGGGAGTCATTCCTTGGTGGAGTTCCTTTCTCCTGATAGGAAATGGGCCCTTGAAGAGGGTTTAGCACATTGGATGCATCAGCCTGACCAGGTATCATGACCCTGTGGATTGACAGGGACCATGCTTGGGCCATAGAGATGTACTAATCATTCCAAATCCTCTGGGACATGAGTGCTGGTGTCAGGAGGGAAAATGCATCTGAGGGAAGGTGACTCCAACTTTCATATTGCTGCAGGAACCTTCCAGGTCCTTTTTTTCCCCCAACCCAGGCCCATACGGAGACTGATGGTTCTGAGTTCGGGGCTGCTCACAGCACACACGGTGCCTGTTTGGGCTCTCGGACCCAGATGGAGATGCACTGCAAGCCACTCATGTGTCCAGACCCCTCGCTGATGGGAGGGGATGGGGAGCAGAGCAAAGACGAGGTGTTCTCTGCTCCCGTGCCCAACCCCACCCTGCAGGGATGTGCCTGATCTGGCAACAGGAGGAAGTGGGCATGGTGGGGAACGATGGGGGGCCCACAGTGGGGAGCTCAGAGGGAGAGGGTCCTGCCTCCACGTCTCTGCTCACTCACCCCTGCCCCCAGGACTTAACTGACTTTCCATGTTTGCCAGGAAATCCTCCCTTTTGCTTCCCACCATTCTCAAGCCTTCCTACTATAGTAAAACAAGGCCAGGGGGATGCAAAGGCTGGAACTGCAAAAGCTTATAGTTGTGAAAAAGCAAAAAATAAAAGGTACTGATGAGAAAAGCCTGATGAAGCCCAAGGCAGATTCTTTCACAGTCTCTGGAGACTGCTGATGACCAGAGGGAGAGCGACAACCCAGCCAGCTGGAGACGTGCCCATGGCCACAGTCAGCAGACACAAAATGCAAGAACCCGATGTCAATAATATATTTAGACTGATTGGATAAATTCCTTTGAAACAATATAACTTACCAGATGGCAAGAAGCATGGATGAAAGTTAAGTCTACAGCCATTCAGGAAACTGCATCAGTCTTTGAAAAATCTCCGCCCCATCCAGCTCGCTGCAGGAGCTGGCGGCTTATTCCTTTGAGCATTCTGAGGACGAATCATTCCCAGATTGCACAATCTTTTCTGAAGAACAAGAAACACAAGTGTGGGCGCTTCCACACTGCTGTCAGCTATTTGTGCAAGCGTACATGCCGTTGAAGCCGAACGGCTCTGTTCTGGTGGAGAGCCCACCAATGTCCCTCCCAAGAATGTGGTGGGCCAGAGACATTAGGTATTTTCCAAGAATAAAATGAAAATAGATTGGGAAAGGAAAAAATGAAACTATAATTATTTGCAGATGAAACAATAATATAATAGAGCGCCCAAGAGACCCCCCCCCCAAAGATCTGTTAGGAATAATAAATGAATACACTTTTGGTGGTAAGTTACAAAATCAATATGCAGATGCTGCATTTTTACATATAAACAGTAAGGACAAAAAACAATCCTATTCAAAGTTGCATGCACTAACTGGTTAGGATAAAATATAAGAAAAGACAGGGAAAACCTATTTAATGAAAACTTATAAGATAGTAACAGGGTTTTGATCCAGGCACTGGATCAAAACTGGATAAGAAAAGATCCTTCAAAGTTATGTACAGATAGAAGTAATATAAATTGTCCATTTTTCTAGAAGCAATATAGACCTTCTGCACTCTCTATAAAATTTCTTTTTTTTTTTTTTTTGGGTCACACTGGCAATGCTGAGGGGTTACTCCTGGCTCTGCACTCAGGAATTACTCCTAGCGGTGCTCAGGGGACCATATGGGATACCGGGGGATTGAACCCGGGTTGGCCATGTGCAAGGCAAATGTCCTACCCGCTGTGGTATCCCTCCGGCCCCTCAATAAAAATTCTAAAGAAAAAAGCTTTATTGTTTCATTTTCAGGACACACCAGGCAGTGCTCAGGGCTCACTCCTGACACTGCACTCAGGGATCATTTCTGGCAGGACTCCAGAGACTATATGTTTTGGTATTGGGGGTGGGGAGCTTGCTTGAACTTGGGTTAGATGGATGTAAGGCAAGTGACCTACCACTTTGTATCTCTCTGGCCCCTGAATATTTTTTTTAATTAAGGAAATAGAATTAAAATACTAAGGTTTTAGGTGGAATCATGAAAGACACCCATGGCTAAAGCAATCCTGAGAAAAAAGAAAAATGGAAATATTGTGTTACCTAACTTTTAACATAGCAATTAAAACTTTATGGTGTTGACCCAAAAATAAACTCACAGGTCAGTGTAATAGAATATAGAGTCCAGAAATAAATCTTTTAGCCAAATACCAGTAACAATTATGTACCTCATTCCCATGACCTGATGGAATGGTTTGAGGCTTTTTATGATTCTGGAGCAAGCATCTGCCCTTGGGCTCTACTAGCATGAGACAGGACATATGGAGATGTTACTGGTGCCTGCTCTAAAAAAAAATCGATGATGAATGGGAAGACAGTGATACAGATACAGTGATACAGTGATTGTGTTCTGAGTGCTAAGCTTTGGGTCCAGCACTTCCCCATAAGGGCCCAGCATTTTCCTACCACAAGGCCCTAAGGGCAGGAACCAGAAATGGCTCCTGCCCACATGGTTACACCTAAAACATCTGTGCTTATCCAAGTTAAGGTGAGGCAGAATGTGCCTGGTCTTCTGACCTCTGCTAAATCTGTGATTGTTATCTGTTGCAATGGCCCAGGAGCTTGCAAATGCCATGTGATTTGCGCTTTTACCCCCTCCACCCAAAAATTGTATAAAAGGCTTAAATTGCGCTCAATAAACGAGAACTGCTCTCCAGAACTCCCCACTGCGTTGGTGTCTTTCTTTCTTCCCTTCCTCAGCAGTGGTAAGGCAGAGTTTCTCCCAAGTCCGTCCCTCTCCTTTTTTTGCAGGGATGAAGTCTGGCAAGTTCTAGGTCTCCCTCATTTGTACCAAAGGCTGCTGGCCAGGGCCCCCGACACTTTGTCTATAGTAAAGTTGCCCTGACCAAAAATGGAAAAGAGAAACATATCTCTAAACAAACAGTTTTTGGAAAAACAGACAGTCACATAGGAAAAGTGTAGATAGGAAAAAATTGTAGATAGTCACATGCAGTGGAAAAAAATTTACTCCCCTATTTCACACAGACATGGGGCAGAGCTGCTACTTACTCTTCCCGGCCCAGCCGCTCTCAAGGCGCCAGGAGGGATGGCGGGTTCTAGCCCTGGCCCACCACCCCAGCAAAGCCTTGCACAAGCCAGACGACCCCCCCACCCATGAGGACCTCCATTTTCCACATCCAGACTTCCCCCTCGTCAGAACTCCACCAGCAGACCAGCCTATCACAGCCTGGCTCACCGCGCAAGCGGCCGCGGTTCATCAATATGCTGGACTTAGAGATGACTAAAAGAGTATGCTTCTGCACGGCAGAGCCGCAGCTACCCGTGTTGTATTTGATATGCCAAATACCAATAAGATTACAGACCTCATTCCGGAATGGATTGAGGCTCTCTATGTTCCTGGAGCGCAGTGCCCTTGGGCTCTACTAGCATGAGACAGGGCATACGGAGATGTTACTGGGGCCCGCGGCAAATCGATGATGAACGGGAAGACAGTGATACAGTGATTTCACACAGAAACAAATTCAAGGGGGCAGGGAGTTAGCTCGAAGGGTTGGAGGTTATCTTTGTTATGTTCTACCCCCAGCTTGGTTGCCCACACTACACTGCATCCAAAAAACTTGGGTGCAGATTTGGTGACCTCTAGCACCATTTGGATGTCTTTTGTTTGGATGTTTTTGTCCCTGACAAAATACAAATTGAAGAGAGATTAAAGACTTCTATGTAAGTTCTACCACCCCAAACCAAAAAATACATTGAAGGGAGCTGGAGCAATAGCACAATGGGTAGGGCATTTGCTTTGCACGCGGCTGGCCCAGGTTCGATCCCTGGCATCCCATATGGTCCCCCGAGCACTGCCAGGAATAATTCCTGAGCGCAAAGCCAGGAGTAACCCCCTTAGCATTGCTAGGTGTGACCAAAAAAAGCAAAAAAAAAAAAATACATGGAAGAGCATTGGGTGATCGTGAGCCAAGTGCCAGATCAGTACAGAGTAGAGTTAGGCGTCACCAAGCAAGGAGGTGGCTTTGGGGTGTGTATTTACCTAAAATTGATTTTCACGAAGCCAGTTATTGGGATAAACTTCTCAGGGAAGCAGAGGTAGACGCTCTGAACTCACACTTCCTTCATCCATCTCTACAGTGCTCTATGGAATGTCAAGAAACCTACTTCCACCTTTCCCCTTCAAGACACTCTCCCTGACTGCCAGGCAACGGAACAGGCATGAAGGGCATTCTTTGCCTGACCCTCTGCCTAGAGAATAGCAAGGAAGTGGAAAAGAATATATCCTCTGCCCAGAATAGCAAAGAAGTAGAAAAGAATATATCCATCACAATGCTTGCAGGTACTACCCCTGCAAGCATCTCAAGATGACTTACTTGCCTCCATCCTCCTTCACACTGCTATCCTCTCATACTCTTCATTCTTTCAGGCCCAAACAAGAGTCACTAAAGGCCTGGGGCCAAATCACATCTCATCCATAAAGTCTTCCCAGCTGTGCTAACTTCACAGGGGACCCCATCTTTCTCTGCAGTGAACAGTTGGTGACTGCCCAGGACAAGTCCTACTCCTGATCTAGGAAATACATGCCACCTTTTGGGAATTCATCCTCTGCATCAGCACATGGTAAGAAATAACGGCTGATGAATGGAGTGGCCAAAAGCTCCAGGGCAGCCAGAGGGATGGCTCAGAGGCCTGGAGCACGTGCTGGAACCCCAGCGTTCATGTTTGACCCTGCTTGGTACCTTGAGCACCTCCACAAACCATCTTTGAAGACCTGACTGGAAGTATCCCACAGAGTAGCTATGTGTACTTTCCCTAAAAATTAAATTAAATTAAAAGGTCATAGGGTCAGAGGCCTTCCTCTGAGAAAATGATCATATAATCATTTGTCTTCCATGCCAGAGAAGGGTAAATGGGATTGTTCATTTGAACTTGATATCTGCGGGCAAATGATGTGCTCTGCCCACTGATCTCTTAGCATCTTCTCAGACACTTAGAGTTTCTGGACAGTAGTCCCTTCTTTTTGAAAAATTCCCTTCTTTTTTGGGGACTTCCCTTTCCCCTGTCTCAGTAGAACTGTAGATAGGGAAAAAACTTCTTTGACACACACTAAAACTGAGAGTGAAGGGAGAAAAGGAAGCTTTTCTAAAAGGGCAGCAATTTTGTAAGAAAGTTTTATAATTGAAAAAATGAAACAGGCTGACTTAGAATTCTTGGAAATCATTCTTTAAAAGTCTAAAAATGTTATCAGGCTCATTGGCATTAACACATAACTTTGAAAATTTTCTGATTTCTCTTTTTCACACCAAGTGAATACTCTAGAAATTTTACTAGATATTAATTAGTATTAGATTAGTTAATATATACCAAAAGTCACATATATTCCTCAATTACTTTTATTTTTATAGTGACAAGCTTATTGGCTGTGACACAAAAGTACCATAATCCCCCGGGCTCTACTTTTTTTTAATTTTTTTATTTTTACAATTACAAAGATATACAATTAAAAAGTTCATATTTGGGTTTTGGTCATACAGTGCTCCAGCACCCATCCCACCCCCAGTGCCCATCTCCCACCACCAACGTCCCCGGTTCCCTCCCCACTCCCCCAGCCCTCCTCCATGGCAGGTTCTTTATTTCTTTCCCTTTCTCTCTCTTTCTCTTTTCCTTCCCCTCCAGACTATGGATTACAGAACATACATTAAAGGGTTGTCATGTGTATCTTTTTGCCTCTATTTAATGCTCAGTTCTAGGTTGGCATTAGTACCCTCGGCAATTGTTAGCACACTGTTCCATTTTCTGTCTTACCTAGCCTCTGACTCCCACACGTTTGTGATAATTTCCACCTTTGACAAGACCTCATGATATATGTTTCACTTGACCTTGGATATTGGTATCATAATATGTACATATATATTTATGTCATGCAGGTAAATGCAGTCATTCTGTATCTGTCTCTCTCCTTCTGGCTAATTTTGCTCAACATAATCTTCTCCATGTCCATCCATTTATAGGCAAATTTTATAACTTCATTTTTCCTAACAGCTGCATAGTATTCCATTGTGTAGATGTACCAAAGCTTCTTTTATCCAGTCATCGATTTTCGGGCACTCTGGTTGCTTCCAGATTCTGGCTATTGTGAATAATGCTGCTATGAACATAAAAGTAGGGATGGTGTTTCCGCTGCGTATTTTTGGTTTCCCAGAGTAGATTCCCAGGAGTGGTATGGCTGGGTCAAATGGGAGTTCAATTTCTAGTCTTTGGAAGAATGTCCATAATGTTTTCCAAAAAGGCTGTACCAGCTGGCATTCCCACCAACAATGGATGAGTGTCCCCTTTTCCCCACATCCAGGCCAGCACTTGTTCTTGCTCTTTTGAATATGTGCCAGTCTCTGTGGTGTAAAGTGGTATCTCATTGTTGTTTTGATTTGCATCTCTCTGATGATTAGTGATGATGAGCATTTTTTTCATATGTTTTTTTGCCATTCGAATTTCTTCCTTGCTGAAGTTTCTGTTCATTTCTTCTCCCCATTTTTTGATGGGGTTATTTGTTTTCTTCTTGTAAAGTTCTGCCAGTGCCTGATATATCCTGGATCTTAACCCCTTATCAGATGGGTATTGGGTGAATATTCTTTCCCATTCTGTGGACTGCTTTTGTATCTTAGTCACTGTTTCTTTTGAGGTGCAGAAGCTTTTTAGTTTCATGTAGTCCCATATGTTTATCTTTTCTTCTAGTTGCTTTGTTAGTGATGTTTCACCTTTGAAGATGCCTTTAGCTTCAATGTCGTGGAGGGTTTTTCCTATATTTTCTTCAATGTACTTTATGGATTCAAGTCTGATATTGAGATCTTTAATCCATTTTGATCTGATTTTTTGTGCATGGTGTTAGACACAGGTCCAAATTCATTTTTTTACATGTCGCTGCCCAGTTTTCCCAACACCACTTGTTGAAGAGGCTTTCCTTACTCCATTTTAGACTCGTTGCACCTTTATCAAATATTAAATGATCATGTGTTTGAGGTTGGGTGTCAGTGGATACATACAGGGCTTTTCATGCCAAAAAAGCTGAATACATATTTTTCTCTAGTGCACATGGAACATTCTCCAAGATAGACCACATGCTGAGCCACAAAGCATACCTCAATAAAATAAAAGATAGAAATTGTGTCAGCTACCTTTTCAGACCATGATGCACTGAAAATGGAAGTTAACCGTGCACAGAAACAGGGAGTCAAACCAAACACCTGGAAACGAACAGCTCACTCCTGAACAACAAATGGGTCATAGAAGAAATCAAACAGGAAATCCAAAGATTTCTGGAAACAAATGAAAATGAAGACACAAACCGGGCTCTACTTTGATATTGGCCATTTAGTGTGTTGTGTGGGATTCTAAGTGATGCATCTCACACACACAGTACGACTCTAGCTGCATCACTGTTGCTTATATAGACATTGACGCAGGGTCCTGGGTCTACCCTATGGCTATTAAAGCCTTTTCAAATTGACTTTAATTTGGTGTTGCTTTCTTGTTAATACATTGAAACACACCAATCCTACAGGCATAGCTTGATACCTTTCTGTCTCTGTAGACAAACTGCAGCTGCATCCAGAGGGACACTTCTGTCCTTCCTGAAAGTTCATTCTGGACTTTCCCAGCTAATGATTCATGTCCTAAAACCACTTAGGTCCTGGCCTTCACACACACACAAACCATCTGCTATTGCTGTTCTGTGTAAAAAGAACGTGCAGTACACATACTGTTTTCTATCTGAAGTCTTACTCTTCATACAAGGATTTTTGTTTGTTTTTGTAAAAATCTTCTTTGCCTGGATTTAAAATTGTTTATTTTGGCAGTGACTGGGATTATATCCATAAACAGTACACACACTGTTTTCTATCTGAAATCTTGCCCTTCATACATTGATTTTTGTTAGTTTTTTTGTAAAAATCTTCTTTGCCTGGATTTAAAATCGTTTATATTGACTGTGCCTGGGATTATATCCATAACTTCATACATGCCAGGAAAATACTTAAATGCTGAGCCACACACTTGGGTCCCTTCCTTCCCTCCATCCTTCCTTCCCTCCTCCTTCCTCCTTCCCTATTTCCTTCCTTCCTTCCTTCCTTCCTTCCTTCCTTCCTTCCTTCCTTCCTTCCTTCCTTCCTTCCTTCCTTCCTTCCTTCCTTCCTTCCTTCCTTCCTTCCTTCCTTTCCCTCCTCCCTCCTTCCCTTCCTTCCTTCATCCCTCCTCCCTCCTTCCCTCTTTCCTTCCTTCATCCCTCCCTCTCTCCTTCCCTTCCCTCCTTCCTTCTTCCTTCCCTCCTTCTTTCCTTCCCTCCTTCCGTCCCTTCTTCCTCCTTCCTTCCTCTCCCTCCCTCCCTCCTTTCCTTTCTTCCTTCCCTCCCTCCCTTCCCTCCTTCCTTCTTTCCTTCCTTCCTTCCCTTCTTCCTTCCTTCCCTCCTTCCTTCCCTCCCTCTCCTCCCTCCCTCCTTTCCTTCCTTTCCTTCTTTCCTTCCTTCCCTCCCTCCCCCTCCTCCTTCCTTCCTTCTTTCTTTCCTTCCTTCCTTCCTCTTCCTTCCTTCCTTCCTTCCTTCCCTCCCTCCCTCCCCTCCCTCCTTCCTTCCTTCCCTCCTTCCCTTCCTTCGGTCCTTCCTTCCTCCCTCCCTCCCTCCCTCCTTCATTCCTTCCTTCCTTCCTCCTCCCTTCCTTTCTTCTTCCCTCCTCCCTTCCCCCTCCTTCCTTCCTTCCCTCCCTCCCTTCTTTTTCTTCCCTCCCTTCCTTCCCTCCTTCCTTCCTTCCCTCCCTCCCTTCCTTTCTTTCCTCCCTTCCTTCCCTCCTTCCTTCCTTCCTCCTCCCCCTCCCTTCCTTTCTTTCCTCCCTTCCTTCCCTCCTTCCTTCCTTCCTTCCTCTCTCCCTTCCTTTCTTCCCTCCCTTCCTTCCCTTCTTCCTTCCTTCCTCTCCCTCCCTTCCTTTCTTCCTTCCCTCCCTTTCCTCCTTCCTTTCTTCCTTCCCTCCCTTCCCCTCCCTCCCTTCCCTCCTTCCTTCCTTCCTTCCTTCCCTCCCTTCCCCTCCTCCTTTCCTCCCTTCCTTCCTTCCTTGCCTCCTTCCATCTTCCTTCTCCTTCCTTCCTTCCCTCCTCCCTTCCCTCCTCTCCTTCCTTCCTTCCTCCTTCCCTCCTTCCTTCCTTCCTTCCTTTCTCCTCCCTTCCCTCCTTCCTTCCTCCCTTCCTCCTCCCTTCCCTCCTTCCCTTCCTTCCTTCCTTCCTTCCTTCCCTCCTTCCTTCCTTCCTTCCTTCCTTCCTTCCTTCCCTCTTTCCCTCCTTTTCCTTCCTTCCTCCTTTCCTTCCTTCCTTCCTCCCTTCCTCCTCCTTCCTTCCTTCCTTCTCTTCCTTCCTTCCTCCCCTCCTTCCTACCTTCTTTCCTTCCTTCCCTCCTCCCTTCCCTCCTTCCTTCCTTCCTCTCTTCCTTCTTCCTTCCTTCCTTCCTTCCTTCCTCCTTATTTCCTTTCTCCTTCCTTCCTACTTCTGTCCTCCTTCCTCCCTTCCTTCCCCCTTCCTTCTTTCTTTCCTTCCTCCTCCCTTCTTTCCTTCCTCCTTCCTCCTTCCTTCCTTCTTTTCTTCCTTCCTTTTTCCTTCCCTCATTCCTTTCTTCCTTTCTTTCTTTCTTCCCTCCTTCCTTCCTTCCTTCCTTCCTCCTTCTTTCCCTCCCTCTCTTTTTTTCCCTCCTTCCCCTCCCTCCTTCCTTCCTTCCTTCCTTCCTTCCTTCCTTCCTTCCTTCTTTCCTACCTCTGTCTTTCCCTCTCTCCCTCTTTCCCTCCTTCCCTCGTTCCCTCCTTCCTTCCTTCCCCTTTCTTTTCTTTCATAGCTTTATTTCTCTATAAAAACTTGAGTTCACAACAGCACATCCAATTGCAAAGCAGAATCCTAAGATTTCTCTTCTAGCCCTCCAACATTCCACGATGTCCTAGCAAAGAGCTCCCACACTAACCGACTGGCTTCCATTGTCTTCAACACACTTATTTAGTAATTTAAATGACCTCAGTTCCTTATGATTTGGACAGAATCCCAAAGTATCAGAAAGCTCCAGGAAGTCAAAAGGGTTGAAAATTGTGCTGGGTCTGAGGGTCAGTTTACAAGGAATTTTCATCTGGAATTTGGGATTTGGGAAGACTTGGAACCCAGACTGCTATAATTAGCTTGATCTTAACTCTCGACAAGAGAAGTTGGAGTTGGGACGGAGTCTTGTGTGACTCCTCCATGTACCTTGTTGCTCCAAGATTTTTGGCTACGCTCCCTTGGACTTACATGGAAAGCTGGTTTCCAGCCAGGTGTTCAGTTGGACTAATAGGTATTTGTCAAGAAATATGACTTCTGATGGTTTTCACTCTAGGCACTTTACCACTCTCCCTCAGCCAGCAAACACAAGTCAAGTTCCCAAGAACCATGGTTGTTAGAGAAAGAGAGGACTTAAGAAGTCATGTGCTGGGTCCCTCATTTCTACCTGAGACATTGTACCACCTCCACCTTTTCATAGGGCACCTCACACACAGAGCTTGGGCCATACCACACAGAGTCAGGGCTGGTCCCGACAATCAGAGCTTGTTTTTCTTTGCTATTCTCCAAGTGTATAGGCAAGGCAGTCTTGCTGTACACCTTGTCACTGGTGACAATCCTTGTGATGCTGGGTCAGTAAGGCCAGTTCTCTTGCCTGAGTGAGAGGTCTTTGTGTTCTAGTTTGGCAGCTCTCCTGCCTGGAATGTGATTCGGGAAGGTCCGTGGCCCCAAATAAACCATATCTTCAAAGGATTGTTAAGGAAAGGAGACTTGAACCTTTGAGTGGGTGAGTGTGCACTCTGGAGTTTGGGGTTTGAGACTGAAGGGAGTAGTGACAAAGATAAATTTAGTTGTGTCTCAAGAGTGCCAGCCCTCTAAAGGCTATAGAATAGAATGGTCTGGGTCCTGGGGAAAATATTCTCCTCCTTCTCTGAAATCTGATCTGATCTTGGTGAATTCATTCCTACCCCACTCCCAGGCTCTGCCACGCCCCTTGACTCTCCTGATCCATTGCCGCAGCTTGCTCTCACTCCCTTCCTCCCACACTTCACCCTGAATTCAGATGCCAGGCTCTGTCAGCCCACACACCTCTGAATGGGATGCTTGCCTCATCCCCTGTTTTAGTACTATCAATATCTCCCTGACACCTCCTGACTTCGAGGTCTGGGATTAAAAGAATCAATACTCTGGCTCCAACCTCCATTTCTGATTATCCAGGCTCTTATGGCTTTCTGAGGTTAGAAGATGGGAATGATGGAAGCTCTCCTTTGAAACAGCTGCTCCTGCACCCCTAGTGACCTCTCTGTCACTTTTACAGGCTGTTCCTCAAGAAGAGCTCTGGGGAAACTCACCTTCAGTGAGAAGCCTACAGGAGAGGCTCTAGTTAGAGCCATCTAGTTTCCTCGCATTTAATATCAAACTGACTTATTACTTGAGTTTCAGGGGTGGAGAATGTCTGGTGTATAGTTTGCAAAATATCAGCAAACTCCTGTGGTCTGGCCCTGGGATCTGACTAGGACAGACATGTGGGCTTCTCATTGACTTCCCGAGTCCAGTCTATCTATATTGAAGGGCTCGGGAATAGTGCTTGGCTGTTGGAAAGAACAACTTCCCCACAACTGATTTACATGAAGAAATACTGGAGTTATGGAGAACAGTTTGAAGGTTGTTGTTGGAGATCAAGAGGACCTGGTCAAAGTTAGATGAAATGAGGAAAGAAATGGGGACATTGATCCCTTAGACTCAGCAGGCTGGAGATCCATGGCCTGGTCCTGCCAAGTTCTCCATAAACTTTACTTGAGTCCAAAGATAAATTTTTGTTTCTTTTTGGGTCACATTCAGTGATTCTCAGGGACTACTCCTAGCTCTGCGTTCAGGGGTCACTCCTGGCAGGGCTCAGGGGATCGTATGTGGTGCCAGGAATCAAAACCCAGGTTAGAATATATACAATGATAGTATCTGTGGTATTATCTCCCTGGCCCTGAAAGATTTCTGAGAAGAGAAGTCCCCGGACCCTAAATTATCACCATTGCTGTCATTTTCTCCCTTCTGACTGTTAATCCATGAGAAATAAGACCAAGAAGAAGTATATATGTACACATATGTATATATTTCATTGAAAAAATATAGTCATTCAATAACATTATCTACAAAAATAACATTAACTGCAATCCCAAAGCTACATGGATCTACAGGAAAACTCCTAAGAACAAGCAGTGTTTCACACTGAGACACCACCAATCACACACACAAGGACAGGCGAGCAGGAGGAAGAGCACGGCTGAGCTCAGAGACAAGCAATAACACCAGCTCCTGGCATTTACATTCACGGGATTGCTGGCAGATGAAGCCAACGCACCAATAACTTAAATAAATTAAATACAGCTTACGAAAAGTTGTGCTTTAAGTTATTAAACAAAGTGTCTCTTTGAGAAGGAATACAATAAAACAAAATCACTTTGCATGATGAGAAGGAGGTTGGGCGAATAAATAGCCTCGTCCTTGGTGCAGTCTCTCAGTCTGGACGTGGAGATTTTCAGCTTCAGATTTTCGCCTTTTTGAATTTTTTGGTCCAGGTGCCTCATGGCGGTCTGGACCCACTTCTTCTTGGGGTCTGCACAGACTTTCTTGTTCAGTTTGGTGTTGAAGCTGTGAGAGGGGAGGGGACAGTCATTTAGAGCTCTGTGGGGGTGTTGCCCAGCTGGCTTGCCTAGTGTCCCTAAGTCCCATCTGCTTCTGGTCTTTGGATAAGGAGCTTGGATCCAGACAGGAAAAAGAAGGGAGGATAAAAGAAATAGGCCTGGAAAGGAAGTGTCCAGGGACCTGGCTGGAGGACCTGGATGATTGGGCCAAGCTCTTAGAAAGTGAACCTGGAAGTATTATGGATCCCCTATTTTCAGCTGAATTTCTTTTATGAACAAAGGGGCCTTCAGAGAAGAAGGCATATCTCTCTACTCATCTGCACATTGTCCCACTTCTTTCCCTTGCCTGGGAGTTTTGGTTGTGGGTGTTCGGGACACAGTCTACTCACATCACAGCCTCCTGGGGACAATGGCTGTTGTTGACCATGGTGTAGTTCTGCAGGTTCTGGTTGGGAATCTTCTTTTTTATGACATCAAAGCAGCAGGTGATTGGGATTGAGACTGAAACTGAAAAGATTTCATGATGAATAAGGAGTTAGGATGTGTCCAAAGTACACATTTGAATAGGAAAGGAGGAGAAGGCAGGAAATAAAACCAACTCCCTTGAGATGACTATCACCACCCAGTTCATACCCTGCAGATAAAATGCTTTTAACTGGGGCTCAAGAGATGGTACAGCAAACAAGGTGCTTGCCTGGAATGTGGCCAAATGGGTTTGATCCTGGCACTCTATACGGTCCCTTGAGCTTGCCAGGTATGGTCGCTGAGAGCAGAGGCAAGACCTGAATGCTGCCAGAAGTGACTCAAACACTAAAAAAATTCCCACAAGTCAGTTCCCCCTGCTAAACTTGGGACTCCTCACTGCGGACTGAGAGTGGAGAAATCTTGAGGCACAAACTAATCCCTATGCTGTCATTGGGAGATTCTACTGATCACAAACTTCCACACTGGAAGGAAAATGTGAAGATTGTGTTTCAAAGCCATTGTTCTTGTGGATTCTCATGGACCCAAGTCACATGCTAAGGCACCTCTGGATCTCAGTCTGAATCCACACACTCTTCTGGAAGCTACACTGTAGCTTGATCCAAAAATTGAAATCTCAAGCGATCACTTCGCCTCCAACTCTTGCTCACCATAGCAATGACACCATCAGTAAGAAAGTTCTTCCTTATCGGTCACCAACAACGGGAGAGTGATGGCACGCTGTTTGAGTGCAGTGTCTCTTACTGACAGGTGCCAGGTGAGATCATGGGCATTTTCTTTAGTGACCTGGACATCTGGTTTCTCTCTGGCAGTGACCTGAACTCTTTTTTTCCCCTTTAGTTTCCTCATTGCTTGACTAGCCTTCCTTTGCCTCTATGAACCAAACGGCTCATGTTGGGATATCAGCTCCTGCATTAACCCTTGGGAAAAGAACTGGGGCTTACCTGGCTGAGCAAAGGTGCTGAGGACGGCAGATGTGAGCAGCAGGCCCAGACAGGCAGCAGAGAACTTCATGGTATATGGGAAGACTTGAGCTTCAGCCAGGGAGCTAGAGGTTCTCAGTTTGCCTCTGCTTCTTTGCAAGTCTGAGTTCTGCTTGGGTTCTCCCTACTTTTGTAGGATCAGAGCAGAAGGGGAGGGTCATAGTCAAGGAAGATGAAGTAAGAGCTTGAATATGATGAGTAGGTATTAGAGCCGGAGGTTGTTTCCCAAATATGGCAGGAGGAAGCAACCGAGTTTCTGTGGCTCAAGTTCACCATGCAGCAGTGGTGAAAAGACATGCTAAGCTCAGTGTGGGAAGTGAACTCATGGGAAAATGAAATGCTTTGATTTCTTTAAAATGGTAAATGATGTGTCCAAATTTGAAAAGTGGAACATGAAGTGATGATAGAAGAGAATCAAGGATCTGACCTTTCCCCAGAGCTCAGGGGGCTTGGGATGGGAGCCTAGGGCTTGATCTGTACTGGGATCCCTGCCATCTCACACTGGCCATGTGCCTTCCAGAACCCCCACCCTCAGGGTGTCTTGGAACAATGGTAGAATCGAGGAATGTGAGAATTGTCAGTCTTGGTCTCTTGGTAGTCAGTGAAGCATAAGAACTGACAACACATATTGAATTTTTCCATCTTCTGTTACTTTCTAGAAGTTTTCTCATTCTCATCTGGAGCTTCTCAATCTTTCTTCAGCTGCTGTAATTCTACAGCTTGGAGCTACTAATGACTTTGGTATATTACCTACCACATTCTTCATTTCTGCATGCACTTTTTCATGTCATCTCTCAAGTTTCTTGTGCCTTGCTAACTACCATCATTTTGGGGATTGCCCACTAAATATTCTTGCCACAGTGTCACTAAAGTAATTTCCTGAGGACTTACAGAGCTAGTTGGCATTATTTGTTCCTTCTGCATTATTGTTTTTGCTCTTTGGCCTTGGTGGACTTCTACATGTTTTCCCAACGATTTCCCAGCATTGCTGTGCTAAGAGGGGAGCCTTGTCGTTAGAACCCTGAGGGATTATGTTGGGGCTGCTCTAATCCTTCTCTGTCCAGCTTCACCCAATGACAGGAAATCTTACTGTGAGCAGTGTGAGATTTGTTGAGTAAAGCTGTGACATCATGGGCCCGTTAATATGGTATAGGTGGTGTAGGTTGGTACCTAGCCGGAAGGGAGGGCCTATATCCATTCAAATAGGGCTGATGTTGTCACCAGAAATTAATTTTACCTAGAAGGGTGGATTGAATTCTGGAACTGTGACGTAGCCATGTTCTGAAATCCTCTATAATCTTTCATCAGAGTTTAGTCATTTCCCTCCTAAATATAAGAAGCACCTTTTAATTAATTGGTGCATACATTTTTTAATGCTTGTGTGAATGATATGTTGTTAATTTTAAATTTCAATTTTTCCTGTCAGGTAAGAGTAAACTGAACTTGAAACATTCTTGCCTCCTGAAACCTTGCTGTACTTGCTCATTAGTTACAGGTTTGTTGTTGCTGCTTTTTTGGCAGGGCACACTCAGTGTTGCTTAGGGCTTCCTCCTGGATCTGTGCTCAGAGAATACTCCTAAAGGTGCTTGGGGGTACCTTATGTGGTACCAGGGATTGAACCAGGGTTCGATCACCTTACGATCAGCCATGGTTCAATCACCTTACAAGGTGACTTGTAAGGCAGACAGACACTTAATCTGCTGACTATTTCTCCATTGTTTGTTGAGTTGTTTGCATTTGTTTGTCGAGTCAATTCTCCATGATTTTGAAGACAGACAATGATGCCATCCATGAACAAGGACAGGAATGCCTCTTTCTCCTAAGTCTATGTCTCTCGTTAGCTCTTTGTGTTCCTGCTTTAGCTGGACATTCACACAGTATTAAAGAGGGGGTGCTGAGAGGGATCTTCTTTGCTTGTTCCTAATCTTAGGAGATCAGCATCTTTTCTCACAATGAAGCCTGATGTGAGCCACAGGTCTTTGTAGATGTTATTTATTAAGAAAGAACTCTAGTTCTACTTTCATTGTGAACAAATGTCAATTTTAAGGCTTTTTATTAATACGACTATAATATGTGCCCCTCTAGTTGGTTGATATGGTGTCTTATATAAATTAACTGGTGAGACTTCTAAGTAATACTAAGGATGCCTGAGGGATCCCACTGGCAATTCTCGGCCAACTGAACCATGGGTTTAATACGAGGGACTAAGAATGTGATGTTCCTTAGGACCTGTAATGTCAAGAGATACTGAGATTGCCTCCAGCAATAGTGGGGATCACTTTATTATTATAATAGTTATTATTATTATCATTATTATTGAATCACTGTGAGAAACACAGTTGCAGAGCTGATTGTTTGATTTCAGGAATACACTCTTCCAATAGCCATCTGCTTCCAGTGCGCATTTCCCATCACCAATTCCCCAGTTTCCCTCTAATCACCCCACCCAGCCTGTCTTTGTGCCAGACTCTTTCTCTCTCTCTGTTTCTCTCTCTCTTGCAATATAGATACTGAGAGGTCATAATGTTCATTCCTTTACCTATTTTCAGCAAGCAGTTCATATCCAGAGTGATCATTTTTCATGGCGTACCTGATAGTGCTTGGTACTATGCAGTGCTGGAAACAAATCCAGGCAGGTCCCATACATGTCAGATGTCTGAGTTAATCTCTATACTACATCCAAGTCCCACGAGTTAATTTTTTTAATATTAAAGAGATCTTGCATACCTGGAATGGTTCTCATTGTCTGTGGCAATGAAATTGTTTGTTAATAATCATTGCTTTATTGTTTTTAACAATATGGGAAAATTTTAGACATATGGCTTTACATTTCAATAAGTGTTTGAGTCTCATAGTACAATATGTACTTTTAATATATTGTATCTATTTGCTATTTTTTGAGAGTTTCTACATCTTTGTTGATAAATTTGGGCTGTAGTTTTCTGAGGGTTTTTGTTTTTATTTTGGGCTGTTTTTTTATATCAGGGTCATGGTGTTCTCACAGAATGGGATGAATTAGGAAGGGTACCTCTACTTCTGTATTTTGGGACAAATTGTGGAGAGTTGCCCCTTCAAGTGTTTGGTATACTTCCCAAGTGAATTCATCTACATTCAGTGTCTTCTGTTTGGGAAAACTGTTAATTGTTCTGTTTATTTAGTATATAAATCCCACACTTGCATTATCTACTTCTTGCCTAAGTTTTGGAACATTATGCTGTCCCCTCCCAAACTCATAGGTTTTCCTAGATGTAATCTTACTTATTTTATTGTTTCATTTAATTTTCAAAGGAACAGATTTTGAACTCACATTATGTCTCACTCTTGTTTTCCTATTTTTCAATATCATTGATTCTTTACTCTAATTTTTATTATTTTTCTTCTGCTTCCATCTTTTGTTTCCCTAGGTTCTTTATAATTCATTTTTCTATTCAGAAATCTTGGTTTACAAAGTTGTTCATGATTAAGTTTTAGGTATATAATTTTACAAGACCAATCCTGTCACCAGTGTCAACTTCCTGTTACCCTTGTACCCTTTTCTCTCCTACCATCCAGCCTGCCTCTTTGATCAGTTCTTCTTCTTCTTCTTCTTCTTCTTCTTCTTCTTCTTCTTCTTCTTCTTCTTCTTCTTCTTCTTCTTCTTCTTCTTCTTCTTCTTCTTCTTCTTCTTCTTCTTCTTCTTCTTCTTCTTCTTTCTTCTTCTTCTTCTTCTTCTTCTTCTCCTCCCTCCTCCTCCTCCTTCTCCTTCTCCTCCTTCTCCTATTCCTCCTCCTCCTTCTCCTCCTTCTCCTTCTCCAATTCTCCTTCTCCTCCTTCTCCTTCTCCTATTCCTCCTCCTCCTTCTTCTTTCCTCCTCCTCCTCCTCCTCCTCCTCCTCCTCCAATTCCTTCTCCTCCTTCCTCCTTCTCCTATTCCTCCTCCTTCTCCTCCTCCTCCTCCTGCTCCTCTTTTCCTGCTCCTCCTCCTCCTGCTCCTCCTCCTCCTGCTCCTCCTCCCTCCTTCTCCTCCTTCTCTCCTCCTCCTGCTCCTCCTCCTCCTTTTCCTCCTCCTCCTTTTCCTCTGTCTCCTCTTCCTTCTTCATTTTTTTTTTTTTGCCTTTGGGTCAAACCCTGTGATGCTCAGGCTTTGCTCCTGGTTTTATTCTCAGGAACGACTCCTTGTTGTGCTTAGGAACCATATGGGCCACTAGGGATGATCATAGATCAGTGACATACCTGCAGTTCTGTCTCTCCAACACTACTCAGCACATTTTAAATTCGGTTGTTGAAGCTTGAACTTATTCTTTCAGTTTTTTTTGGTTCTAGGATCCATATATATATATATAAATATAAATATATAATATATATGGTTAAATATAACTCATTATCGCCCTTGTGTCTAGGACCCCTTCCCTAGGCCCCTGACTCTTCTTGCTTTACCCGCTTCAATTTCTTTTCCTTTCTTTCTTTCTTTTTTTTTTTTTTTTTTTGCTTTTTTTGGGTCACACCCAGCGATGCTCAGGGGTTACTCCTGGATCTGCATTCAGGAATTACTCCTGGCGGTGCTCAGGGGACCCATATGGGATGCCGGAGATCGAACCCGGGTTGGCTGCGTGCAAGGCAAACGCCCCTACCCGCTGGACTATCGCTCCGGCCCCAATCCGCTTCTGTTTCTTTCCTTCCCTTTGAAGCTAGGCTTTTCCTTGTCCTGTTATTCTGTATATCATAGATATACAGAGTGCATCTGGTATTTGTCCTTCGACTTACTTCCCTCCATTCGAGTTCCATGCAAGTTGAGGTGAATTGCATTATTTCATCTCTCCTTGCAGCTTTGTAGTATTTCTTTGTGTATTTCATACCACAGTATCCATACCATGTGTTTCTACCTTAGTGTTTCATACCACAGCTTAATTATCCACTTAATTATCTTCTGTTGGACACCTGAGCTGATTCCATATCCTAGATATTTTTCTAGCATATTAAGGTGAGGACTGAGAGAGTTCATTTTAGATTTTTCTTTTATTAAATTAAATGCTTAAGTATTAACTGTGAATTTTCTTCTAAGTACTGATTTTTCTGCAGCCCTACATTTTATACACTGTATTTATAATTTTTAAGTACAATGTATTTTGAAATTCTTGAGAAATTTTCTCTGACCCATAGGATTACGTGGAAATAAATATTTAGTTTCCAAATATTTGGAAATTTAGGTAGAAATTTACTTAGAAATAAGTATTTATTCTCCAAATATTTGGAAATTTATGCAGAAATTTATGTAGAAATTTATGTAGAAATAAGTATTCAGTTCCAACTATTTTGAAATTTATGTAGAAATTTATGTACAAATAAGTATTTAGTGTCCAAATATTTGGAAATTTTTCCAGGAATCTTTCTGTTATTGATTTCTTTTAATTCTTCTGTGGTTGGAGAGAAGACTGTACAGTTCTATTCTTTTAAATATTTTAAGCTATTTCCTGATGTTGCATGTGTCTGTCTTGGTGAAAGTTCAATAGAATCTTGAGAATAATGGTGTGTGTGTGTGTGTGGTGTGTGTCTATGTCTGTGTGTCTGTGTAGATGGAGGTTAGAATGGCAGGCAACGGTCCTCCTTATGAAACGAGGAAAGAGTGAGATGAAGATTTTAATTAGTATATGAATCTTTCAAAGTCCTTTGAGAAGTGTGACTAAAGACTGGAATTGCTTGGAGCTGAAGAGATAGTACAGTGGGTAAGGCACTTGCCCACTCTCCATACCCCCCACCACCACCTTGCATCCCACATGGACCCCTGAACACTGCCAGGAATGAATTTAGAGCCAAGAGTGAACTTGAGCTCTGAGCATCACTAGGTATGTCCTCCCCCTCAAAAACATAGTTAATTATTTTAGGATATTGTATCATATTTCTTATGAGAGAGAGAATCACATAGAACAATATCTTATTAGGTTTTATTCTTATCAATAAAGTCATGAGCATGCCTTATTGAGAGGTCACTTAGACACACCCTGATCCAGGCATCATGACACAAACCTGTTTCGCCCGTCAGTTTGGTTTTTGACGGGTCATATTTTGGTTTGGTTTTGTCACGTAGCCTGACACGTAGATGTTCATTAGTAGTGGGGTTGTTCAGTTTGTCTTTATAATCATGATTTTCTTGTTGGTTTTGTGAGTTACTAATGGGGGTGTGTTGGAATCTTCAATTCTTAGAGTGGCATTGTTGGTTACAGAGTGCTGTCCTGGGTGTGCCTAGAAACGTTGGTGGAGGGACAGTGACGCTGATTCTTTGGTAGTGGGTGTGGTATTGGAACACTGAATGCCTGAAACATTACTAGTAGTAGTATTTTTTTATAACGGTACCTAACTATGGAAGAAATTTTTAAAAATCCTGAATAGTAACAACAAATGATATTTGTAACTATTGCTAATTTTGGAAAATTCTTAACCATTTCTGCTTTAGCTATTTTCCCTTTCTTATCTTTTGGATGTTCCATTATAGCTGCATGATATGTACTTTATAAAAACATTGTACCAAAGATTTGATTATCCTGCTTCAGTTTTTCCTTCACTTTTACTGAAGTTAGGAAGTTTCTAATGGCATAACTTTCAGTTTATTGATTCTTTCTTTGATGGTGTCCATTCAGCTGGCAAACCCATCAAAAGCATTAATTATTTCTTACAGTGTTTTTTTATTGTCTCCAGCAATTCATTTGATTAATTATTAGAGTTTTCATCTCTCTGCTTACATTAACCTTTTGTTCTTGCATGTTGTCCAGGATTTCCATTAGCACTCTTAGAAAGCTAATTATAGTTATGATAAATTCTTGGTATGATGAAATCTGAATGTCCAAGTGAATTCAAATGTGATATCCAGTCTTGCTACTGGCTTTTTCCCTTCAGACTGACTTCCTTTTTTTTTTCTTTTCTCTTTTCTCTTCTTTGCTTTCATTTTCTTTTCTCTTCTCTTTTCTCTCCTTTTCTTTTTTTCTCATCTCTTAACATGACTTGTGGTTTTAATAAAAGCTAGACATGATGTATCAGGCAATAGGAATCAGGATAAATACTTTTCTTAGTGTGAGGGTTTTATTGCCTAAGAGCTTGGCTGTGTTTAATGTTTCTATAACTCTCGGCATTGGTTTCCTATAGATTATATTGTCTTGCTTTTATCTTCCCTGCCGTCTTTGGTGTTCCCTAGAAACTCCTTAAATGAAGGCTGAATTTATAGTTCTTTCAGATGTTGTTAACAGAAGTATGTTCATGTGGTGATAAGGTGTGGGGGTATGGATTTATTCTATAATTCTATGATTAGGTTTTGGTCTTTATATATCCTATGCACCTGTGCTGAGCTCTTCCATCACAAATACATTTCTCCACTCCCATTTTCACTGCCAGTATTGCTAGAGAAGATGTAGCTAGGTGTGTCATCTGTCCCTATGTTAGCTCAGCTCTTATAAGTATTTTTAAAATTTTTATTTTATTACACCACCATTATACAATTACAAAAATATTCATGATTGGATTTCAGTTGAACAATGTTCCAACATCCATCCCTCCACCAGTGCACATTTCCCACCAACAATGTCCCCAGATGATCTCCCCTTCCCCTAGCCTGTCTCTATAGCAGCTTTCCTCTTCTCTCTCTCTCCTCCCTCTCTCCCCCTCTCTCCTCTCTCCTCCCTTCTCTTACACATTGTGACTTGTCCTATCAATTTTCTACTAATTGTTGGAAACAGTAACCCCAGACTAGAACTGAGCATTGGTAGGCAAAGAATTTACATGATAAGTATTTTTAATGGCAGGTGAACACAGTGCTTGGGAACATTTCAAAAATAACTATTTTTCCTCTAAAATATTTCAGCTTGGTCATTCCCACTTCCCTCCCCTGCCCATGATGGAAGCAAGAAGCAGTAACTCAGATTTTCCTGAGAAGAACCTGGTGGAGTTATTGGAGCTAAAACTTGTGAAAGTGGAGTGTTCCTCTAAGACTGGTTCCCAGGGGGCTTAGCTCTCAAGTTCACACTAATCTATCATTTTTCCAATTGCAACATGAGGTATTGGTTTATGTTTTCCTGACAGTTTCAGGTTCTAACAGTTTCTGCTTCTGGTACACTGTGGTTTGTGGTAGTCATTTCTCTCTCCAGTGTCTGGAGAAGCAGATCACTCTAAGATATTCAAATCTCTGAAGACTCTAAGAAGAGTTGCTGACATTCAGCTTTTTAATTCTATTTTAAGAGATGGTGATGATTTTCAAGCTTCTTTGGTGCCAGAGAAAAGACTGAAACTGCTGAACAAGTGTTTTATGTTTATTTGCCATCCATCCATCCATATCTCTTTGGTGATGAGTCTGTTTCATTCTTTGGTTCATTTCATTGAGGTATCACTTGATCACTTGACATCCCGTTGTTCATTGATTTGCTTGAGCAGGTGCCAGTAACATTTCCATTTGACCTATCATGTGCCAGTGTAGCTCAATGGCATCTGGTTGCTTCAGGAATACAAAGAGCCTCAAACCATTAGTTCAGGGTCTTGACGAAGAATGACCATCTTGTAGGTAGGCGGCCACGTGATCTTTTGACATCCCATGGGATCCAGTCGGTAAAGGCTCTAGTCCAGTGGTCATCTCCAAATCATATTACATGTCCAGCCCATCTGATTTTCGATGCCTTGGCAAATGAGACAGCATCCCTGACTCTGGAACAGAGATGGAGGTCAGAGCTCCAGATTCCTTCTTTCACTTGAGTGAGGCGTGATATTCCAAGCATAGCTCTTTCGATTCCTCTTTGGGAGTCTCCCAAAGAGGGTCTCCCAAAGGGTCTCTTATTGAGGTATAACAGAAAAAATAAAGTGGTATAGTGTTCATCATAATTATTTGATATGCACATGCATTGTGAAAGCGCTCTGTCCATTGGGTTATATATCCATTGACTCACACAATTAATTATTGTGGTACGTAGGTGTAAGAACATTAAACTTCTACTAAACAAATCTAAATTATACACTTGACATCATCGATCGTTTTATGAACCTCAGAACATATTCATTAGCCCATATTCATCAACCCAAACACATCATTTTTGGGCTGATGGTTTATACCCTTCCACCATCCTCTCTGTACTTGTTCCACTCCTCTAGCCTCTAGCTATAGATCAAAACCCAGTTTCTATTAGTACTTTGGCTTACTTCACTTATCTTATGGCCTCCAGGTTGGTCCATGTTGCCACAACTGATTTCCTCCCATTTGAAGTCTGAATAATATTATTTCACATGTGACAAATGCAATATATTGTGGCTTAGGTTTTGATTATGTCTAACAATCCTGAGCACTTTTTATTTACTTGTTAGGCATTTGTGTATATTCTTTGGGAATGATGTCTACTTAGGTCCTGAGCCTGTTTTATATTTGCTTTCCAATGTTTCAGTTCCTTATGTAATTTAGTATTAGCCCCTTGTTAAATATGTGCTGATGATTTGGCTCAAACATTACTTTTTATTTATTTATTTACTTTTACTTTTTGGGTTACACCCAGTGATGCTCAGGGATTACTCCTGGCTTTGCACTCAGGAATTACTCCTGGCATTGCTCAATGAGCTCATGAGCAAGCAGATGCCCTTTGGCTCTACTAGCATGAGACAGGGCATATGGAGATGTTACTGGGGCCCGCTCGAGCAAATCAATGATGAACAGGAAGACAGTGATACAGGATACTGTGATTGCTCAAAGGGACCATATGGGATCCCAGAGATCAAATCCAGGTTGGCTTCTTGCAAGAAGTGCCCTACCCAGTGTACTATCACTCCAGCCCCAACTTTCTATTTTGAAATACACTGCATCAGAGGAGAAAGAGTACAAGGGCCTTGAAGGTAGAGTTAACCTTCCATTTTCCAAAAGAACTTTGAGACATCTATCAGAGGACACGTGGCAAGATGCTAAGCACAAACAATGGTGTAAAAGGCTTTCACAGTATAAAGCCCAGTCAGGAATATGTACACTAGGGGCCTGAGAGAGCTAGTTAAATGCTTTGTTTATTTATTTTTGTTTTGGGGGCCACACATGGAAGTTATCTAGTCTTAATTCTGGCTCTTCACTCAGGGGTCACTCCTCGTAGGTTCAGGGGACCATATGGGGTCCTGGGGAACATCCAGGGGCAACTGCATGCAAGATGAATGCCTTCACCTGTACTATCTGGAGAGACAGTTGAATGGGTGAAAGACAGGCTTTGCATGCCAGAGGCCCAGGTTTAATCCCCAGCACCCAATGATCCCCCATTCACATTCAAAAACCCTCCCAAGCATCATGCCAGTAGTCCCTAAGCACTTTTGGTATGTTTGTGCTCCCATATCAAAACCAAACAAATTAACAAAAAAAATGTATCCTCCTATTTGGAAACTTACACTCATGAGGAATCACAATAACCTTCAACTTTTGAGAGGGATAAGAGGAGCTTGGTTGTTTCAGTTTTTAATATTGTAAACTAAATGTGATAAAGACAACTTCAGACAAAAATGTAATAAATTAGCTAAAGAATTAGACTAAAATGAGTACTGAAAATAGGTAAAGGAATATACATGATAACCCTTCAGTTCTTGTTTTGCAAAACAAAATGAGCAAAAGAAGAGAGGGAGAGAGAGACAGAGGCAGAGACAAGAAAAGTGTCTGTCATAGAGGGAGGTTGTGGGGTTGGGTGAGAGGGAAACAGGGGACATCGGTGTTGGGAAATGTATGAAGGCTGGGTGTTGGAACACTGTAGGATTGAAACTCAATCATGAGCAGCTTTGGGTGGTCTATTACATGGTGATTCAATAAAATAAGCAAATCAATCAATAAATATAAAAGAATTGGCCCTCACTACTCTCAGACTATCATAAATTCCTGGGCACCTTGTTCACATTTGCCATAGCTGATGAACTTTGGGTTTCCAATGATCAAAGGATCGTCTGTGCTGCCGTTCTTCACTGCAAGCAAATAAGTTATAAGTTTTCCTCTTCTAGACAATCAGAATTATGCTGTATTTTAAGCTTCCAGCAGTTTTTATGACACATTTTCTGTCAAGTCTATGTCTGTAGTTATTGCAATCACTTTTCAATCATTGCAGAAACTGTAATGAGGGTGAAGATTGAAACTAAAAAAGGACTTCTGTGGTGAGCAGCACACAGAGCGTAACTTGCTTGCTCAACAGGTGAAATTGACATCAAGAGATTTTGGAAGCATACTTTTTTGGCAAGAGGGCAACTGGTGATTATTTATCTTGACACCACACCCCTCCCCTCATCAAAACAGAAAGATTAAGAATGGAAATTCTCCATGAACTGAAACAAAAAGGTTACCACTTATGTTTTGTTCATGTAACAAAATTGTCATGCTCAATTATTTATGTATTACTCAAGAAATATGCTCAATTACTTATGCAATAACAAAATATGCAGTGAAGAATTTATAACAAATCTACTGACACAAGGAGAAAATGTCAGGAAGTAAGGAACCCAAGGGCAATTCTTGGTCTCTTGTACAAGTTCTCCCTGAGATTGCTTCCACCCAGAGCTAAGCACTAGAGATGGACCTCAGGGAGAGCTTGTGTGTAGGTGAGAAAGGAGCTATAGTGTCCCCCAAAAAAAAAAAAAAAAGGAAAGAGGGGAGATACTGGGCTCTTGCCAGGAACCAAGAAATATAGAGGGAAGACTCAGAGAGAATCCAGAGACTCCAGATGGTTCATCATTTTCTTTTTAGTGTTTGTGTGTGTGTGTGTGTGTGTGTGTGTGTGTTTCAGATTAAATCTGGGAAGTCCCAATATAAATTTAAAATGAAAATACAGGCCATGCAACTTCAGCTATGTTCTTTCTAGCAGGAGGAAGTTGTCATCCTATTGTCTGTCTTTTCTCCTTGGTATTTTTCTAGTGTGTGTGGACAATTTGCCTAGAATTTAGTCCTGATGAAGGGAACCTGAGATCAGAAACAACTCTCCCACCCATAGACAACACGGGAACGCGTGCCCTGCTGTGCCAATCGATCTGAATTGTCCTGGTTCTTGCAAATGTGATTAGAGTGTCCTGAGAATCAGTATTTCTGTTTTCATTTTTCAGCTCTGTCTCCCATGCTTCTGTGGAATTACAATGATGATGTTTAGAGGGAGAATCATTGCATTTGATAGATGCAACCCATCTCATCTCGCAAATGAGAGAAACAAGAGAAAGGATGAAAGAGGTGAAGTCCAGGCATGGTGAGAAAATTAGACCAAAAGCTATCCTGCAGTTACAGGTTAAAAGAGAAACCCAAGCAGAGCACTGCAGTGAAGTGTGCAGGTGCCCCAGGCATGAGCCAGCACTGTGGTCTACAGATCTGCCTGCATAACTGGATGCCTGGAATGATTAATAATATGGAATGCATTCATTCACCTACCCAACATGCAGGCTCAGAATCTTTGGAGATGGACATTTACTATGTGTTTTATTTAAGCACTCCAGGTAAATTTTAACCAGACTAAATTTAGAAGATATTAGCATAATTCAAATGCCTCATTTATAGGTATGTAAACTGAAGCAGAGGGGGAAATGATGTTTCCAAAGCCACTTGAATTATGGATAAGAACCCAAACCAGAACTTAGAAATGTAGTCCCTAGGTCCAGTTATGTACTGGACCTAAGCCCCATAATCTCCAAAGTGTGTTTACATTCATATTAATGGGATAAGCAATCGTGAGCCCAGCTGAAATATAAACAGTTTCAAGGATAATTACTAAGCTATGTCCTGATAAAAGGACCATGGACAGATTCTATTTCGACTTGGGAATTAGTAACTTATACACCAAGCCCTCTATTACCTCTCTCCTCTCTGAATAGTTTCCCAATACAGAAAACCATCTGAGATCTAATAAACTATCTGGTAATGCTTATTTTTCCCTTTACAACCCCATGGATGCTGTTGGAACTTTAGGATAGACACTTTCGTGGTGTTTGGGATGAGGACTGTGCAATAGACTGAGTGTAGGCTAAATGATAAGACTAAGTGTGGGGGCAAGTCCTTGCTATTTATGGAACTAGGTCATTGTCTTACTGGTAACAATTAACTGTTTCACTGCCCTTAGGGCTTTGGGGTGTCTTTTGTGTTAGAAACAGAAGTCCTCTAGCCTGCCCCACTGATTACAGATTGAGGGGGTGAGAGGAGGCTGAAGTCCAAGCACTTTGTCATCCTTTGTTTCTGTTGGTAGCCTAGGGAATTTGACCCAAGAGATAAAACCAAGAAGTAAAATGGAGTTTTCCTGTTGGATCTCCTTAGCTCCTAAATGCACTGGTTATGTTCTTCAGCATTGTTGATGGAATAGACGAGAAATTGAGCTTTTTGGTATGTTCTAAGCTTCACAGAACATAGCTGGTCTCCAACCACTCAAGACTTAAAATGCCCCTGACTTCAAGGATCACACATGAACAGAGAGGTACATCTTGGAGCAGCATAAATGGAGTGCTCTTATCCAGCTTCCAACACATTCATCACTGATACCCAGATGAAAATTTCTTGATCTGCTCTACACCTCCTTGGTGTAGGCTCTTGGAGTTTATCCATGGCTACTGTGGCAGGTCAAAGACTTCTTAAAGGTCTAAGCACAGGTCTAAGGGGATCTTAACTAATCTCTGGAAGCTTTTGACCTGGAGTAACACTTGTCAATAGTCCTTATATTTATGATTTATTGAGCAAAGTCCATCTTACACTGCACTGAAAATGGCCTGGAGGTACAATCCTACTGTGTTCACAAGAGCTGGAGACATTAGTGGAAAGTCCACGTCACATGGTCCCTCTCATTTATGCCAGTTCATCAACTCATAAGCACTGGGAAGAAGGTTCTATATAAGATATCCCTCAATTTCTAATACTTCATATTCAAAACAATTCCACTCCTTTCCAAAGAGATTTTTAAAAAATTTTAAATTGGGGCAGAGAAGTGAATCTAAATAATTTCATAATATTGGACCAATAAATGCTGTATTTAGAGGTGACTATGCCACCCGCACGGCAAGCCTGGCAAACTGCTTGTGTCGTATTTTTATGCCAAATACCAGTAACAATTATATTAGGTCATTCCCATGACCAATATAATGGTTTGAGGCTCTTTATGTTCTTGGGGCAAGCAGATGCCCTTGGGGCTCTACTAGCATGAGACAGGACATATGGAGATGTTACTGGAGCCCACTTGAGTAAATTGATGATGAATAGGAAGATAGTGATAGTGATAGTGATTGGACCAAGGCTCAGTTGTAAAACATGTGCCTTGGTGCATGAGACCCAGGTTCAAGCTCAAACATGTTGAAAATACAATAATTCGGTGAGATAGGGCAGGGGTTAAAGTGCTTGCCTTAAGTGTGGCCACCCTCAGTTTAATCCTCAGCACCACATACAGTCCCCAAGTACTTTCAGGAATGATCCTGTAGCACAGAGCTAGGAGTAATCCTTGCACTCGGCTAGGCGTGGACACATCACTACCAAAAAGAAACACAAACGAAATCATCTGACTTGACACTATGCATTATATAAATTTCATTCTAAGCCAAATCATGCTTTATAACCATTGTCAAAAATAAACCAAATCATGCTTTATGGCCATTGTCAAAAATAAAAATAGGCCCTTATTCTACAATAAAAACATGAGACTATTTAACAGTGGTCAAATGTAGAAGACTTACACTGGCATAACTTCTGACAATGTCTTCTTCCCTTGAGCCAACTGGAGGAACCCAGTCACGGGTCCCCAAACACACCCACCTTGCATGCAGCAGTGTGGCTGCTCCCACACTAGGCAGCTTCAATAAGAAGTTGTGGCTGCAATTTGCTGCTCCTAAATGTCCACTTCAGCTTCCTGGTTTTTCCGTTGGCTGCTTCTCCTTATTCTAGCCACCGAGGTTACCCTCTAGAGTTAGAGGAAATGTTCCTGCTGGGTTACTTGAGCCTCTCTGGATGGTTCCTTTCGGGTCAGGAGGGTGATTCATTCCTTCCCTTCTGGGAAATGTGGTGAACTGTAAAAGCCTTTGGAGATATTTCAGAGCTGCAGATTGTAGCATCTTCCCCAGCATGAAATGAGATGGCTGGATCTTTAATATGTGGATGCTCTTTGGAGAAAACAGAAAATTCACAGACACACCTAAAGGAGAGAGTAAAAAAGGCTGCACTGAAAGTGGTTCGTGTGTTCCACTCCAGGTCCAGAATTTCTTGGTTTTGCTCAGAAGTGTAGTGTTCCCAGAAACATCTCAGTTCAGGATTAAAAATGGTTGATATTTTTATCTCTTCTCTTTTCACATCTCTCTGTGCATGTATGTGAGTGCCTACACATACACTTATATGCCTTGTATATGTGAACAAGTACCTCTGTACCTAATACCCATGTAGTAATGTGTGCACATATATGCACAACGCATATGACTATGCATATAAGTGACATAGATACACACATAGCACAGTATATGATATTTACAGCTTATTTTTCACTTGGCTTTAGCCATACACTCTTCCAAGTCAGTTGCTTAAACCTTGTTTTTATTTCTGATTATATTTTATTTCCAATTATTTGAATAGTAAAACCTTCCCAGTGATTAATTTTATATGTATGTATACATATAATTTTGTGTTGTTAACATTTATTACATATAAAAGTGTCATATAGATCATATAAAATAAGACATATATCATAATTAAAGCATTTCACTATAGTTGGGTACACATCAATATTTTACTTTAAAGATGATTGTTATTAAACTATCATTTTTAAAGAAAACAGCTTAAAAATTATGACCATGGGGCTAGAGAATACCAGGGTAGGGCACTTGTCTTCCACATGGCTGATCTAGGTTTGATTCCCCGGCACCTACAAGGTTCCCTAAGCCTCACCAGGATTGATCCTTCAGCCCAGAACCAGGAGTAGGCCCTGAGCACATCTGGGTGTGACCCATACACAAAAATAAATGTGACTTGGAATTACTACATCGTAACGCATGAAATGCTGAGGCTTTTAAGACACAGTGTTATGATGTTCTCTTGAAAGTTTCTTACCCTGGACAACATTCACTCCTTGTGGTAAGCATAATAATGGGCTCACCACCAAATGTTCACTCCTTATTCTAGATCTGGTGAATGTGTCAGAGATTCTCAAGCTTACTTGGCCTATTGGTCTCTTTCAGGAAAAACATGGAACTAGAGAGAGTGCAGTGGGTCAAGCACTTGCCTAATGTGCAGTCAAACTCAGCTCAGTCTTGAGAAAGGTGCATGTCCTGGCTTACCCAGGCAGGTCCAACCTAATCATACAAGAATTGGAGACTTCTCTGCTACACCAGACAATTGAGTAAAGGGGATGAGGAGGATAAGGAAGAGGAGGAAGAGGAATTCTATACATGAGGGAGAGTTACTGACTTTGAAGATGGGGGATGGGGCAATAAATCTAGAACAGAGCGGCTGGGGCTAGAGAGAGAGGACAACAGGTAAGGTGCTGGCCTTGTGCGTGGCTGATCCAAGTTCATTTCCTAGAGCCTCATATTGCTCCCCAAGTTGACCAGAAGTGATTCCTGAGCATAGAACCAGAAGTAAGCCCTGAGCACTGATGGGTGTGGCCCCTTAAAATAAGAAAAGAGGAGAGGAGAGAGAAAAGAGAGGAAAGGAGAAAAGAGGGGAGGGGTAAGGGGGAGGAGAGGAGAAGAGAGGAGGGGGGAGGGAGGGGAGGGGAATGGAGGGGAGGGAGAAAGGAGAAGAGAAGAGAACAACCATTAGCTGACAATCATCAAAATAAGGACAAGAGCTAGAGCAATAGTACAGCAAATAGGGCACTTGTCTTGTGCACAGTTGACCCAGGTTTGATCCTCTGCACCCCATAGTTTCCTGAACATCACCAGGAGTGATTCTAAGCACAGAGACAGGTGTAAGTTCTGATCACCTATAGGTGTAGCCCAAAATTAAAAAAAAGATAGATGATAGACAGACAGACAGACAGACAGACAGAAGATGGACAGGTGGATAGATGGATAGATAGAAGATAAATGGAAAATGGGACCAGGGCTGGAGAGAGATAGCACTGCAGGTAGGGTGCTTGCTTTGCCTGTGGCTGACTTGGGTGCTACCCCCAACACCACAAATAGTCTCCTGAGCCCTTTAAAGAGTTCCCTGAGCACAGACCAGGAATAAGCTCTGAAGACCCCTGGATGTGGCAAAAAAAAAAGGAAATAAAAAAATTTTAAAAAGTCCTCAAGTAAGTCAAAGGAAGGAGTTTTCCCAAGACACTAAATGAGCAACTAAGCTGTTACTCTACCAGCCCTGGGTTCCTAAACCTTTGAACTGTTGTCTCTTTCTGATGCTGTTTCCTTCTTGTGACCTAACACTCCTTCCTCATGATCGACCCTATTTCTCTGCCATTGCTCCTGATTTATGTGATTTTTTATTTGTGATCCCCTTAAACCATCTGGGGCGAGGGGTAGTTGGGAAATTAAGCTTTAGAGCTTCTCATAAGAAAAGCTAGATTTGAGGCTAGGAGAGCTTTCTAAGAGATTGTATAATATATATATTATACAAACATTAGCATATTTACATTCCTACCTGGTTTTACCAACCAAAAGGAATCCAGAGATTTTCACTTTTATGACAAAAAGGTAAAAGCTAAAATAGCCTTCCTGGTTTGTTAGGTAGCAGGCAGTGGGCTGTGAGCGGCTTTAGCTAAGTGCGTTTCTCAGAATCCCTCCCCACCAGCAGTGGTTCATCTTACTCCTGCTGTGTCGATGTGTTAAAGGCCATTAGGGTTTCTGAATTATTTGTGATTTCATTGGTTTCGTATGAAGATTCCGCTTCCAGTGGAGAATTCTGGGTAGACACTCTGGTGCAGGCATTGCCTTTAAAAAAGGAGGGTGTGATGGGATGGAACAACTCCTGTATCAGGCCCCTTACATTTTTATTTACCACTTGGCATTTTTATATACAGTGTGGGTGTTTTGTTTCAGGGACACACCCAGTGATGCTCAGGAGTTACTCCTATTTCTCTACTTGGGAATTAATCCTGGCAGGCTCTGAGGATCATATGGGATGACAAGGATTAAGCCTAGGTCGACTGTGTGCAAGACAATAGCCCTCCCCGCTGCACTATCACTCCTGCCCCTGGTTCCTATTTCTAGATTGTTAAATAACCCAAAGTTCCCTTAGCTTAGGTGTCCAATTATTTTTCCTTCCTTATTTCCAAGATATTTAAAGACTTCTGTTCTATTTAAAAACTCGTTTTATTTGAAAACTCCTTTTCAAACTACAGAAATCACAGAACTTGAAACCTGACTCTGACCTCAGGATTTTCTCTGACAAGAATGAACTGGCTCTTCTAGACTGGACGGTCACTTTTGCAGGCTTTGGAGACTCTCCACCTCTCACTGCATCACTGATCAAATAGTTCAGTGTGATTTTTGAGAACTCAATTTGTATGAACTCCAAGTTCACATGCAAGGCCATTGTTCTGTTGAATATGCCAGTTAAGTGACTTGCTAGAGGGTGCTTCTGGAAATAAGAAATAGAAACTGTAGTAAAATTGCAAAACGTGAATAATGATTTGGTAGAAATGGAAGGGAGTTACAGTGAGCAGGGGTCAGACTTACCTGCCTGGTATATGGCTAAGAGGCTTAACTAGATTCCATTAGCCCCACCAACCTCATCTACAATAGGGGGGAGGGATACAGAAAGGCAAGCGATTCCCATAGCAAGTGTCAACCGGGAGGACCATTGGAAAGACTCGAAGCTTTCTTGGGCTCTGAGAAATAGTGACACAGCTTTTTTGCAACTGTTCTCCATGGGTGGAGCATAAGGGAGGAGTCAAGTGACAGGGCATGTCGGTTGCTTCTCTGCCACAAGTATCTTCCCTTCCCCCTATTTTATTTTCAGTAACTATCTTTCACGAAATGAGCATTCAGGGCCTTAGGGGTGGACTGGGAAGTGTCTTCCCTCCTGAACTCCAACAGGCAGGACACTAAAGATAAAGATGAACTCTGAAGCCAAACTGCTCAGATTTGGATGTTTATTTCAAGTGTCCATTTCCCTCTCAGTAAAATTAGTGTGAATTAAAATGTGTTGACATGGAAAAAGGTCATTGAATTTGTTGGCATATGTGTAGATGATATTAGTATTAGGGAGGATGCCAGCATGTGGGTGGATGTTCTGTAAACTAACCATTATGACTATAATGGGAGGGAGCACCATGGCCAGAAAGTGCTAGGGAGGGATCATGATGAGGAGCAGTGGGTTCATGTGTTCTCTGAGCTGTCTTCATGTTTCTTGGTCAAGATATGCTTGGTACAAACTTGGTACAAATATGAGTGGTACATATAGAAGGACCTTCTAGCAGGCCAGGGTGTAGGCGGACAAACAGAAAGTGTAGATCCTGGCTCACTGCTACAAACATCAGAGGCACTGCGCCCCCATGCTGTGGGGTTCTCAAAGGTTGCTAGGCCGCTTCTTTGATTTCACAATTTCCCTCCTTTTTGTTTTGGGTTTGGTAAAATCTTATGTGAGAAACTGAAACGAAACTTCAGACTACCCAAGCTCTGCCTTTTTTCAGTGAAGACCGAGAAGCAAAACTTGTGTGTGTGTGTGGGGGGGGTGGAAATATGTGTCTCCTGCCACCAAGAGAGGCTAACGTTCACTATGCCAGGAATTCCCAAGGAACATCAGTCGGGCAGGGGCAGGGGAGGGCCAGGTCCTAGAGCTCCTGAGTTCTGATGGCGTTTCCAGCTTTCCCCAGATTCATTGTGATAGATCCTGAAAGCCTACAAACTATGGAAAGACACATCAAAAGAAACATGTAAAGTCGAAGATGTGTTTTCTAGCGGGTCTCAGAGCTTACTCCTGGTGAGCAGGACCTGGGAAACAATAGCTGATGGAGAGTTGGTCAGGTCAGCAGGAAGAATCCTGGGCAAATCCTGGGCAGAGGAAGTAACACCCAGCACAGAAAGACCCTGAGAAGGCGTCCAACCAGGGTGTCAGGGCCCCAGGACACTGGCTAAAAACCCAAGGGACACTTTCCTATGCCAAAACCTTGGGAAGAAGCCTGAAGTTGTGTGTGTGTGGTGTGTATATATGTGTGTGTGTGGAAGCAGTTCTGGTGATTTCGAGCGTAGCCAGTTTGGCTGCCATCAGTCTGGAGCAAAATCATATTAGCAGAAGGCTATGCTGGGCCTTGTGCAAAGTCTCTGGGGATGAAGAACATGGGGAGAACTTAAAGGAACAGTCACAGTTTCACAACCTTGAGGGTCTAGCTCCATTGCCACATAAGTCTCAATGAACAAGACAGGATGAGGATCCAAGAAGAGTTTTATTGGCAATGACCAGCATGTTGGAAGATGGTGGACTCATGCCCTTAAATCTGCCTGGATGCAGAAGGAGCTTCTATAGGGGAAGAACAGGGACACACCTTTTTAATTTTATTTATTTATTTTTTATAGAATCGCAGTGAGATTCAGTTACAAAGTTGTTCCTGATTCATGATTGGGTTTCAGTTATACAATGTTCCAGCCTCCATCCCTTCACCAGTGCACATGTCCCACCACTAATGTCCCCAGTTTCCCTGCTATGCATCCCCTGCCTGTCTCTATAGCAGTACTTTCCTTCTCTCTCTCTTTCTCTCTCTCTCTCTCTCTCTCCTTCTCCATCGTTGAGGCCTTATGGTTTGCAAGGAGACTTAACGGTTATCTGGTCTATCCCTTTACCTACTTTCAACATTCAGCTCCTGTCCAAAATGATCATTCCCAACTATCATTGTCACACTGGAGAGACATGCCATTCTAGAAAGGCTGTTGGGTGCCAGAGTGACCAACGAATCCCCTGGTAGCTGGGTCCTCTGAGGTACATACCACCATGTCTGCAAATCTAAACCAAATCCCAGAGGAAGTGTTCAGCCAACCCATTACCTAAGGGCAAAGTAAGAGCAGTCCCTGCTCTGGACAGTTGCTGGTTGATAATTTTGAGTTTCTGCTCTTCATTTCAGCCTCAATGTTTACTTCCGTGGGCTGCATGTGTTTTGTCTCTGATTCCTGGCAGAAGCTCTGTTTCATCAGAGGCCCGAGCAACTCCCACACTCTGCCTTGGGTGGTCACAGACACAAGTGACACAGAGGGGCCTGGGGCCTCTTGACAAGGGAAGTGTCATGACTGTACTAAGGCAGTGCCATGCACAAACCCACCTTCCCACTGCCACCTCTTCCCTTGCATCTCAGACTTTTTTTCCAGCCCCCGAGTCCTCAGACAGCCTGGCCTGCACTTCTTAAAACGTCACATTTCTGGGTCTGTCTTAGACCCCTGCTCCACCGTTGCTTTGCTTCGTCTCTAGAGCAGTGAGCTCCTGGTTTGTGGTGGTGGAAAATTTGGAGGGTGTCAGGAAAACTGTTTCCTGGGGCAGGTCAAAGTTAGGAGTGATGATATAAGATCCGGAATCTACAGTGTCAGCACTGGGAAGTTTTCAGGAAGTGAAAAAGGGAATTGGGCATCGAAACTGGACACATTTTTCCACCCATCACTGAGACTAATGGGGTGAATTCGAAGGGAGGGACAACCAGGGCATGCAGAGGAAATGTTCTTGAGACCATTCTAAGAATTCCTCTTCCTCTGCTTGAAAAGCCTTTTCTGTACACATGGGAGGAGAAAGGAAAGCGGTGAGAGGAAGGTTCCAACTTCCGGTAGTGCCCACATATGGCTCAGGATGTGGCAGGTCAGCCAAGCAGAAGCTTGAAAGCAGCTCACTTCATTAGAACCCACCGGGTCACCAAATGGGGCCTTTGGCTGAACAAAGAACTCAGGGAGGCTGATTCTTACCATCAGAGAGTATCAAAGCTGGTGGTAGATAATGGTCTTGAGTTTGATTTTCACATGATCTTTGATTTTCAAACCTGGGTCTAGGGCGACAGTACAAAGCACAGGGCACTGGCCTTGCATGTGGCTGACCTTGGTTTGATCCCTGGCATATGGTCGTCCAAGTTCTGCCAGGAGTGATTCCTGAGCACAGAGCCAGGAGTAAGCCCTGGGCAACAGCTAGGTGTGGTCCCTCAAACCAGCCAACTAAACACTAAACCTGGGTTTTGCACTAAAAGTCTTTCCCTAAGTGCATCGTTGGGAGAATCTGATATTCTCCACCAAGGCAAATGCAGAGGTAGGAGCTCTGGGAAACCGGAAGATGTGAGAGACTTAGCTGGTTCCCTGACACCCTCTTTCTTCCCTGACTCTAGGCACTCAGGGAGACACACAGTGACAATGAACAGCCTGCTTGGTTCCGCCACGCTTGACACTGGCTCCCTCTGGTGGCTAGTATCTACATGGGCAATTCTACAGGCAGGACCTCTGTGTTCACATCTGTCTCTTTTCACAGCCGTGGCCCACACGGACTGCTGGCTCTGTGCTCATCCTACTGCAGACTGTCTCCTGCTGTGCCTCACCAGAAGCTCCTTGTCTTGTTTTCTCCAGTATTCCGGATTCTAAGATGGTTTCCACCCTGCCTCGTAGCCCCCCTGCCCGAGCCTGCTGGCACTTCACCCTGGAAAGCCTTCTGTCATCCCAGTTGGATGTTCCGTTTGTTTGGCAGTAAGCCTGCCAGGTCAACATTAAGTCATTTTTCCCTTTCTCTTTTTTGGTCCACACCCCGCTGTACTCCAGGTATTACTCCTGACTCTCTCAGGGATCATTCCTGGCAGGGCTTGGAGGACCATGCGTGATGCTGAGGGTGACTCCTGTGTCCAGCAAGCCCGTGTACTCTCTCCACCCGCTGATCTTTGCTGCAGGCTGGAGCGTTTTACCAGGCTCCCTCTGCCTAACAGATGGTCCTCTTTGAAGATCTGTGAGTGACACAGATCTTGGTGTGGAAGAAGATCAGAGGTTCTGTCCAGAGGGAACTGAAAACTTGTGGATGCCAGATCAAGGGTGCGGTTGACCACCGATGCAGAAACCTACCTTCTAAGGAGCTTTCTTGAGGTCAAGGCCAGAGCACCAAATCCCTGGGACCAAAGACATTCTCTGATCATTTCTACTACATAGATGCCTTAGGGTTAGGGACGAAAAAAAAATAGCTCAAGTGCTTAACATGTGCGAAACCCTGAGTTCAACCCCTGGTACCAAGTGGCCTCTGGAGCACCACTAGAAAGGGAAGGAGTCCCAATAGCCTTAGAGCACTGAACTGTGAGGGCCCACACGGCTGGACTAACCAGGGCCTCTGGCCAGCTGGTGGGCACTTTTCTATACATACATACATGAATAATGACTTTTAAGAATTTTATCTTAAAATATATATATATAATATGTTGCATATATTATATATAATTTTATCACTTGATCACTTGATTTATATATTATATATAATTTTATATATATTTATATATTATATATTTTACATATCTTAAATATTATCTTTTATATATTTATATATCTAAATTTATATATAAATAATAGATATTCATTTATATAATATATAAATATAATTTGTATATAATTATATAGAATTATATTTATTATATATGATATATTTATATGTATTATATAATTTAAGAATTTTATCTTGAAAATGTATATATATAAAAGAATGTATCTTTGACCCTGGGATATAGAAGGAAAGGAATAGGGAGCTAGGCTCATGGAAGGTGTTTTGAGTAGAACTGAGGGCACAGAGGAAGCTCTCAGAGTTCAGCTGCTGCTAGTTTTGGACGCATTGGAAACGTGGCAGTGTCACTGGGAGGGGATCCAAGGTGCAGTGGGATGGAGTGAAACTGGACCCAGGCCTTGAAACAGAGGCAGAGACCTGTGGCAGAGGGAGCAGTTCTCAGGTTCTTCATCCTTTCCCAGGATGAAGGCCACGATGCAGGGCAGACAAGAAGTCCTCAGGATCCCACAGGTTAGCGGAGACCCCTGCCTCCTGGTACCCAGGCGTCTGACCTGTCACCTCAGCTTTTCACTTTGTGCCCTGCGTGCCTTGGCCTTGGGCCTGGCTTCTCCCCTCTACACAGGAGAGACCATTGGGGTTTGCTATCAGCCCTCCACAAGGTGCTTCTTGGAAAACACATTCTAGAAGCTCATTTGTATCCTGGTCCTAGCTTTCCACAGCAGGGTGGTTACTACTGCTTTTGGGTGAATTCATTCTCCATGCCAGGGATGACGCGTGTTATTCAATTTAATCCTTCTGACTAATATCTAGATAAGTGCTTTATTATGCGGCTCTGTGCAAGTGAGAGGGCTGCCCTGAGCAGACACACCTCTGCTACACAAGCCCACGGCTCCTGCTCCCTGCTCTTGGCCTGATCCCTCTACATCTCTAGCCCCACTTCATCAGCATGATTAATGATTTACCCAAGAATATACAGCAAGGGGCTGGAGCGATAGCACAGCGGGCATGGTATTTGCCTTGCATGCAGTTAACCTGGGTTCAATTCCCGGCATCCCATATGGTCCCCCGAGCACTGCCAGGAGTAATTCCTGAGTACAGATCCAGGAGTAACCCCTGAGCAGTTCTGGGTGTGACTCAAAAAAACAAAAAAAATATATATATATATACATACATATATATGTATATATATAATATATACATACCTATATATGTATATATAATATATACATATATTTATATATATTTACACACACACATATATATACATCAAGTCCCAGAAAGCAAGTAGACAGCAAGTCCCAAAAAAAGCAAAATATATACATATATATGTATATATAATATATACATACCTATATGTGTATATATAATATATACATATATATTCACACACACACACACACACACACACACACACATATATATATATATATATATATATATATATATATATATATATATATATATATATATATATATATATATATACAGCAAGTCCCAGAAAGCAAGTAGACAAGCTTGAACAGGGTCTCCTCACCCAGGTCACGGCCCACCTCGCATATGCTATATTAAAATCTTTTTTTTTTTTTTTTGCTTTTTTGGGTCACACCCAGCAATCCTCAGGGGGTTTCTCCTGGCTCTGCACTCAGGCATTACTCCCTGGCGGTGCTCGGGGACCATATGGGATGCCGGGGATCGAACCCGGGCCAGCATGGGCCGGCCACGTGCAAGGCAAATGCCCTACCCGCTGGGCTATCGCTCTGGCCCCAATATATTAAAATCTTTAGGGATAAAAACTGAAAACCTACTCATTTAGATTAGATGTATTCCTGGTGATTTTGTTGTTCGGCTACTTAGATGCTCTAAGTTCAGCTCAAGATTTTATGTATTTGGAGGGACTGAAATCTAGCAGCCAGCAAACATTTCCAAAAATGACCACATATTGTCCGCCCCGGCAGCTGTCGGGAGTGGTCCTTTAGCACAGAACTAGGAGTAAACCCTCAGCAGTGCCAGATATGGCCAAACCCATCCTCCAAAAAAGAAGATTTGCCTATCAACAGAAGGTCTGTGGATTCCTGGGAGTTGTCCTGTGGCCGCTGCACTTTTGGTGCCTGCCTCTTAGACACATTGACACTTGGAGGTGCATCCTGAATCGGTGGGCATTTAGGGATGGGATCTGATAGGCTGAAAGAGAAGAAAGAAGCATGGTGTAGTGGCTGTACTGAATGGGACCTTTCTGTGGTTGCCGCTCCAGCCCTCTGCAGGCTCCAAGAAGCTGCCGGGGGGCCCTCATGGTGCAGCTTTCAGAATGTGTTTCTCTGAGTTAAGCTCAGCATGCTGGCTTCCTTGACCCCCTGTCTCACTTGGGAGTGTGAGCCTAGAGTCATTGCTCAACCATCCTCCTCTACCACAAGGAGAGAAGAGATGTTCTCCAAAAGGAAATGTTCCCAGAGCAGGAGATCTTGGGGGTCCTCAGAGGATCCAGATCCTGAGGTGAAGAACCTGATCATTTGTTTCTGAGCTTGACAAATGAGAATAGAAGAGTGTGGAAGAGGGATGGGATGTCTGGACCCAGTTACCCAGCAGGTGCTGCTTTGTGATGTTCAGGAGTTCCTGCATCATGACCGGGAGGGTGCTGCTTTGTGATGTTCAGGAGTTCCTGCATCATGACCGGGAGGTGCTGCTTTGTGATGTTCAGGGAGTTCCTGCATCATGACCGGGAGGTGTTGCTTTGTGATGTTCAGGGAGTTCCTGCATCATGACCGGGGAGGTGCTGCTTTGTGATGTTCAGGAGTTCCTGCATCATGACCGGGAGGTGCTGCTTTGTGATGTTCAGGAGTTCCTGCATCATGACCAGGAGGTGTTGCTTTGTGATGTTCAGGGAGTTCCTGCATCATGACCGGGAGGTGTTGCTTTGTGATGTTCAGGGAGTTCCTGCATCATGACCAGGACGTGCTGCTTTGTGATGTTTAGGGGGGTAAGGGGTTTGCATCATTAGTTGCTTCTCCATCCTCAATGTTCAATATTCCACCCCCTGAAGGCCTGTTCTATGCACAGCTGTCCTCTTCCCATCCCACCTAACAGAGCCCTAGCTTCAACTTCCCCACACACCTTGTGTGTTAAGAATGTGTCAACACCTCCCACCTCCTCTCTATTCAGCATGTAGCTTCCTGGCCAAACTTCCTGAAATGTCAGAGTTCTTGGTCATCCACTTTTCCTCTCATACAAAACTGCCCACTGATGGGGCCTGAACAATAATACCTCAGGTAGGGTGCTTGCCTTTCACATGGCCAACCTGGGTTTGATCCCTGGGACCTCATATGATTCCCTGAGCCCCACCAGGAGTATCCCTAAGTATAGAGTCAGGAGTAATATTGAGAATTCCAAATGTGGCCCCCCAAAAAAATCAAAATAAAAACAAAGCAAGCAAAAAATAAAAACCTAAGCCACCATTTCTGGGGTGACTGATGTTCCGGTTTAGTGGTCCTGAAGTCTCTGCAGTCTCTGCATAGGAAGTGTGCCTCCTTCTGTCTTCAAAATCTTTCCTATTTGGGTGCTAAAGATCACACCTTTATCATCATTCCTGATCTGAATGAGGCACCTATCTGCTGATCTAAGTCTTCCTTCCTAAATATACCCACTATTCCAGACAAACCCCTATCCCAAAGACCTTTCCAAGAGATTGACAGCTGTTGTGTCAGACATCTCATCACTGACATTTCTAGACTTCAGCCTTGTCTCTCTCTTTCCATATAGCCTGAAATGCCTCCAAGAGTCCCCTAATTTGTCCATTCATCAAGACCCAGATTAAGCTCCAAACTGAAGTCTCTTTCTAAGCCCATAATATCTTAATCTATATAAAATTCCTATCAGTTTTTCTTTCACTTCCCAATGTCTGCATCATCTGCACATCCTGCATTAGAGGGCAATTCTCTCCAGGGAGAATATACAAGCATAAATCCTGAGAGATTTGGGAAAAGTCTGAGGCTATGAGCGATCTTGGACAAGCATAAGATTAATTAAAAAAAGGAATGTTGGTGAGTTTCCAGATAAAAACATGATTAAATTTCTTCGGGTCTGAGACACCATGCTAGAGTTCCTGAATCAGGGGAATCTGGTCCCATGAGTTTTACCTCAAACTTCACCAAAGACCAGCTAAGTCAAAGGCCATTTCTCAGGGGCACATTCCCACCCCCAAGACCATTCTTCTCATCTCATCTCCCATGGTCCTTCCTGCTACTGTAGACCCACCCACCCCAAAAAAACACAATGTGATTGCTTGCAATATGAATATTTCTAATGTATTCCATCAATAGCATGAATTATTAAGAACAACATATTGATAAAACATAAAACATTTTCATATCAGTGCTTCTGGATAGACCTCACAGACTTCCAGGAGAGGAAGGGAGAAGGGAATAATGACTCACTTTGCAGAGAATTGACTCACAGAAGATAAGGGAGTTGATCGAACTTTTCCACACTATATTTTTATTAAACTTATTTATGACTCATCATTCTTTTTTAATTTTATATGACATATAACATTGTATACATTTAAGACATATAGCATATTTTGATGCATTACATTTTATATTATGATTGTTTCTGCAGCTCTTTCACATTACCTGCTTAGAACACTATGTGATATTACTTATGATGTAATCAAAGGAAAAATAAAACACAGAAAAACAGAGAGCAATATGGTGGCTGCCAGAGAATGGAAGCTTGGAGAGGAGGTAAGATGGATGTTATTTAGGGGGTACAGGTGGGCAGTTAGGGGTGTATAAGCCAGAGTGAACCAATACACATGATAACAAACAAAGCTTTACACTGTGAAAACAAAATTCATGGAAGATCTTCTAAACCTCACATAATGCCAAGGGAACGTTTATAAATTATTAAATTAATTAATCCCTTGTGGAATGAGGGATGAGGTTATCTGAGAATTCAGGGAAACCAGGAAAAAGGAAGCAAATCCTCCTCAGGTTTGTCTAGGGGTCTGAGCTTTCTGGTCCAGATGTTTGATGGCATCTTGGACCCACTTGCTTCGGGATCAGCACAGATACTCTTGTTCAATTTGGTCTTGAAGCTGTAGGAGAGAAGGCAAAAAGTCAGAATCTTCATCTTTTAAAACTGAGGCCCTTTAACACTAAGACTTCTAAGACCATCTGCCACTTAATAAATGGTGGTGATAGGAACGTGGGCAGAATAGAAATGGGGAGCTCAAGGTTTAGCTGCTGTTCTGTTGGCCCAGGAAAGGCATCCTTGCTTTTTGATGCAAAGGAACTGGTCTCACCTGAGCACGTTTCAGGGCAGGGAGCTGGGAAGGAAAGTTTTCTCTTGTGAGAATTCATGAGTTGCGCTAGAAAGGTCAGACTCTCTGCATCTGTGCTCTGAGAGACTGACACAGTTCTTGACTTCTGCCCCTTAGAATTATATTTTTAGATTGGGAGATCTTTTTCCACTTACATCACAGCTTTCCGAGGACATCTGCTGCTGTTGATTCTTCCATAACTCTGTAGCCGCTGGTTAGGAATCTTCTTACTGGTCATACTAAAGCAGCAGGTGGCCGGACAGACCCTGAAAGCCAAGGAGAAGGAAAAGTAAGGATGAGCCACTAAGAATGTGTAGAAATTTTAAAGTGTGAGATTGAGAGGGAAAAAGGAAATTTAGGACAAAATAAGGCAATCCAAGAGCAGAAGGAGAATTAATCTGTGCTGAGGAACTTGTCTTTGATTCAGGGTTCCGGCCTAGACAGAGGGAACCCATCTCTGTAGACAAGGATATGAGAAAGGAATACTAGTCAATGTCACCTGTCTTAGCACTGTCATTAGGAGTAGTATATGGTTGGGTGATAGTCAAAGTACCATTCACCAAATAGTCCCTATTCTCTGCTTTGAGGGACCCACAGAAGACTTACAATCTTTGCATATAGCATGAGCTAGTCTTGACCACTAAGTGTGAAGGCAGTAAAAATGCCATTCATATCTGAGCCACTTTATGGTGGCCAGGCCATGCCTCCTAAGAATTTCCTTTACCTTTGTTAGAAGGGAGCAGCAACTCCCCCACCCCATCCCACTCCCCCCATTGCTGGCCCATCTGCCTGGATCCCAAGTGGCTAAGGCAGAAACTATATAGCCAATGCATTATAGACATTCAGTATAAGGGATCAATCCACCTTCTACTAAACTGTTTGTTGCCACTGCTAATTTGTAAAAGGGAAAGATTTATACAATTTGAAGAGAAACCAGAGTTGTAACTACTCATTTGGAATTGCTTATTATCACATCCCACACCTTCAAATCATCTGAATTATCTGGACTAATATACTCAATCAAGCTAGATATAAGAGGCAAAACATGTCACTTCCAGATAATCGCCTGGGACCTCATTTCCTTCCTCTAATCACTCTTTTGGGAATCTCTCTTGAAGTTCAGTAAAACTTCAAAGACTCCAATCTAGTGATTTTTCCCCCTTCCACAACTTCCAGGAGCCTATAATCAAAGAAGGTCTTCCCCATGCATGCCCAGAGCTGGCCACCAATGCACACAGCATCTCAATAATCATGTCAAGATTGAAATTGGGGCTGGCCAAGGTAGCCTGGATGTTAGTCCAGGTCATTCCACCGACAGTAGAATGGTCACTGGTCATTCCAATAATTTCTTTTTTGCCCATTTCCAGGACCAATTTTTCCCATCTTGGAAATGCAGGTCTGGCAGAAAGTCCTTGCAGATACTTTGCAACATCGATAACACTGGAGGCAGTCAGGGAAGATGATCTTGTAAGAGAGGCTTACCTGGCTGAGCGAGAAGCTGGGTGCTGAGGATGGCAGCTGTGAGAAGCAGGCACAGAAGAGCAGCAGAGACCTTCATGGTAGAGAGGAGGACACAAGCTTCAGCCTCAGAGTCAGAGATTGTGGGTTTGTCTGGGCTCTCTGCAGTCCTGGTGGCTCTGCCTGCTTTATATGGATAGCAGAGAGAGCAAGGACTTCCGAGGAAATCTATCTGGGCAGGGTCATGATCACCGTCAAAGAATGATGAAGTTGAGAGTCAAAAAATCAAGTTCTGGTTCCTGGCAGGCTAACATGTCATTCTGTCTCATGGGTGGGGATTTGGCTAGTGTTCCTTCTGTCTTGATGCTTCAAGTGATAGTAAGGGAATGTTTTGCTTGTAAAATGACTGAGCACTGGGCTGGAATCAGGATTGGGAGAATAATTTGAGAAGATCCTCTTGAATGTGCTGCTTTCTTAGATGAGAAACATCTGAAATCTGGGAAAGAAGAAGGAAGGACGCGCAAAAGGAGATGATCTAAGGTCCTCTGCTGATCTCAATGCACATGGGGGTCTTTAGGATTTGGGAGACCAGGAAGAGACCCTCAAGCTCTACCGAGGCTCCCACCAAGATGCAGAAAGCTCTTAGCATCTCTGAACACTGCCAGCCCCTGGGAACTCAGGAGTGAGATCCCTTGAGAGCTTTACCACCCACTTAACTAGCTCTCATAGAATCTTAGTGTTGTTGCATATCAGAACTGGTTAATTCCACTGATCTCAACTTGTGCATGTTACCCATGTTTGACTAAGGAATCATTAACAAAGGTTGTTTCTACTTAAGGTATACACCATGTCTTGATGTTCATAACACATTTGCAGTGATTGCCACAGTCAAGTTAACTCACATGTTTATCACCTTTTAGGGGGGAGAATGGGGGGGGGTGGTAGTGAAAACACTAAAGATCTAATCTAGTGAACTGAACTTATAGGCTACATTATGATCAACCATAACCGCCTTGATATACTTAGATCCCCCAAATTTACTCATCTTATAACCAAAGATTGTGTCTTTTCATTAAGATCCCTCCAGAATGCAAGTGCAAACCACAATGAGCTATTATCCTACACCTATTTGAATATATATATATATATATATATATATATATATATATATTTAAAGACGAGAAAAGTACCCAGAGAAACAGTATAGCAGGTAAGATGCGTGCCTTACATGCACCCTAGCCTTACATGCACCCTACCCTGCTTGGTACCCAGCATCACATATAATCCTCCAAGCCCCACCAGAAGTGATCCCTGAGTGTAGAGCACAGCCAGGTATGACCCCAAAGCAAAATGAAGGATAGAAAAAAAAGAAAACATTTATTTTTGTGGAGAAATAGGAACTTGAATGCTCATTTGTTGGGAAGGTATATTGGTACACTGTGGAAAATAACATGGTGGCCCCTGCATTTCTATCACTGTCCGTCTATCGTTTCGGCGGCAGGCGCTCCGGATTAATAGCCTCAAATATTCCATCAGGTCAGGGAATGAGTCTATAATAAAGCAGTAAGCTCTACTACTGCATTTCTATACCATCTTATTATCTACTAAAGCTCCCCTCAGACTCCTACCACATGCTCCGACAGTGGAATCAAATAGTAGTCTTGATTCTATCAAGTAAAATATTGTGGAGTGGGTCTTTTTTGAAGCAAAATGGTTGGCCCCTTTGTCCACTACTCTCTCTTCTCCCCGATGATTCAAGGTATGTCTTTGGGAAACCAGGGATGGCACTCTCCCTCAACTGTGCCTCTAACAACTACTGCAGACATATTTGACAGCTAATTTGCCAAAGAGAAAGAAGAGACAGAAACCCACCTGTACACTGTGCATCACACAAGCAGGAGGAAATGCCAGGGTCAGCCATATTTATGGAGTCACTAATGTGGTTTTAAATTAGATCTTGGTGGCAAATACAAAATTGATTATTGACATGAAAGCTAGGTAGCCTATACATGGGAGTTTCTTGCACATGGGTATATTGCATTTATTGTTTGGTGTGTAGCTCATTGAGTTAACTGCCTTGGCTTAGGGAAGGTGACATTGCACTTGACAGTTGGTCGATCAAGGACATAGCCAGTTAAAGTCTATATGGTCCAAAGCTCCTGACAAAAAAACTTAGGGGTTAGGAGATAGTACAGGGGCTAATGTGCTTGCCTAGCATCAGGGTGACACTGTTTCTAATTTCCAGTGGTACATATGGTCTCCTGAAAATTACCAGGAGTCACTCCTAAGCACAGAATTTGAAATATCCCCTGATCTCTCCCTGGATATGGCCCAACACCACCCAAAACTCCAAAAGGTGGTCATGTAGAATCAGAAAACCTAGACCTTCCTTGATTTTCCTATTCAAACTTAGGGGAGATGGCATAGTGTGGCCTCTGGAATCACGATCCTGAGTTTGGATCATGATATATTAGCTTTGATATCATGGACATCTTACTAACCACCCTGCTGGGTTAACTTATGTGTTTTGTATATGTTAATCTCAGTCTTCTCATTTGAGGGCTAGAACAACCATATCTTAACCTTATCTTAAGGTTCCAAGATATCCTTTTATAATAACCTTCAGAAAATTTTTGACAAGTGGAAATATATTACTAACAAGTTCTGGAAGTTCCCTCTCTATGTAACTTCTAACAAGATCTGGAAATTATAAAGAAAGAACTTGAGTAGATGAAGAGAGAACAGGGAAAGCTTTAACTGAGGTGAAGGGGTAAGGGTTAGAGTGTCGATGGCATATTCTTTATAGTTGCATTCAACTAATAAAAGTGGAGGCATTTAAAGGGTAGGAAAAAAGACAAAATAAAAAAAGGAAAGATAGAATCATGTTTAATAGACCAGTTAGTAAAATATTGCAGGATTTGTCAAATAAGAGGCGTGTGTAGGATGTTAGACCTCCAAAATAGATGCCTTTTGTATATAAATGTTTTGGTTTCATATACTTGCATTAATGAAGTCATTTGTATGAATTACAATAAATGAGGATAACAATCATACCCACTTTGTATTGTGTCCATGAAATAAACTAATGTGCATAAGGCTAAAGTATATAAACTTCTGGGGGCAGAGAGATAGTACAGCACGTAGGGTATTTGCCTTGGGTGCAGACAAACTGGATTCAAACTCCAGGACCACATATCATAGCTCAAATCTATGCCTAGATTACTCTGAGCATAGAGCTAGGAATAAGCCCTGAGCACTGCTGGGTGTGCCACAAAATAAAATAATAAAATAAATGCATAAAAATAATTATATAAACTCTTATACTGTAAAATATATATAAAATTTGTTTCTATAAAAGCAATACAATGTATTAATATTATAAAAATACATAGGGAAGAGTGATGAGGGCTCAGCAGATTCTCAGGAAATGTTTGTTACTATTTATTATGACTCTGGAATGCAGTAGATTTTGTGGACCAGGGTTCTGTGACAAGGGTCCAGAATTTAGGCAGATAACTTCCCCCAACTTCCCTCTTCTGCCAAGATGGATTATACCAGGGCTGGATTCCAGGAATGCATGAGCTTCCGCACATGTGGGAGGAATGGGGGTCTCACAAGTTGTGGGATGTTTGTGACCTCAGAGGTGTTTGACTGATGTAATCAAGTGATTGTGTTCCTTAGTAGGAAGAATTTCATAACCCTTCTGGGTATTAGTGAATTCTGTTTTTGGATTTTCTTCCAAAGGCTTTGGCTTCATCTGGACCTCATAATCATCAGTGGTAATAAATAAAAGAGACCCAGACATATCCACATTCAGCAGCTGCTCCCTCCAGCTGTCCCTGAGCAACTCAGAGCTGACTTGTGTCACACATACCCAGGTTCTATGACTCTCAAAATGCAAGAATTGACAGGAGACCAAATATATTTTCTCCTGAAGTTTGCAGAGCAAAGGAGCTTGTGGAAGGTAAATATCAGATAGGGAGGGAAACCCCTTGACAATGAAATTTGGGAATCCATAAAACCAAGGTATTATCCTAAAATTTTGAAGTCATCTTGTCTCTAGCCTAAATGCAAAGACTGGATTCCCCTACAGTAGACACCATTCAGTAGTTGCTAATAACACTGAAAAGAACACCAGAGCTCATAGTTCTTTGGCCCTGACAAAGGCCTTGACAGATAAAGACTGTCATCTACACAGAGCACCAAGCTAAGACAAGTCTCCTGAAGCCATTCAGGGCAATGTAATCTGGAGCTTTCCATATCATTCTTCTTTGAGTATTTAAATGGCTTCCTTTTGAAAATGGGTCAAAGATTAATATTAGAGAAGGACACCGTCCTTACCCAAAAACTAAAGATAAGGAGAACTGGTCTTCAGTTAACCCTCCACTGAATGCTTCGCCTTACTTTGTTTAATCTTGTAGATAATATGGAGCCCATCTCCGGAAGCCCATAGAGAATTCTTGTGTTTGCTCTGGCACCGGCTAAAGCCCACCCTTTCTCCCCCACTTTTAAAATTTTTAATATTTTTATTATGCCACTGTGAGATATACAGTTACAAAATGTGTTCACATTTGGGTTTCAGTCATACAGTGTTCCAGCACCCATCTCTCCACCAGTGCCCATTTCCCACCACCAATCTACTCTGATTCCCCCTCCCCAGTCTGCATCTATGGAAGGCAATTTTCACTCTTTCTCTTTCTCTCTCTCTCTCTCTACACACACACACACACACACACACACACACACACACACACACACTTTTTCCCCTCTACTCTTCTCTTGACTGTGCAGATAAGATGGTTCCTGTGAGCATGAGAGTTCACCATTTTCCCGCCTACTGGTGTATTGCCAATAAGCTCTTTCTTGATCTGGAGTTGTGTCTCTTGTCAGATTGGCCTTTCTAGTGGTGGCACTGGAACTAAACCTTCCGGTAATAATTAGACAGCCAGAAACCAGAGCATGCTCTGGAGAACTACCTCAGATCAGGAAATGTTCTATCGGGTCCTCAGCCAACAGGGCTCTCTTTGTCAAGGACTATTTCTTCTCACAGCACTCTCGATGGGTCTAAGAAGTGGCTTGGGGTAATTTTGGGTTATGTGTGCAACCCCTTCTGTGTGCAGATGGATAAAGCTGTCTTGGTGTGCAAGGTCAAGACACTCTCTCTGTCTGGGCTTCATTTCTCTGTTGACTTGGGGCAATTCTCACTGGGAGTGAGAATAATTGTGAACTTGTACCCAGATCTGTGAATCCACTCATTTTGGGGGCTGCTTATGTCTGTTATCTCAGGAAAAAATAAATGCATGCAGAGAAAGGAAAATTCAGATCTAGAAGGTTCCCTATGACTCTGTGAGAACTCTGAAGTGTTGAAGCCAGATTGGAGTGAAACCATCATGTTCTGACCTGGAAAACTACTTAATAAACAGGGCATGCTGAAGTGTTGCTGAGATGAAAGGAATGTGTAAACTAGCAAATTTAGAGATGGGGCGTCTATTGGAAAAATGAGAGTTTTTTAACTACTCCTCTATACCTTCAAGAAAGGTAGAGTTTATACATACAAAAGTACTTTCTTGAAGGTTCATATTTCATTTGTGTTATATGTAATGTACTATGTTTTGAGTCTAGAGAGTTCTTTTCATGTTTATCTTTCAATTTTGTGTTTATGTGTTGTGGGATTTATGATTGTGGGATTTAATTAATCTGTTGTGTTTTTATTTTCTATTTTGTTAAGAAGAAAAGCCAAAAGCACTAAGTGTGATAGATCTAATAGTTTTAGACTCCAAGAAAATTCAGGCTTAGCTAAAACTGTAAATATGTTGATTGCTTCCTTTTGTCTTGTCAGATAATATGTAAACTTTGGACATACTGGGTAAATAAACCACATTCATTGACTTATTTGGGGATCTGAATTTAAATTTTTTATTGAGATAATGTGGAAATAAGTAAGTATACCATATCTAACCAAGAAATATTTTAATACCCAAGATCAGATTGTATATCAAGGTTTTAGTGACCACAAGGAAATTTTTTGAGTTTCAATAATTAAGTTTTGTAAAGTTTGTTTGTTTGTTTTGCTTTTTTGGGTCACACCTGGCGATGCTCAGGGGTTTCTCCTGGCTCTGCACTCAGGAATTACTCCTGGCGGTGCTTGGGGGACCATATGGGATGCCGGGATTGAACCCGGGCCGGCACAGGCCAGCCGTGCAAGGCAAACGCCCTACCACTGGGCTATCGCTCCGGCCCCAGTTTTGTGAAGTTTTAACTTAACATAATTATGTTAAGTTTAAAATCCTTGGCCTAAATGAAAACAATTGGAATGGGCTGGTTAGGGTCTAGAATGACAGAAACTAAGAAAAGAGATCTACCTAGGTTCTGTGCTCCTTATATTTTTCTTCTGTTACTGACAGGAAAAGAACACCATGAGGTTGGATTAAATTTTTTTTTGTTTTTTTTTCCGTGTTTGGCTAGAACTGGGTTTGATAGCTCAATCTCCAAATTGACTGAATAGCTCTAAGGTTTATCTTACAGATCAAGAGCCAGGTTCAATTAGAAATTAGAGTAGCTTTATCTTACAAATGAAGGTATAATTTCAGAAACTGTCAGAAGAGAACTTGAAGCAGAAGTACAGAGCTAATAAAATTAAATAAAAATTATGTTTTTAAAATAAACATTGGTAGTTCAGATATTTTCTTTTTATAGGTATCTGAAACATTGATGAAAATTAGGAGACATCTTTTCATATCTCAATTTCAGTTTGTCTCCCCTATTTTTTGTTTTACTTCTACATGGAAGTGTTATAATATCTCACTCAATATACTTATCGCTTGATCACTTGACATCCTGTTATTCGTCAATTTGCTTGAGCAGGCAACAGTAATGTGTCCATTTATCCCTGTCACATGCCAGTCTAGCTCAATGGCATCTGCTTGCTCCAGGAATATGAAGAGCCTCAAAACATTCATTCGGGGTCTTGATGAAGAAGTCTGACCATCTTGTAGGTGGATAGTCATGTGATCTTTTGATAGCCCATGGGATTCAGTTGGTAATGGCTCTAGTCCAGTGGTCATCTCCAAGTCACATTACATGTCCAATTCATTTGATTTTCGATGCCTTGGCAAAAGAGACAGCATACCAGACTCTCATTGATGGAGGTCAGAACTCTGGATTCCTTCTCTCACTTGAGTGAGGCATGATATTCCAAGCATAGCTCTTTCGATTCCTCTTTTTTTTTTCTTTTTGGGTCACACCAGGCGATGCTCAGGGGTTACTTCTGGCTCTGCACTCAGGAATTACTCCTGGCGGTGCTCGGGGACCAAATGGGATGCCGGGATCGAACCCGGGCAGGTATGGGCTGGCCGAGTGCAAGACAAACGCCTTACCCGCTGGACTATCACTCTGGCCCTTTCGATTCCTCTTTGGGAGACCCAAATAGCGTTTTCATCCTGCTTTCCTAGGGCCCAGGTCTCTGAGGCATATGTTAATGCAGGGAGACTGGTGGAGTCAAAGAGATGTGCTCGGAGCCGGAGCTTCTTTGTCCTTTTAACTATTTCTTCGATGCTCTTGAAGGAGTTCCATGCCACTCTCTTCCTCCTGTGCAGCTCAGGTTTTAGGTCATTCATCATGTTGAACATAAGAACATCATGTTCTCGACCTAGGTACACATAACTGCTGCATTCAGAAATGTTTGTTCCATTGAGTGTGAATGGAGCATCTGGAACTAGTTCACTTTTCGTGAACATTGTTTTGTTGAGATTCAGCTGTACACCTACCTTTCCACATTCACGGTTGAAGTCAGCCAGCATTTGTGCTGCTTGGCTAACATTTGGTGTTATTAGAACAAAGTCATCAGCAAAGTGGAGGTGGTGTATTTGCCAACCGCCTATCTTCACTCCCATTCCTTCCCATTCTAATTGTTGCATGATGTTCTCAAGGGTGGTGCTGAAGAGTTTTGGTGAAATGGTATCACCCTGCCAAACTCCTCTTTTGACATCAATGATCACTTCCTTGTAGAATGGTGAGATCCTGGTGGTGAATTTGTAATACAGCTCACGAAGGATCTTGATGTATTGAGTTTGAACGCACTGTTTGGCTAGGGCTTTGATGACCACTTCATTCTGAACAGAATCAAAGACTTTTTTTAATCAATGAATGTGACACAGAGCGACATCTTGAACTCCCTACCAACCTCGATGAGCTTGGTTACGGTGTGGATATGGTCGATTGTGCTGAATCCTTTTCGGAAGCCAGCTTGCTTGCATGGTTGTTCTTCATCTAATGTTCTGCCAATCCTGTTCAGAATGACTCGAGTTAACAACTTGTATATGATGGACAATAGGCAGATGGGGTGATAGTTTCCAATGCCGTGGATGTCTCCCTTCTTGTACAGTAGAACTGTCCTGCTGGTTTGCCATTGGGAGGGAACCTTGCATTCAAACAGGTAGCGTGTGAAGAGCTGAGTCAGTGTATTGATAAGTACTGATGGCAGGTTCTTCAGGTGTTCGGATCTGACTTTGTCTGGGCCGGGTGCTGTTTGCTTCTTTACTGACAAAATGGCATGTCAGATTTCAGAAGGACATTTTGGGAACAACATATCCATCCTGCTGAATTTGGTATGTGGGCAGGTGAACGTGGCTATCAAAGAGATCCGAGTAGAAGTCATGGATAATATTCTCCACTGCCTTTCTGGAAGGTTGATAGATCTATCAGGATGCTCGAAGGCAGTCATCTTGGTCTTATAGTTGGCGAAGGACAGGTGGGCATTGCGAATCCTTTTCCCAGCTTCTGCTGCATGGGTTAGTATTGCTTCTCTTCTCTCTTTGAGGTCTTCCTTTATCACTTCTCTGCACTGCTTTGTGAGCTTGGACGTTAGCTTATGGTTGCCCGAGGCTCGTGCCTTGCCATGTTGGTGAATGAGCTAGAGTTTTTTGAAGACAAACGTCCTTTTGTGGCTTTCTCTCTCTTGGCATTCCTCGCACAGTCATAGAGGTGCTGAACCAGTCAGTAGTATTCTTGGTTGATGGCATCAATGATGGCATTTTCCCAGGTTGCCGCAATGGTTCCAAAGAGCTCCCAGTTGGTGGTCATTCTGGGAGTTCTCTTTTTTTAAACTTTGTAGCCCTTTTCTCCCCCATTTCGTGATGTAGAGTTTTGCATGAAGGAGATGGTGGCCCAATCCTGTTTGGAATTTTGGGATGACAGCAACATCCACAGGCAAAATCATTGATTGAATATGATGTAGTCAATTTCATTGTGGAACTGTCCACTAGGAGATTCCCATGTCCAACTTTTTAGATTTAGCCTTCTTGAACTGTGAGTTCCCATGCATGGTCTTGGTGGACACGATGAACTCAGATAGTCTCTCACCCTCTTATTTCCATTCTAGGCCATGGGTCCTGGTGTGGAGTTCTTCAGCCAATCTTCTCAGTCTTATCTTGGCATTAAAATCACCTACTATGTTCTTGTAGAAAGTGTGGTCTTCTTTATAGAACTCCTCCAGTTCCATGTAAAATTTCTAATTTCTTCTTCCTTGTATGTGGATGTTGGTGCATAGACAATGAAGATAGAAACTGCCAGCAGTGAGCTACATCTATTTCAGTGTAATCGTCTGATTAAGTTTGTTAGGCACTCAAATGAATCAATGCTCTTGGCCAGGTTCATGCTGACAAGGACACTGACACCACCAATGCCTCTTTCGTCACATGTTCCGAGGAACAGTTCTTCTCCGATATCAGAAACGCCGTGATGTAATTGACACCTTCTTGTCTCAGTCAGACCAATGATATCGTACTTGATCTTTTGCGCTTGCACCATCAGGTCCCTCAATATATGCTTCCGATGCCAGCATACATGCATTGAAAGTACAGTCAGTCATTTTAGTCCTTCTTCGTTTGGCAGCCTAGTTTGGCCCTGAGATTTTTATCAGCATCTCCTTGCTCATGCTTCTTTTTTTTTATAATTCTTTTATTTTTTACAATTACAAAGATATACATTAAAAAGTTCATATTTGGGTTTTGGTCATACAGTGTAGCAGCACCCATCCCCACCAGTGCCCATCTCCCACCACCAACGTCCCGGTTCCCTCCCCTCCCCAGCCCTCCTCCATGCGGTTCTTATTTCTTTCCATTTCTCTATCTTTCTCTTTTCCTTCCTCTCCAGACTATGGATTACAGAACATACTTAAAGGGTTGTCTGTGTATCCTTTTGCCTCTATTTAATGCTCAGTTCTAGGTTGGCATTAGTACCCTCACAATTGTTAGCACACTGTTCCATTTTCTGTCTTACCTAGCCTCTGACTCCCACCGTTTGTGATAATTTCCACCTTTGACAGGACCTCCTGATGTATGTTTCACTTGACCTTGGTTTGGTATCTAATATGTCCTATATATTTTGTTATCAGATAAATCGCTTCTGTAACTGTTCTCTCCTTCTGGCTAATTTCGCTCAACATAATCTTCTCCATGTCTTGCTCATGCTTCTTAGCACTGCCATATTTAGGGCTCTTTCTGGGTCAAGGAGCTGAGACCCATTGTTTTTACTGGTTTTGGCATATCGAATATGTGACAGATGGCTTGCCAGGCTCTGCCTTGTGGTCAGGATACTCTTGGTAGCTTACTGGGCTCTCTGAGAGGGGCGTGTGGAATACTCTTGGTAATTTACTGATGAACTGTGCAGCTCAAAGCAGCTGTGCACAGCAGGGAGAGTTAGTAGCATCTCTGCCCTGTGTATCTGTGTCTCTGGTTCAAGCATATCTGGGCTTGAAATAGGTTTCTCTGTAGGGTGGGGCTCTGACAAGCCAGGCTTGAGATTGGCTTTCTCTCTTGGGAGGAGCTATGACTAGCTGTGGAGTCTGGGTGATTAAAATGGCTGCCAACATGGTGTGGAGGTTCCTCTGGATTGTTCCGAGGCTCTATTGGTATGGCAGGCCTGGGCCAGAAGTTGCCTTCCTCCCAGACACTTCATGATCAGTGGAGCACAGGTAGTGCAACGAGAGAGCTGGTAGCATCTCTGCCCCGTGTATCTGCATATCAATATACTTATGGACTAAGATAATTTTGGTTTTATGAATATACTTATGGACTAACATAATTTTGGTTTACAAAAATTGGTTGGAAAGCAGTGGATTCATTTGAAATATGTGGGTCTCTGAAGTCATAAAATCAGCTTCAAAAAATTTTATTTTTCGTGTGTTTATCAATTAGGCTTTAAATACTTTCCTCTGAAGGGTGGGTCTCTGAAGGGTGGGTCTCTTACAAGCTGGGCCGGAGATTGGCTTAGTCTCTTGGGTGGAGTTCTGAGCTGTGGAGGGTGGATGATGAAAATCGCTGCCAGATTGGAGTGGGGGTTCCTCTGGGTTCTTCTGAGGCTCTACCGGGATGGTGGACTTCGGCTGGAAGTTGCTCTCCATCCCTGACCCCTCGTGGTCAGTGGAGTGCAGGGAGTGCAATGGGGAGAGCTGATAGCTGCTCTGCCTGGTGTATCTGTGTCTGAGGTTCAAGTATTCCTGGGCTTGAAATACTTTCCTCTGAAGGATGGGTCTCTGAAAGGTGGGTCTCTGTAGGATGGGTCTCTGACAAGCCACATTAATTGATAACAAATCTAATTATCAATTAGAATTAGCTCCTGTTCTCTGTAAGGAAAGTAACTGACTGGAGTCTCAGCATGATTTTTACTAGTGTAGAGACAACTAAAATTTCTTGTGCTAATATTAGTGAATACTATCATGCACATGGGAAATGGCAAGCCATATGAAGATCACCAAGTCTCCAGGGCTAAACCACAACTCACGATCTAGGCACAGACAGGGTTCAAACCCATGATCTTTGGTTTACGAGACCGATGACTTACCACTTGACCACCACACCTGAGAGCCAAGCGAGCAAAGTTTCATCAGTAAATGCTCGAAATGAGAGCCTTCTACTGTAATATACCACCTACACGGCAGAGCCTGGCAAGCTACCTGTGTTTTATTTGTTATGCCAAAAACTAGTAAAAATTATTGACCTCAATTCCTTGACCTGAAGAATGGTTTGAGGCTCTTCCTGTGCCTGGAGAAAGCAGATGCCCTTGATTGCTATACTTGCTTGCAACAGGACATATGGAGATGTTACTGGTGCCCACTCGAGCAAATCAATGAACTATGGGAAGACAGTGATACAGTGATACAGTGAATATTAGTGAAATTTCCAAATCAAGTAAACTTGCTTAAGAGGTAAAAGAGTCAATCATAAAATAGAAATATCTGGGCATATTTGTTCTCTGAGATTTGGGAGCTTAAATTTTTACAGCTACTTACTGAGAACAAATAACAGATTATTTCAGGCAGCATAATGATTCCAAGTTCATCAAATTAAGACCCCAGATTGAAGAACAATGTCATTCTGGTGGTGGGTGTGATGTTGGTACATGGTAGGCCTGAAATTTTATTATTGGTGATGTATATTGTAATTTGACAGATAAACAGGGCAAAGCTGCTACCGGCTCTCCCAGTGCTCGGCTGATCATGAGGCGTCCAGGAGGGAAAGCAGGTTCTAGCCCTGGCCTGTCATACCAAGAGAGCCTCACAAGAAGCCGGAGGAAACCCCACACCATGAGGGCAGCCATTTTCAACATCCAGAGTTCACGGTTCATCAGAGCTCCACTCAACAGAAAAGCTGATTTCTCCCCAGTTCATCAGTAAATGCACTAACTGAGAGCCTACCTACTAGCCAGAGTATCCCGCCTGCATGGCAGAGCCTGGCAAGCTACCCATGTCATATTTGATATGCCAAAACAGTAACAATTATAGACCTCATTTCCATGAGATGAACAAATGGTTTGAGGCCTCTTTGTGTTCCTGGAGCAAGAAGATGCCCTTGGGCTACACTAGCACGTGCGACAGGACATATGGAGATGTTACTGGTGCTCGCTTGAGCAAATCAATACAAGACAAGTGATACAAGTGATATTATAATTCACAATCAAAAAATGAGGAAAAATAAAACCCCACATTGAAAAACTTGAAGACATAACACTGATCTTGTGACAATGTTGAAAATCTCTTGGGAAAATCAAGTTGTACTGATTTTAGGGATGGGATTTAACTGAGTACTTTTAAAGCTATGGATTTAAACCTATAAAGAGCATATGTGTGTATTTTAAGTGAGAAAGGTAGTGGTTAGAGATATTGTACAGGAAACAATTCTGCCTTAAAGTAGAACTAACAAAATTAATTTAAAAAGAAACTAATTGTGAAATGGAAAGAAGATAAAGCACAGGACAATGAATGTAAGTGAGAGTATAAAAGGTTTAGAGACTGTGATTTTGGGAAAGAAGGTTTGGTTATGGTGAACTGTAAAAATGACCTTAAAATTAAGTTTTAATATCTAGAATATATTTAAGTAAAATCATTTTAACTTTTCTTTGCTAAAAGGAGAAAAAGTATTGTAAAGACTGGTACACTCTTTAGGACTGTGAATTGTTTAATTGTTCTGTATAAAATGTATATATGTTATTAAAATTAGTTCAAGTCAGGGAGCTGGGTTGATAGCATAGCAAGTAGGGCACTTGCCTTGCATGCAACCAACTTGGGTTCGATCCCTAGTACCTCATTATAGTCCTCTAAGCATTGCCAGGAGTAGTCCCTGAGCATAGAATCTAGAATAAGTCCTGTCCACTATCAGGTGTGGCCCTCAAGAAAATAACTTCACGGCTTTTCATTTTTCTTTTGGTTTTGATTTTGGTTACACCTGGTGATGCTCAACACTCAGGGATCACTGGAGTTCTGGGAATTGAACCTGGGTCGGCCACATGCAAGGCAAGCACACTGCTATACTATCATCCGGTCCAATGGCTGGTTTATAGTCAGGTCTTTAAATAAAATTTCTTAGTTTTAGAAAAATTAAGTTTTAATTTCAGCTTTGAAATCTTTTTTATTGCATTCCAATGGGTAATTGAGTTTTGTTTCACAGTTATTAGTGCTTTATTTAAATTTTTTTTTATTATGCCACAGTGAGATAGACAATTACAAAGATGTTCATGATTGCATTTCAGTCATATAATGCTCCAGCACCCATCCCTTCACCAGCACATTTCCCACCACCAGTGGCCCCAGATTTTTCCCCCTACCCCCAGCTTGTCTCTATAGCAGGCACTTTGCCTCTTCTCTCTCTTTCTCTCTCTCTCTGCCTCTCTCTCCCTTCTCTTACACATTGTGGATTGCCATACATACATTTAGGGGTATGCTTATCATGCTTATCCATTTGCTTATATTCAGTGCTCAGTTTTAATCTGGTATTACCATTTTCAACAGTTAGGAGAACTCTGGTGTATATTTATATCCCACAACTGAATGCAGTCATTCTTTGTCCTTTTCACTCTGCATGATAATCTCTATGTCAATCCATTTGTAGGCAAATTTAATAACTTTGTTTTTCCTGACAGCTGCATGGTAGTCCATTCTGTCGATGTAACATAGTTTCTTTATCCAGACTTTTGTTCTCAGGCACTCAGGTTGTCTCCAGATTCTGGCTGTTGTGAATAATGTTGCTATGAAAACAAAAGTGCAGATGGTGTTTCTGCTATGTGTTTTTGGTCTCTCAGGGTATATTCCCAGGAGTGGTATTGCTGGGTCAAATGGGAGCTCAATTTCTAGTTTTTGTAGGAATGGCCATGCTGTTTTTCAAAAAGGCTGTACCAGTTGACATTCCCACCAACATTGAATGAGAGTCCCTTTCTCCCCTCATCCACGCCAGCACTGGTCTTGCTCTCTTGGATGTGTGCCAGTTTCTTTGATGTGAGATGATATCTCACTGTTGTTTTGATTTGCATCTCCCTGATGATTAATGTTGAGGAGCACTTTTTCATATACCTTTTGGCCATTATAATTTCTTCTTTGTGGAAGTTTCTGTTGATTTCTTCTTCCCATTTTTTAAATGTTATCAGTGTTTTAAGCCTTTTAAAATATATGATAACATACTTCCCAGAAATCAAAATTCTAAGATTAAAAAAATACTTTCCTTGATTGGTTAAAAGGAAAGTAAATATGCTAAGGTTTCTCACAATAATTTCTGTCCTGGAAAGAAAAATAAAATCTGGATCTTGTGTGGTGCTTTTTATTTATTTATTTGGTATTTTTATGACTTCATGAGAAGCATTGCCACATAAAAAGAAACTTTACTTTCATAATATATATGTGAATAATAATGGGATTCTAAAACTATTTGGAAAGTCTAAAGACTGATGGTTCTAGAAAACACTGCATACTTTAGAAGATTTTATATGACAAAGTTGAATAAACTTCCTTGTCAGTTGTGGGTTTTTTTTTTTTTTTTTGCTTTTTCGGTCACACCCGGCAATACTCAGGAGTTACTCTAGCTCTGCACTCAGGAATTACTACTGGTGGTGCTCAGGGGACCATATGGGATGCCAGGAATTGAACCCAGGTCTGCTGCGTGCAAGGCAAATGCCCTCCCCTCTCGATTACTGCTCTGCCCCCACCAATTGTGTTTTTTTTTTTTTTTTGGGTCACACTCGACAGCTCTCAGGGGTTACTCCTGGCTCTGCACTCAGGAACCACTCCTGCGGTGCTCGGGGACCATATGGGATGCCGGGGATCGAACCCAGGCCGGCACGGCTGGCTGCGTGCAGGCAGCGCCTACCGCTGGGCTATCGCTCCGGCCCCCACCAATTGTGTTTTATTTGTAGAATTTTTTCTAATGAATTCTGCAGAAAAATCCATAGGGAAAAAGGCTTTAATAATCGCTCCAAAGTACAATTTGTCTTGGGACTGAAGATAAAATTGCATACCTCATGGGAAAATAGACACTTAAAAATTGTAGGCGATTGAAATTTTCTACATGGGACCGAAAGGACTATTAAGAATGAATTCTGGTCTACAAAATCCCAGTAAATTGTATCTTATTGTAAGAATGGAAACATCTGCCTTTCTCTCTTGTTGACACCTTTAGTATTTTTCACTACTTCATGGTAAACATAGCAAGACAGACAATGCTTTGTAATCAAGTATTGGGAGCTTGCTAATTACTAAGACTTCTTAAGAGATTATATTATTTTAGATTTTAAGATTAACTTCAACGAAAATAAATAGTATTCTGCCTTTTTAGAAGACTTCCATTCTGCTTGCAGGGTGACAAAAGTCTCCCCTTGTATATCTTGGAACCTTGAGGGTGGAGTAACCAACATCAGAATATAAGTGTTGGGGCCAGAGGAATAGTACAGCTGGTAGGACATTCCCCTTGCACATTACTGATGCAGGTTTGATGGCCAGCATCCCATATGGTCCCCTGAGCACTAATTCTGGTATACTCACTCACCAGTAATTTTGGTGAACTCACCACCTTGCTGTAGAGCCAGGAGTAACCCCATAGCATTGCTGGGTGTTACCCCAAACAAAGGCAACCAAAAAAGAAGAAAATTAGTGTTGCAGCTAGATCTGATGGTAAATACTGTTTTCTCATAAAGCCACGAACTTTTGTCATATTTGCTTATGTCCTCAGATGCCCAAAATTTTAGGCCTTAAAACTTAATATCCATATATAAGTCCCCTGTCCCCATGGGCCTAGATGCATTTGGAACAGATTGCTATGACATTCTGGCTACACTGTGGGAACCCTGAGGGTTAAAGCGCAGTTGGTAGAAGATTGGTGCCTAAGGAGGCAGGATCTAGACAGATGGGAAATATATTAATGCTCCTCCTCTCCTCCAAAGCTTAGAGGCACTCTCAGGGGGTTAATGAAATAAAAAGACTGGACTATATCTTTATTTTGGGAGCTGTGATAATCGTTCTCAGAGAAGCCACCTTACTCTAATTTGGTTCCTGTGTACTAACAAGGACTTCAAACTCCTGTCTAGACAGTTCCGATTAGTGGAGATGAAAGAAAAGTGACACGAGAGGCTGCTTAAACTAATCTAAATTTGAATTTGAATAATCATTTGCTCTTATTATGCTTATGCAAAATAACTGGCCCCCTTTATTAGAAGCAAACTTAATCTATTACAATTTACTCTCAGTCTGGAGAAGCCTCTGTTGTCTTGGATTTTTTTTCTTAGTTTCTCTTCAATGAATATTCGTGTGTGTGTGTGTGTGTGTGTGTGTGTGTGTGTGTGTGTGTGTGTGTGTGTGTGTGGTGGTGGGGATATTTGAAAGTGTTCAGGATTTATTCCTGGCTCTGTGCTTAAGGATCACTTTTGTCACAGTTTGAGGGGTCATATGGGATACTGGGCACGAAACCCGGATCAGGCACATGCAAGGCATGTTGTACTATCTCTAGACATTCCTCTTCATTTCTTGGCCACATCTGTTGATGTTCAGGGGTTACTCCTGACTGTGCACTTAGGAATCACACCTAGAAGTGCTCAGGTGACTTTATGGGATTGAATCTGGGTCAGCCCCTTGCAAAGCAAGTGCCCTGCCCGCTATGCTACCTCTCTGGCCCCATAGTCCATCCTCTTTAGTAAAATTTCATACTTGGGCCATAGCAATAGTACAGTGAGGAGGGTGTTTGCCTTGCACACAGCTGACCTGGGTTCGCTCTCCAGCATCCCAAATGATCCCTGGAGTACCACCAGGAATAATTCCTGAGTGCAGATCCAGGAGTGACCCCTGAGCATCATCAGGTGTGACTCCAAAAAAAGCAAAATAAATAAATTAATACAATTTCTGGACTTAACTACTTATCGTCTCCTGAAATTCATTTCTGTGAGACAGATAAATATGGGTGGGGTCAGGACTGACTTTTTTTGCAGAGTATTACCTCCCCTCAGCCTAAGATACAACTCACTGAAGTTTCGGTGCTAGGAACCTGATCTCTTGACATGAAGATCAGGTGGGTCTCACAACTGCCTTAGAGAGACTGCAGGACCTCCAGCTCCTCACCATTCAGATGACTTATTTATTTTTTAGGTTTTGAGGCCATACCCACCAATGCCCAGTTGTAGCACTGCACTATTCCTGGATCTGCATGTAGGAATTAGTCCTGGCAGTGCTCTGGGAACCATAAACCAGGGATCAAATTCAGGTCAGCCACATGCAAGGTCAGTGCCCTACCCACTGTACTACCTGACTTTCAACACTGAAGATGACTGTTGTCAGCACTCACTTCACTGCAACATGGTGAGGAGTCTGGCAGGAGTGGGGTAGCTCTCTCTCTCTCTCTCTACCTCTCTCTAAAGAAGGAAGCAGAGTTAGGGACTTTCAGTTCTCTTGAATTGGATTCAGAAGCATCAGCCAACCCTGAAGATCCCTGGTCAGTTTTCTGGGCTTGCTGCACTTTGACTCCTGAAGCTATGAATGGTCCATTGTCTGTGCATGCCTAACCACAGTTAGGCATCCTGGGGCTCCGTCAGTACAATGGGGTGTGCCTGGTGGAGATTAAGGTCACACGACCTAAGAGGACTGAGTTGCTCATTTCTGCCAACTCAGGGACTGGATAGGTAGCTTAAGACTGCTATGAACCATCCCTGTATTCCTGGTGGGGATGGAGTTTGTGATTAAATGCCTGAGGTTGCCCTGAAGAATTTGTAGGCTGGGCAATGCTTGACCTCCAGACAAGTTCAAGGGCATTTACAGGTTGATGTGTTGAGAGACCAAGACCAGTCCTCATTTCTTTCACTTGCTCTAGACAGAGCCCTAATTTAGATGTACTGCTTATCTCTAGGTTGATGCTCAGAGTCTTGGTTAGCAACGACAGTGTGATGAGCAGAAAATGAGTAATCAGGTGTCAAAGCAGAATCTTAACTTCTTTGGTGTTGTCCAAGGAATGCTTGTCCACGGAATGCTGAGTGCAGAGTAGGCAAGGAGAGCAGAATAGAACCCCAGAGAAGTCAGGAGTCCTGATTCCGTTCTGCATCTCTGCTTCAGATTCTCCCTCATACTGCAAAGTCACACTTAGGATCAAAAGAGACATTGACATTCCTTTAATTCTGACTCTCTTTCAAGCATGCACACAGCTGAGGTTTGGGTACCACTGACAAAATCATTGAGGCAATGCAGTGGGTTTGTGTTGAGCTGATTCTAGAACTCTTGTCTCCTTACACCCTCCCCCATCTTATGAAACTTTCTCACTTATTAAGAGTCCTTGAGCTCAGTTTAGGAGGGTCAATTGCCTTTTACTTTTTAAAAAATTATTATACTACCGTGCAATACACAATTGCAAAAATGTTCATGATTGTGTTTCAGTCATACATTGTTCCAGAACCCGCCCCTCCATCCATGCCCTATTCCCACCACTAAGGGCACCAAATTCCCTCTCCCTCCCCCATCCTGTTTCTATGATAGGCACTTTTCCTCTGTCTCTCTCTCATTCTCCCTCCCTCTCTCTCAATTGCCTCTTTCTTTAGGGTTACTGAAACTGTGTCTGCAGCTTCCTGTTATTTACAAGAATAATATTTGCCCTGAAATACAGCGCAAATGTTCAAACAACACGTCTGGTAAATAGCAAGTTCTCAATAACAACGTGGGCTATGCATCTATCTTATTTCATTTCACATCCATCCATTGATTTGTTTAATACTCACAACAAAGCTTCATGTAGGAATTCTAAGTTTGTTTAAAAATTGGGAAATTTATTGACTCCTTAGCATTTGACACATGGCTCCCAAGTGGTGTTCCAGACATCTAAGAACGTCAGCTGTGATTCTTAGGCAACTGGATTAGCAGCTCTGTTCAAAGGTCCAATAATGAAGTACTGCTCAGGCCTTGTGATATCAAGATTTACTCAAACACCTCACCAGTACTTGGGGCTTCCTGGACCACATCCAGCAATGTTTGGGGCCTTCAATGCTGTACCCAGTGGTATTTCAGGGACCATGTGGGGTCAGGGATTCAACTGGGGTCAGCAGCATGCAAAACAGTTCCTTAACCCCTTCTGTTCCTTACAATTTAAAATAAAAAAAAAATTTGGGGGGGAAATATTTTTTTAACTTCATAAATGTGTAATTATTTATAGAAACAAAGACCACCTTTCTGAGATAAGAAAATCCAAAATTCTTTTATTTAAAATCTGCTGGGGATTTGACCTCTTACACTTTTCTTTAATTATGAAACTTGACTCTTTAGCAAAAGAGATGGAAAACTGAGATACAGGATACTGCAAGTAATTTCTCAAATCAGGGCAAAGCCAACCAATACTGAGATAACCATGACCCTATGAACATCTCAGTGGGTGATTGTAGCAGATACTTAATCTGTGCTCATAGTACATAGTACAGACCAACGTTGGTTAGGCAGCTTTTTGAGGAGTGACTTAGAAATGCAGAATTCTTGGAAATTACAGCCATCATCTGGAATGTGTGGCCTTGGAGTTTACTACGGCAGAGGGAGAGAGGTCTGAAGACTGTAGGACACTTTGCAAAGAATCAAGTATAGAAGCAACTTATGTCTCACATCTCTACATGCTCTTGGCTTTAACTCTTTTGTATGACCCTAATTGCAAAGGAGGCTGGGAAATGGGTATTTGGTGAAGGCTAATAGTTTCTGTCATCACCTTTTCAACATAGGTTTGTCAGGGGTCCTGGTCAGCAGCCCCCAGCACAAATGAGGGAGACCTGGATCTTGCCAGACTTCATCCCTGCAAAAAGGAGAGGGCAGGACTTGGGAGAAGCTTTTGCCATGGCGCTGCTGAGGAAATAAAGACACCAACGCAGCTAGGGGGAGTTCGGGGGTGGGGGTGCAGTGCGGCTCTGGAGAGCAGTTCCCCTTTACTGAGCATAGCTTAAGCCTTTTATATAAATTTTTTCTGGGTAGAGGGGATACAAAGCACAAATAGCATCCTGAGCCATTACAACAAAGCATTCAGAAGTTCAGGCACATCCTGTCCTGTAAACACAAGTGTTGTTCTCGTGGGTGTAAACATTTGGGCTTTCAGAAGTTTTATTGCCTTGAAAACAGAGCCCACTTCTGGGTCCCGCTCTTAGGGTCTTATGGTGGGAAAGAGGCAGGCCCTAAGACTAGCCACTTAGTGCACAACATTGGTGAAGGCTAGTAGTTTCCATCATCATCTTTTCAACATAAATTAATAGAATTAGCTCATCCTTGAGGGAAACAACTCCAAATCCTGTAGCCATGCTATCATCCTAAATGTGTAGGATCTCTGGCTACAGGTGATCCTCTTTGTCAGTGGAAGACAAGGGACTGTTTGATCCAGAGATCCGTGAATTAAGAAGAAAAGTCATTGGAGGGGGGGGGGGGGGGGGGGGGGGGGGGCTTCACCCTAACACCCCAAACCCTAAAATTTAAATAAAAAAATATGCCAATGTCTTTGGAAAGACAGGGAATTTATTTGTCCCATTCATGTTGACACAAGTGGCTAAGTCAGCAGCCTGAAGTCTTGCAGGCTGATGTTACTAAACTTGACCATCTGTTGGAAAAGCTCTGCCGTTGTTTTGCTTTGCTTTTCTTTTCAATCTGTTTTGGTATTTGGACCACATTTGGTGATGCTTAGGGTTTTCTCTTGACTCTGTGCTCAAGGATCATTCCTGGCAGTGCTTGGGGAACCATATGGAGTGCCAGGGATCTATGTCAGGTTGGCCACATGCAAGACAGCTGCAGGACACTGTACTATCATTCTAACTCTGTCATTTTGCTTGGGCGTCTTTGCTCTTTTAAGATACTTTTACGCTCTCACTCTTCTCCCTATGGACCATGTCAAAAGTTGACGTGGAAGAGATATGTTTTGCCTGGGGGTTTTGCAACCTTGGAAGACTGCCTGTTGCACAGAGAGTTTGCTTTCATTGTGAACTGTCAATATCTTCTCTTTCCTGTTTGCCTTCATTCATGATTTGTTGGCAGCATGGCATCGTTCTGTTGATAACTTAGTAAGCTTCCAATCTCTCTGCCTAGTTGATTCCAGATGCCTGAACTCACAGCCCACATTTCTTTCTCCATGTACTTCTCAAATGATCTCTCCCCTCTTTTCTCAATGAAACTTGAAATGGCAAGCTTATAACATCAATCTAAGTTTTGCTTGTTCCATTCATGAGACTCTCCTGGATTTTTATTGCTGAAACCTTTTAACAATTTTTTGTAAAGAAAATACATGACAATGCCTTCTTTTGGAGCCTGGAAACAGATGGTCTTTCCAATGAAGTAAGGTCCTGAATTTTGTGAACTTTATTCTGTTTCATTTCTACTTAAAACCCAGACAACTATTTTTATGCAGAGGAGGGATCCCCCACATGGTGCTCAGGAGGCCTGGGGGCCCTATCACCAGGCTAGTGGTTCAATACAAGGGACTGAGAATGTGGTGCTGCTCAGACCCTGAGGTGCTGGGAATTAGCTGGCCACCTCAGCAGTGCTGGGGCGGGGGGGGTGGCCTCCAGGGATGCACCTGGCAATGCTGAGAGGACCATGTGGTGTCAGAAATGGAGCCACATTTCTAGCACATACTCCTTTTTTAAAAATATTTTATTAACCACCATGAGATTTACAATTACAAAGATGTTCATGTTTGGGTCTTGGTCATACAGTGTTCCAGCACCCATCCTTCCACCAGAGCCCATCTCCCACCACCAATGCCCCAAATTCCCTCCCCACTCCCCTAGCCTGCCTCTATGGCATGTTCTTTATCTTTTTTCTCTCTTTCTCTTTTATCTCTCTCTCTTTCTCTCTTCCTTATCTTGCATATTGTGGATTGTAATACTTACACTTAGAGGTTATCATGTGTATCTTTTTTTCTCCATGTACTTCTCAAATGATCTCTCCCCTCTTTTCTTAATGAAACTTGAAATGATAAGCTTATAACATCAATCTAAGTTTTGCTCATTCCATTCATTAGACCCTCCCTGGATTTTTATTTTTATTTCAATACAAGGGACTGAGTATGTGGTGCTGCTCAGACCCTGAAGTGCTGGGAATTAGCTGGCCACCTCAGCAGTGCTGGGGTTGGGGGGGGGGGCCTCCAGGGATGCACCTGGCAATGCTGGGATACTCAACACTGTATTATATACAGGCTTTTAATAAAGCCTGTATTTAATGCTCAGTTCTAGGCTGGTGTTAGCACTTTCGCCAATTATTAGCACATTATTCACTTCTCTGTCTTATCTAACCTCTGACTCCCACACGTTTGTGGTAATTTCCACCATTGACAAGACCTCCAGATCCATGTTTCGCCTGACCTTGGGTATTGGTATCATAATATGTATCTATTTATGTCATACAAATAAATGCAGTCATTCTATATCTGTATTTTTCCTTTTGGCTAATTTCACTCAACATAATCTCCATGTCCATCCATTTATAGGCAAATTTCATAACTTCATTTTTCCTAACAGCTGCATAGTATTCCATTGTGTAGATGTACCAAAGTTTCTTTATCCAGTCATAAGTTCTCAGGCACACTGGTTGTTTCCAGATTTTGGTTATTGTGAATAGTGCTTCTATGAAAATAAAAGTGCAGATGGTGTTTCTGCTGTGTGTTTTTGGCTTCCCAGGGTGTATTCCCAGGAGTGGTATGGCTGGGTCAAATGGAGCTCAATTTCTAGTCTTTGGAGGAATGTCCATATTATTTTCCAAAAAGGCTGTACTGGTCAAAATTCCCACCAACAATGGATGAAAGTCCCCTTTTCCCCACTTGTTGTTCTTGCTCTTTTGGATATGCACCAGTCTGTGGTGTGAGATGATATCTCATTGTTGTTTTGATTTGCATCTCTCTGATGATTAATGATGATGAGTATGTTTTCATATACTTTTTGGTCATGCAAATCTCCCCGTCAAAGTTTCTGTTCATTTCTCCTCCCCCATTTTTTTGAAGGGGTTGACTGTTTTCTTCTTGTAAAGTTCTACCAGTGCCTGATATATCCTGGATATTAACCCCTTATCAGATGGGTATTGGGTGAATATTCTTTCCCATTCTGTGAACTGTCTTTGTATCTTGGTCACTGTTTCTTTTGAGGTGAAGAAGCTTTTCAGTTTCATGTAGTCCCATAGTCCCATATGTTTATCTTTGCTACTAGTTGCTTCATTAGAGGTGTTTTACCTTTTAAGATGCCTTTAGCTTCAATGACTTGGAGGGTTTTTCCTATATTTTCTTCAACATACTTTGTTAATTCAGGTATGATATTGAGATCTTTAATCCATTTTGATCTGATTTTTTGTGCATGGTGTTAGACAGAAGTCCAAATTCATTTTTTTACATGTAGCTGCCCAGTTTTTCCAGCATCACTTATTGAAGAGGCTTTCCTTGCTCCATTTTGTATTTTTCACTCTTTTATCAAAGATTAACTGATCATGTGTTTCAGGGTGGGTGTCAGGATACTCAACTCTATTTCATAGGTCCGCAGATCTGTTTTTATTCTAATACTATGCTGTTTTAATTACTACTGCTTTGTAGTACAGTTTGAAGTTGAGAAAGGTGATGCCTCCCATATTCTTTTTCCCAAGGATTGCTTTAGCTAACCGTGGGGGTTTATTATTCCATTTCAGGAATGTTTGATCAATTTCTTTTCCTTTTTTTTTTTTTTTTTTTTGCTTTTTTGGGTCACACCCGGCAATGCTAAGGTGTTTTCCCTGGCTCTGCACTCAGGAATTACTCCTGGAGGTGCTCAGGGGACCATATGGGATGCCGGGGATCGAACCCTGGCCAGAATGGGCCGACTGCGTGCAAGGCAAACGCCCTACCCACTGGGCTATTGCTCTGGCCCCAATTGGTCATTTTCTTTGAAGAATGTCATGGGTATCTTTAAAGGGACCACAATGAATCTGTACTAAGCTCTAGGGAGTATTGCCATTTTGTCAATGCTGATTCTCCCCAGCCATGAGCAGGGATGTGCTTCCATTTCCTCGTGTCCTCTTTTTTTTCTTGAAGCAGTGTCTTGTAGTTTTCTTTGTATAGGTCCTTTACACACTTGGTTAAGCTGATTCCTAGGTATTTGATTTTATGTGACAAAATTGTGAGTGGAATTGTTTTCTCAATATACCTTCCTTCTCTTTCGTCATTTGTATATAGGAAAGCCACCAACTTTTTGGGTATTGATTTTGTACCCTGTCACTCTACTATAAGTATCTATTGTTTCTAGGAGTTTTTTGGTCGAGAGTTTAGGGTTTTCTAGGTATAATATCAGGTCATCTGCGAATAATGATAGCTTGACTTCTTCCTTGCCTATCTGGATGCCCTTAATGTCCTTTTCTTCTCTCATTGCTATGGCAAATACTTCCAGTACTGTATGGAATAAAAGAAGTGAGAGCGGGCAACTTTGTCTTGTCCCTGATCTTAAGGGGAAGGCTTTCAATTTTTCCCCATTGAGAATACTTTCTGTAGCACATACTCTTTTAATCCTATTACATTCCCACTGAACTCTCTCTTAAGATGCCTAAATACAGATAACTCTTCTCTGAGCTTCTTTCTTGTAATATCTTAATCAAGGCAGACAGGAGTAACCTAAGACTTATTTTTCACATTACTTATATCTTTCAAATTAATGTATGTATTTTCATACTTTATCCTTAGAGACAATTTAGCAGATGACACCTCACAGTTTTGAACTTTGTGACATGAATGTCCATTTTTTTAACCTGAATGATCAGTTTACTCATTGCCTATAGCCTAATGCCAAGTGCTACATTGTCCTTTATTTTTTAGGAGTCAAACCTGGCAGTGCTCAGGGGTTGTGCTATATTGCCTAGATCACTGTTTCTCAGTAATTTTACAAACATGCTCCTTCTGTCCTACCAGTTGACCTTCTAGTCTTGTTCTGTGACCCCTTTACCCTTTAATGTGACATTTACTTCTGTCTCCTTAGCATAACAGGAAGGCCCACAGGGCCTGAAGAAAGGCTGGTCTGGATCACAAATGTCTGGTTATATTTCAGTTTTTAAATGGTAACACATGTGTGCTACCAATTTCTCCACTCATCAGGGTTATGCAAGGTTAAGACTTCAGTGTCCTAACATGAGGAAAGAGCATTGTTCCCCAGGCATGTCACAACTTAGGCTGACATGGTCACCTCCTTCAAAGAGTCATTGACTTGAGGGCATGGAATGCTTTCTTGAAACGGAAGTTTAAGGAGTACATATGGCCAGCACAAGAGAGAAAGAAAATGCTGAAAGTATGGGGTGATTTTAAGAACAATGTCTGCCTTACATCACTTCAACCTGAAAGAAGGCAGAAACCCCCTTTCCCATCCAGGGCAGGCCTACTCATGGAAAGTTACCAATTTAGGGCCTGAGTGTCCTTTTCATCTTAAAGTAACCTTTTTGTTATCTACAAAAGGCCCAGAACAAATTCCTGTTAAAGGTTATGAGACCGCCCTCCCAGAATCTACTATCTGGCCTGAATTGCCTGGATTGCATTCCTGCACGCACGCATAGCCGTTGCTGGTTGCTGACCCATGATCCCACACGTGTATCTAGCCGCACCAAATATAGAAAGTATTAAGAATGAACTGATTGGTGGAAGATGGTTACTTGGTACAAAGTGATTGGCTGCCTGTGCGCAGACCTTGATATAATATTTTAAATCTATTGGATATTTATGCGCGGGCTTTTCTGTAGCGGCGGGAACTATCTCTTAAAAGATCCTCCCTGGAAGGGCTCGGGGCTCTTAGCCACTGACTGCTTGGGGTCATGCTATGGGCCCAAGTATACTCGCTTATTAATAAAACCCTTGCTTTTGCATAGGACCCGGTCTCTCAGAGTTTTCCTTGATAGGTGCGGCGTTCGAAGCTCCCAGTCAGTCACCCCATCGGGTGGCCAACTCTTTCAAACCCTCACCCAGTGGTTAAAGTCCAATTTAGGCTGGAAAGTGTCCAAGAGAACATGGATGTGTGATGGCATTTATAGCCTCTATCAGTTCATGACTTGCGCATGCCTAGAAGCTAAATCTAGAATGGAGGAAAGTTCGCCCAAAAGGCATTATTCATATTCAAGCTGGAAGTTACAGGTCAAGTCCAGAAACTGCATTGATCTATAAGGAATGAAAATAGGAAATCTCAACATAGATCCCATAACTAATCCATAGACCTGATTGAGAACTAATAAAAAAAAATATGAACAGTCCTCATCAGAAATTTTGGTGATGGTACCTAAAAATCTGTGTTCATATTAGTATCTAAGTCACGTTAGTACTCGTAGGAGAGGCACTGAACTGTAAACATCCATTTACAGGGGTCCAATTGGGTTAAAAAAGATTTGTCCAAATTTGCTGGGTACACCAGGGGTATGACCAGTTCAATCTTTGAATCCCTTTGCATTCAATGCCTTGTCGGGATACTCTGGGCACCTGGACAATCCGGAAGCAGGATATAGGGATCCCCTTCTGCCCCAAGGGATTGGGTAGCAGGCAGACAGAGAAAGACGCTAGAATCCAGCAAAGTTTCAAAAGCTTTACTCACACTTGTTCTGGTATACAATTCAACAACAGGAAAACCCTGGACTTTGGGCTCCTAACCGGGCCCTGTTCACGTGTAGGCTTAGAATCCAGGTCAAAATGACCGCTACCATCTGCTAAGGCCCAGCAGGGAAGAAAACAGAGGCAGAGGGCAAAGAGGAAGAGAGGAAGAAAAGGCAAAAGGCTCAAAAAAAAAGTAGGCTACAGCTTTTATAACTTTTCAGCCCAGACCGGCCCACATCAACAGAAAGCAGTTAGGGTCAGTCCCCCTCAGGTAACTTCTCCCAGGACCTCACCTAGTCCCATTGAAATGTTAATATCACCCCAGGGAAGGCAGGCACACCACCAGGGCTAATGTAGATGGGGGGAAGGGCATGTATCTGTACTAATGGAATTTTTATAGCCAGGTACATATTTCTCCAAGCCTTGACAAGATTCTCGTCTTTACTTCATAGTTATTTTGTATATTGGCCTTTAGACTTACTAGAGAGCCACACTTGCTTGCTTGGAGGCAAACAGCATTTCTCTCTGGTCTAATTACTTAAAGATCCAATGTGACCAGGTAAATATACTGGTAAGATCTATCTAGTCTCACGATGATTGTGGTAGCATGAGAGAAAATATTTATGCCAGCCAACATAGAATACATGGTAAGATACACTCCCACATCAAGTCACAAATTCAAACTGTTTTCTTGCCCTCTATCTACAAAGTGGGCTGCAGGATGTAACTCCAGGCAAGATGCAAAGGCTCTGGGCAACAGTGTACTCCAACAATGCCTGGTCTATGATAGAATTCACTGAGAAACTTACAGGTCAAAGGAGAGTGTATTAGAAAACTAGGACACTTGAGCAGAAGAGGCAAGTGGGCCATTACTCCAAAGAGTAGAAGACTCAGCCTTACCATTGGTCCTGATTAAACACCCTTCTTGGATGTGGACCCTGCACCTGGGGAGGCTAACTATGTGACTTATACCTAGGACTGTGCCTCCAGCTCAGGAGTCAGGCCTGGGATAGTCTTGTTTTATTGCACAGATGCTAACTGCATACAACTGATAAGTATTTTGCTGAGTTGCTCTAAGTTTGCGTCTGGGCTTTGCCTGGTGGGAACAGAAACCTGCTGAGACCTTCCGGAAGGGAAGCACAGGGGGTTAACTCGCCCTTGTGGTTGCCCAAGAAATTTACACTTGTGTCTCCTTAGTGGGTCGTGTTTTTGTTTCTTGCGTCCTGGTTTGTGCCTGGAATAAGGAACATACTGAACAGCTGCATTTTACAATTGTACCAACTCTTAGCTTCTAGGTTGGGGGGTTTGTTCCTCAATAGTCCTCATTTGCCCCCTTTTTTGAGGCCAACAGAAAATCTTCATGAAGGCAGGATGAAGACCTTTCTTCTTAAACTGCTTAAAGCTGAGTTGGGGCTTGGGTGGGGGCGCTTTTCAAAATTGGCATTTGTAAATGAGGGAGGATGAGTTTGATAGAATAGTGTCTTATAGTAAGAGGATTGAAAGAGTGATCACTGTTGCATAATTTGTAGCTTGATGGTCTTAAAGAAGAAGAAACAAAAAGGAAAAGTAGGTGAAGGATGCAGTGTCTAATATGAGGATAATAAAGATGGTGGTGAGGGGACCCAAATTATGAGAAGGAAAGTGTGAGGTTTGCTCAGACAAAATGGTGACCAGGACCAAATGGCGAAGGGCTGATGAAACAGCAACATTCCCGGAATCAGAGATCACCTTGCCCCCAGCAAGGAAGACAGGAGTTAGAGCCACCTGGCTCTAGGAAGGTTCCAGGCCACATTCTATGCTTCTTCATTCCAACATCCGCCCTCCACCACAGATAACAGGAGCCAGACAAGCGCACTGGTTTCACTAGCCCTGGTTCCCTTTTCCCTGCCAAGACAATTTATAAATCCTCTTAATCTTAGTCTCTTAGTCTCTCCCAAGATGCAGCTCTGTCCATCCTCACCAGAGGCTGGTAGGGTCCACCCAGCAGTGCACTCCAATAAAATTCTTCTATTTCCTTCACTTAATTGTCTCTGTCTCTGTCTGTGCTGGCTGAGGTCAGTGACCTATCAGAAGGAACAGAGAGGATCAGGAGACTCAGGAGCCTGTCACTTATTGTTTTATGACTCAATTTTGGAGATCTAAAGTCTGGTCTAGGACATCCTGGATGGGTTTGTAGGAATAAGTTGACTCATATTATGTCAGAACCTGTCACCGGACAATGGACAATGTAGGTATAACTTATTGTCCCGGAAAGACAAACTCTAAGTGGCTAATGGAATTATCAAAGTAATAATTAGTAAAAGTAGATTTATGAAAATTGTTATATCTCATTGTAGGGTTGTTAAGTCCTTGTCTGAAGGTCTATTAAACTGTTGCTCATTGAGCCTTCTGTGCTATTATTTCACTGTTGTTGTTGAGTATAGTTGTTGTCTATGTTACTTTGCCATCTGGTTTGTTGTGCTTCTACCAGGATGTTGCTATTTTGGAACATGGCAGTGTGGGCCACAAACTTCAGGATCTTAGAACTTGACATGGTTTGACCTGGCAGTGGCTATGGGAGGTAGGCGTGGCTGATGAAGATTCTGGAAGTACAGAGGAGTCGAAGAAGTTTCCCCACAACACAAAAAAAAGAAAACTACAGACCAATCTTCCTGATGAACACATATGCTAACATCTTCAGCAAAATACTAGCAAACTTGTCACGATTTGCAGGTGACATCATATTATACCTAGAAAACCCTAAACTCTCTACCAAGAAGCTACTAGAAATAATAGATTCCTATAATAGAATGGCAGGGTACAAAATCAATACTCAAAAGTCAATGGCTTTCCTATATGCAAATAGAGAAAGAGAAGAAAGGGATATTAAAGAAATGACCCCATTCACAGTTGTGCCACAGAAAATCAAATACCTAGGAATCAGTTTAACCAAGTGTGTAAAGGACCTGTACAAAGAAAACTACAAGACACTGATTCAAGAAATAAAAGAGGACCTGAGGAAATGGAAACACATTCCCTGCTCATGGATTGGGAGAATTAATGTTATCAAAATGGTAATAATCCCTAGAGCTTTATACAGATTCAATGCGGTCCCTATAAAGATACCCATGATGTTCTTCAAAGAAATTGACCAAACACTCCTGAAATTTTTATGGAATAATTTCAGGAGTTTCAATATTTTATGGAATAACCCCCACGAATAGCTAAAGCAGTCCTTGGGAAAAAGAAGATGGGAGGTATCACTTTCCCCCTACCTCAAACTCTACTACAAAGCAGTCATAATTAAAACAGCATGATATTGGTATAGAGTCAGACCCGTAGACTTATAGAATAGAACTGCATATCCTGAAGCACACTCTCAAATATACAATCACTTAATCTTTGATAAAGGAGCTAAAAGTATTAAGTGGAGCAAAGAAATCCTCTTCAACAAGTGGTGGTGGGAAAACTGGGCAGGTACATGTAAAAAAATGAACTTAGACCTCCTTCTAACACCATGCACAAAAGTCAGATCAAAATGGATTAAAGATCTCAACATCAGACATAAACCTATAAGGTACATTGAAGAAAACATAAGAAAAATGCTCTACAACATTGAAACTAAAGGCATCTTCAAAGACAAAACACCACTGACCAAGCAAATGGAAACAATGATAAACAAAAGGGATTATATAAAACTGAAAAGCTTCTGCACCTCAAAAGAAATGGTGACCAAGATACAAAGACATTCCACAGAGTGGGAAAGAATATTCGCCCAATACCCATCTGATAAGGGTAGTTAATATCCAGGATATAACAGGCACTGACAGCCAATTCCATCAAAAAGTGGGAAGAAGAAATGAACAGAAGCTGGTTCCACCCGCCCAGCGGAAAAAAAAAAAAAAGTCAAAAAGAAATTTGAATGGCCAAAAGGCATATGAAAAAGTGCTCTTTATCATTAATCATCAGGGAGATGCAAATCAGAACTACAATGAGGTATCATCTCACACCACAGAGACTGGCACACATCCAAAACAGCAAGAACAACTGGTGCTGGCATGGATTCGGGGAGAAAGGAATTCTCATTCACTGTTGGTGGGAGTGCCGACTGGTCCAGCTCTTTTGGAAAACAGTATGGACAGTCCTCTAAAACTAGATATTGAGCTCCCATTTGACCCAGCAATACCACTCCTAGGAATTTACCCTGGAAACCCAAAAACACATAGCAGAAGCATTATCTGTACTTCTTTATTCATTGCAACTCTATTCACTATAGCCAGAATCTGGAAACAACCTAAGTGCCTGAGAACAGAGGACTGGCTAAAGAAATCATGGTACATCTACACAATGGAATACTATGCAGCTGTCAGAAAAGATGACATCATGAAATTTGTCTTTTCATGATGGATGGACATGGAGATTATCATGCTGAGTGAAATTAGTCAGAAGGAAAAGACAAACATAGAATGACAGCTTTCATTAATGGGATATAAATATATACTAGTGTTCTACTAAGTGTGGGAAATGGTAATGCCAGACTAGAACAGACTAGAACTCACTATTGAATATACACAAAGAGACTTACATGATAAAGCCTAAATGTCTGAAGGGCAAGTCACATTGTGTAAAAGAAGAGAGAGAGATACAGAGACAGAGGCAGAGATAGAGACAAAGAGAGGGAGAAAGAGAGGAAAATAAAAGGTGCCACTATAGAGGCAGGCTGGGGGTGGGAGGGAATGTGGGGACATTGGTGGTGGGAATGGGGCACTGGTGGAGGGATGGGTACTGGAACAATGTATGACTCAGAACCAATTATGAACACTTTTGTAATTGTATATCTCATGGTGGTATAATAAAAATTTAAAAAATACTAGCAAACAATCCATAGACTCATCTAAAAGATTATACATCATGACCAAGTAGGATTCATCCCAGGAATGCAAGGATGGTTCAACATGCACAAGTAAATAAACATAATACATCACATCAATGAGAGAAAAACTAAAACTATATGATCACATAGATAGACACAGAGAAAGCATTGACAAGATCCAACACCCTTTCATGATAAAAACCCTCCATAAAATGGGAATTGAAGGAACCTTCCTCAATATAGTCAAAGACATCTACCAAAAGCCCAAAGCAAGCATCATTCTCAATGGAGAAAAACTGAAAGCCTTCCCCTAAGATTGGGGACAAGACAAATTTGCCCATGCTCACCACTTCTATTCAATATAGTACTCGACGTATTTTCCATAGCAATCAGAGAAGAAAAGGACATTAAGGGCATCCAAATAGGCAAGGAAGAAGTCAAGCTATCACTATTTGCAGATGACACAATATTATACCTAGAGAAACCTACACTCTCTATCTAAAAGCTCCTAGAAACAATAGATACCTATAGTAATGTGGCAGGGTACAAAATCAGTGGCTTTTCTATATACAAATAATGAAAGAGAAGAAAGGGATATTAAGAAAATGATCCCATTCACAATTTACTTGTATCACTTGTCCTCCCATTGATCATCAATTTGCTCAAGTGGGCACCAGTAACATCTCCTTATGTCCTGTCGGGTGTTAGTGTAGCCCAAGGGCATCTGCTTGCTCCAGGAACACGAAGAGTCTCAAACCATTCATTCAGGGTTTAATGGGAATGAGCTATATAATTGTTACTGTTTTTTTTTTGCATATCAAATATGACATGGGTAGCTTGCCAGGCTCTGCCGTGCAAGTGGTATACTCTCAGCAGTAGGCTCTCATCTCGTGCATTTACTGATGAACAGGGAAAGATCAGCTTTTCTCTCGGATGGAGCTCTGAAGAGCTGTGGAGTCTGGATGTTGAAATGACTGACCTCATGGTGTGGGGGTTCCTCTGGCTTCTTGTTATTGGGATGACAAGTCAGGGCTAGAAACCACCTTCCTTCCCAGATGCTTCATGGTCTGCTGAGCACAGGGGAGAGGCAGTAGCAACTCTGCCCCGTGTATCTCATTCACAATTGTGCCACCAAAAATCAAACACCTAGGAATCCCCTTAACTAAGAGTGTAAAGGTCCTATACAAAGAAAACTATAAAACCCTGCTTCAAGAAATAAAAGAGGACATGAGGAAATGGAAACACATTCCCTGCTCATTGATCAGGAGAATCAATATTGTGAAAATGGTAATACTCCCTAGAGCTTTACACAGATTCAATGCGTTCCCTATAAGAATACCCATGACATTCTTCAAAGAAATTGACCAAACACTCCTGAAATTCATATGGAATAATAAACCCCCACGGGGTAGCTAAAGCAATCCTTGGGAAAAAAGAAAATGGGTGACAATACCATTCCCAACTTCAAACTGTACTACAAAACTGTAATTAAAACAGTGTGGTATTTGGAATAAAAAACAGACCTGTGGATCTATTGAATAGAGTTGAGTATCCTGATACCCATCCTCAAATACATGATCATTTAATATTTGATTAAAGAGCAAAAAATACGAAATGGAGCAAGGAAATCTTCCTCAACATGTGGTGCTGGGAAAACTGGACAGCTACTTGGAGAAAAATGAATTTGGACCTCTGTCTAACACAATGCACAAGAATCAGATCAAAATGGATTAAAGAGGTCAATATCAGACCTGAATCCATAAAGCATGTTGAAGAAAATATAGGAAAAAACCCCTCCACAACATTTGAAGCTAAAGGCATCTTCAAAGATGAAACACCACTAACAAAGCAACTAGAAGCAAAGATAAACATATGAGACTACATGAAACTAAAAAGCGTCTTCACCTCAAAAGAAACAGTGACCAAGATACAAAGACAGTCCACAGAATGGGAAAGAATATTCACCCAATACCCATCTGATAAGGGGTTGATATCCAGGATAAATCAGGCACTGGTAGAAGTTTATAAGAAGAAAACAGCCAGCCCCATCAAAAAATGGGGGAGAAGAAATGAACAGAAACTTTGACAAGGAAGAGATTCGAATGGCCAAAAGGCATATGAAAAAATGCTCATCATCATTAATCATCAGAGAGATGCAAATCAAAACAACAATGAGATATCATCTCACACCACAGAGACTGGTGCATATCCAAAAGAGCAAGAATAACAAGTGCTGGTTGGATGCGGGAAAAGGGGACTCCCATCCATTGTTGGTGGGAATGTCAACTGGTGCAGCCTTTTTGAAAAACAATATGGACATTTCTCCAAAGACTAGACATCGAGCTCCCATTTGACCCAGTCATACCACTCTTGGGAATATACCCTGGGAAGCCAAAAACACACAGTGGAAACACCATCTGCACCTTTATGTTCATAGCAACTATTCATAATAGCCAGAATCTGGAAACAACCAGAGTGCCCAAGATCTGATGACTGGATAAAGAAACTTTGGTACATCTACACAATGGAGTACTATGCAGCTGTAAGGAAAAATCAAGTTATGAAATTTGCCTATAAATGGACGGACATGGAGAGGATCATGCTGAGTGAAATTAGCCAGAGGGAAAAGGACAGATACAGAATGATTGCATTTATTTGCGGGATATAAAAAAATAGCATGATACCAATATCCAAGGCCAGACAAAACATGGATCAGGAGGTCTTGTCAGTGGGTAGAACCTACTGCAAATGAGTGGGAGTCAGAGGTTAGGCAATACAGAGAAAGGAACAGTGTACTAATAATTATTGTAAATGATAATACCAGTATAGAACTGAGCATTGAATGTAGGCAAAAGGATATACATGATAACCTCTAACTGTATGTATTGCAAGCCACAGTGTGTAAAAAGAAGGAAGAGAGAAAGAGAGAAAAGGAGAGAAAGAGAGAGAGATGAAGAAATGAAAATTGCCTGCTATAGACGCAGGCTGGGGAAGGGGAAGAAATCATGGGACATTGGTGGAGGGAAATGGGCACTGGTGGAGGGATTGGTGCTGGAACACTGTATTTCTGAAACCCAAATACCGTCAAATATATTGTAGATATGAAGAAACTCAAATATGAACACTTTTGTAACTATATATCTCACGGTAGTATAATAAAAAATTAAAAAAATAAACTGCATAAACTTTTTGAGTCACAGACCCCTTTGGCTCTCTTATAAAACATATAGAAAATTCCTTAGAAAAATAACATTAATAACAAAATCAAGTGTAATAATATGTAGTTGTCAGAATAACAAATATATAATATGAAAACAACAAAAAAAGTAGTAAGCTAAAAAACAAGATTAGGTATATTTAATTAAAAGAACAAGATTAGGTATATTTAATTAAAATCTGATAAGATTGAAATGAGATATATAAATTTATTTTAATAACGTCTTTACTAAGCAGACTAAACAATTTGATCTGAAAAAGTTCATCACAGTCTTATAATAATTTTGTTCTTTCTTTTATTTATTTATTTTTGTTTGAGGACTACAGTTGGTGATGCTGAGCACTTATTCCCTACTCTGGCCTCAGAGATCATTCCTGGTAGAGCCCATGTGACCTTCTACGGTACCAGGGATCCAACCAGGTCAGCCGCATGCCCGGCGAGCGTCTTACCCTCTGTACTATCTCTCTAGACCTATATTTTGTCCTTTTAGCATAGGGAAATTAAAGTTTGATTTGAGTCAAATATATTGTAGATATGAAGAACTTAATTTTAAGATTCTCACAGTAATTCATTTGGGTACATATAAAGTTTTTCCTTAAGTATATATTTCTCACATATTTTTCTACACTAACACATTTTTACTATTTTTATTTTTTTTACAAATAATAGTAGCCAGGAGAACCTCTTTAAAAAGACCTTTAAACACTGCAGTTTACAAAGCTGTTCATAGTACGTTGTTTTGGGCGTTCCGTGTTCAGTACTATTCTCACCTCCAGCATGACCGTCTCTCACCATTGCCCCTAGTATCCCACCCATCCCCTAAGCCTGAACCCTTGGCAAGCATAAAATAACTTATTTTACATTGCATGTTAAAACAAAAATCATCAATAGAATTATCAAAAGTTATCTCTGTAAAAGAAACTGTGAAAATTGTTTATCTCTCACAATGATGCTATTCCTATCATTGTCTGAGGATTTTCTGAGACGTCTGCATTTGCCACTACTTGAGCCTTCTGCATTACTGATTTTTGCTTATTGAGCTTAGTTGGCTTTTATGCTGGTTTCCCATCTAATTTGGGAACTTTGTTTCTAGTGGATTGTCAGTATTGCAGAATTTGGAGGTGTTGCTCCAGGATCTGTAGGTCTGGTACAATTCTTAGCCAACCCCCTACCTGGGAGGCCCTGAGGACTCAGCCTGCAGACGGGTGTGTCTGTAACTTTATTAGCTTGGCTTCTCTTCCAAGATGAGTGGTGAAGTCGTGAAGCTGGACCATTAATATCATAGAGACTGTGGGATGTGGGTGTGGCAGCCGGGGCTTCTTATAGTACAGCGAAGGTAGAGGCTGCCCACCCCCACTCTGAGAAGACCCCAGAGGTGTCAGCCCAAGGATCCGTGCATCTGGGAATTTTGTCTTCTGAGATTAGTCGTGAAGCAGTGAAGCTGGGGCATTTGTATGGCGGTGGCTGTGGAGCGTGGGTGCAGCTGCTGTGACTTCAGTAGGGTGGGGAACCAGCCCTCTCCCCAAGGGTGTCTAGAGTTTTCAGTTCAGAAACCAGTGTAGTCCTGAGTATCAGCAGCATGGCTTACATTTCTTCTGAGATTAGTCATGAAGCAGGGATGTTGACATGGCAAAGGCTGTGGAATGTCAAGGAGAACATTTCAGCAGGGTGTACATTAAAGCAGCCTTTTGAAGTCATCAGTCTTTTTTTATAACACCTGCTATCGGTACCTGTCCTGCACATCAGTTCACGGATCAGCAATTAGAACCTGTGGGTGGACCACAAGTTTTCAACCCTTTTTCACCTATGGGTCAGGGCTTGAAAACTTGAAGAAAAAGAAAGAGAAAAGACAGTTTTCTTTTTCTCTTCCTTCTTTATTCTCTTTTTCTTTCTTTTCCTTTTTTTTTGCTTTCCCTTTTATTTTTCTTTCTTTTTCTTTCTCTTTTTTTTTTTTTGCTTTCCCTTTTTGTTCTCTTTCTTTTCCTGTTACTTGGCTCTCATGGTCAGTCCGTGAGGCTGAATCTCATGCAGTTATGAAGCAGGATATGGCTGGCTGAGGATTCCTGTCTGTCTTAATGTCTTTTTAGTTTTTATCTTGAGGGAAGTCTCTCAAGGTCTTTTAGTGACAGTCTCTCACTCTAGGGACTGCAACTGTACTGACCAGAGGAGGAGGGGACTGTCTTAATTCTCAGAAGATTTTTTGGGATCTGAACCATCTTGATTTCAAAAGGGGAGAACAGGTTTATGGCAGGATGAGAAACAAAATCAAGGAGTTTCATTGTTGCTTTTTGTCAGAGTTTGTGGCCTGTGTTTGTTGCTGTGTTTTCCCTCCATTGTCAACATCTGAAGTTTTGTCTCTATTTAAATCCTCCCTTTTTTAATTAACTAAGGTGGGCATGGAGAGGATGAATTTGGGGGGATGGAAAAAGAGAGATGTTTTGGTATGTGGAAGATAGTGATGCTGTGGCAAGGAGCAAGCAAGATTGCTTTGAGGGGCCACAGGAGAGTGTGGAGTCCCCTGCTGAGTCCAGGGAGCCCAACTCAAGGTTCAGAGAACCCCAAGACTGTGCCACTATAAGGGTTAGGGTTAGGACAAGAATGAGCCGTGCCTGGGCAAGTTCTCTGTGTGCAGAATAGACGGTCACATCCTCCCTTGCAGGTCCCCTCCTTGGGGCTGCTGGGTTCTCCAATACAGACCTCAAGGGTTGATCTACTAATTCTCATGAGATTAGTCAGGAAGAACCAGGTGTCTAATAGGGTCCTGTGATGAAAAAAGATGAAGAGAAGAGGTGAGAAGTTTGGAATCGTCTGAACCTACCTGGGCTGGGAGAGACAAGGGCATGCCCAGGGCCCTGTGACATCATCTGTAACTGGAGGGAGGCATCTTGCCACAGCAGAGCGAGATACTGGTACCTAAGATACTGGCACTTCTTGAGGACAGCGGGTAGGCACTTGGCTACATTCAGCTGTCGTGGGTAGAATCTCAGACACTGCATATGGTCCCTGAACCTGCCAGGAGTGACTCAGGAACACAGAGGAAAGAAGGACGGGTAACAAAGGAAAGAAGGAAAGGAAGAAGAAAGGGAGGAAGGGAGAGGGAGGAGGAGAGAGGGAAGGGGGTGGTGTTCCCAGGAAAGGCAGCCAACAAGTTGCTCTCAAAGGGCGGAAAGAAAGACCACAGCATCACCCAGTGGCCATGGAGAAACCCGCATACTGGCCTAGAAATGGTCAAAGAAGGAGGAGGAGGTGCCCTTCCACATCAAGAAACCTGAATTGTTCCTGGGGTCAGCAGTCACCGGTATGCAAAGTTCCAAGGATTTCTATCCATGCAATAGCAGCCTGAAAATGAGCATCATAGGTTGTTCTAGAGGGTCAGGTCTTGGGGTCAGCTGCTTGCCTCAGATGTTAGCTCCTGCTTGTCCTCATGGGGGGAATCACTTGTATCACTTGTCTTCCCGTTGATCATTGATTTGCTCAGCGGGCACCTCATGGCGGTACCTGAAAGGATTATTCATACTATAAATTGTGATTCTGGAACTTTCTGGCTCTGGGGTGGTCCAGGATGAGCCAAGTTTTTTGTATCAGGGTATGACATCTCCTGGTTTGAGATGGTAGTGTGTACAGTATTAACATCTCTCCGGAAATAGACTGTCAAATGTCTAAAACTGGTTTATATGAGTATTCAAGGATTCAGTGAATCCTTGGCCATAGCAAGGAAGTCTCCCTTCATCTACTCAGGCTGAATCAGCCAGAAACAGTCGCTTTTCAGTGTCCTTGAGCCATTTGTGCAGACTTGAAAAATGTATATACAGTGTTTCCTTGTTAAGGAAAACTATAAGATTAGCTAAAGACATTTAAACTTTCCACTCAGTGGGAAGAATACAAACCATAGGAACAATTTATATTCTTGAGAAGAAGGGGAATTGGATAAAGTTGGAATAATGTATACTAAAAGGTAGCAGTGGGAAATTATCTAGAGGTTTTTCTAAGTACTTCCCGGTCAAGTTTGAATAATTAGAGTCTTGGTAATTTTGAGGTAGGATGGAGCATTGCTCCATTGAACCTGGGCAGGGTGTGTGCCGGGCCTGTGCCCTCGCTGGCACCCACCTTCCTGCTCCACGCGGTGTATTTTATTTATTTATTCATTCATTTATTTCCTGCTCCACGCCAGACCCACAGCCCCCTTGGGGCAGAGCGCAAAGTGGCCACGCAATATTCTTAGAGAATGCTGATTTTAGGATAAGGTCCTTCCCAAGATATTTCACATTTATACATTGTATACAAGCTACCCATGTTTTATTTACTTGTTATGCCAAAAACTAGTAACAATTATGTTTACCTCAGTTCCATGACCTGAAGAATGGTTTCCGGCTCCTCCTGACCCTGGAGGAAGCAGATGCCCTTGGGTTACACTTGCTTGTGACAGGACTAATGGAGATGTTACTAGTGCCCACTTGAGCAAATCAATGAACAATGGGAAGACAGTTATGGAGCATTGCTTAACCAAAGTTCTGCTTCCTGATCAAAGGGGCAGCCCCATTTTAATGTGTTTCCTCCTTTCTTGATAATTCCTCTGAAGATAAATCATTAAAAAATTAATAGTTTACATAAATGGCAAAAACTTTAAAAATGATCATTATTTAAAATATTAATGTAGATCCTAAGTGATAGTCCAGCGAGTAGGGTATTTGCCTTGCATGTGGCCAGCCTGGGTTTGATCCCTGACATCCCCTATGGTCCCCTGAGCACCACCAGGAGTAATTACTAAGTGCAGAGCTAGGGAGGAACCCCTGAGCATTGTTGGGTATGACCCAAAAATAGTGTATAATGTCTTAGAAGAATAACCAGTTTTGACCAGCATATTTAGTCTTTTGTAAGTTTTATATGAATTTAGATTACCCCTAACTGACACTCATATATGTTAAAGTTAAACTTTTCTCCTTATGTGTTAATGCTTCCCATGTATTTAACTAAACTAACATCAAATTAATATGTATTTATCTTCCCTAAAGAAGAGGAAGTAATTATTATGGATTATCTTACAAGCTTTTTTAAGAATTCCCATATTTACTTTCCCTCCCAACAATTAAGATTTTGTATTGTTTTGTATTCCTGGATCTGAATCAGGAATTCTTCCTGGAGGTGCCTGGGTGACCATAGTGATGCTGAGGATCAAACCTGGGTCAGGTGCATGCATAGATGTCTTCAGACCCTGGCTCTGAACTGCTGGCCCAGTTGGCTATGGAATGCCTGGAGTTTACCCCCACCCCTGGATCTCCTGAGCACTGTTTGGAAGGGCCCCTCAAAAACATTAAAATATTCTAAATTAAGAAAGAGATAACCTGAGACCAGAGAGACAGTACAGTGGGTAGGGCGTTTGCCTTGCATGCCGCTGACCCAGGTTGGATCCCTGGCATTCCATATGGTCCTCCAGCACCGCCAGGAGTAATTCCTGAGTGCAGAGCTGGGAGTAACCCCTGAGCATTGCTGAGTGTAACCTAAAGAGCAAACATACATACATACATTCATTCATACATACATACATACATACATACATTCATACATACATACATACATACATACATACATACATACATACATACTTAAAAGAAAAAGTGGGGAGAGACAGAGGGACAAGAGGCAGAGAGGGGCTGATTGTGCAACTTTTGCAAATGCTGATCTCCTCAGAGGTCTCTAGAATTTTCCTTCAATGAGGATACTAGAGAATTGTGGTTTCCTTTGAAGGACTCAAGTACCAATCGTAAAATGTGTCCATTGTCTTTGGAGAACTCAATAACCTCTTTTTTAATTGGGCATGCAAATAGACTAATTTACAGATTTTATAGCACTTTCACAGGGGCCAACAAAAGTTTGATGTTCTGTTTTGTAATCTGTGATCAGAATTTTAGTGTTTAATTAAATGGGCTCCATGCATTTGGGTCATATAATTTGCAGGAAGACCTGGAAGTGGCCCTGAAATTGCTCCCTTAGAATTAGCCATCTGATAGGGAGTCCCCTTTCCCTTGTTTTATGTCCTCAATTTCTTTCCTGACTCCAGTCTCTTTGCTCTGAGACTGGATTCTACCTTTATAAAAGAGCTATTTCTCTAATATTGTGACTCATCTGACACCAAAAACCCAAGGGTGGAAAGTTTGGCACTTAGTGAAAGAACTCTTCTCAAGATCTCTTTCCTAATCGTTGTTGAATCATGATTCATGAAAGTTTTCACCCTATGGATTGATCTGAACCTTATGAATGACCCTTCCCCAAATAAAACAAAGCCACTCCAGAGGCCCTGATGTGGCCTGGGGTACTACTTTTCAAAAAGTGTTTTGTGGTGCAAAAGGGTTATGCAGGTTTGACCCCACCCCAGTCAATGAGTATGATGGGCAGTATCTTCCAGAATACAGAGACAAGAGGGCAACAGGCAAGGCTAGATTAGGGATCTCATGTTAGGGGTGACTAGATTAGGGATATCCTATTTGGGATGACAGGCCCTAAGGAAAAGGCATGCTGTGAGAGTGTCCTAGGCTGATCCTGATGGTCTAGATGAACTTGGCCCCGAGGACCAGACACCAGAAGTATCCTCTCCCTGTTTTCATGACCAACGTTCTTGGAACATAATAAGGGAATTCTGACCCACCCATCTTTATCAACAGGAAGTAATTATGAAAGGTTATGAAAAGGGGGGAAAGGGTATGAAAGGGGAAAAATTTCTGCCTTTCTCTGGAATCTTTCTTTAGGATACGACTTCCATAATCTGGGGCTTCCCTGCCTTCCTTTCCCTTTCCTTAAAGTCTTTTCTTAAGTCACCCACTTGATATGTGGTCCCTTGCTTTCAATATATTTTTTATTTTATTGTGCCACCATAAGATATACAATTACAAGACTGCTCTGGATTAGGATTAGTTCAGTCTTGATCGCCTGAAGACAAGAACCTGAGCCTCGGGCACCTGCTATAACAGAGAAGTAGTCATACTGTAAGCCTCAGGCCACTGTGTTTTAGCTTTCTCTAATTCTAGAGAGTCCTTCTAGGTATTTGGAGGGGGAAGAGGCTACATTACAAAATCTTTACTGGTGGATTTTTGTCATTTCCTCATTCCTTTACACAACATTTCTTCACTATTATGCTTCTGAAATTCCTTTCTGGAAGTTGAAGAAATGACTGGCTGTGGCCAGAGAAGTCACTCTTACTCCTGGTTGACTCACCAAAAATGTTGCCAGTGAAAGCAGAGGGGAGCCTCTGAGTGGGAGGTTAGCCCCACTAGAGAAAGTGCTACCCCACTCTTGCCGGCTCATTGCGGTGTTGCAATGTTGCCGGGGAGGTGGGAGAGAGGTCAGGACTGGTAAGAGTTTGCAGTGTGGACCCCAGAGTCTTGCCAGCTTCACCAAGGCAGCCGTTAAGCCACACCAGAAACCCACTTGATGTACACAGTGTGGCAGCTGGTCCCTACCACCTGAATTTAAAGGCAAGGCTATATTTCTTGCAAGAAATGATTAAATATCCTTATCTCCTGGATTTCCTGGGATGATTGTTTATTCTCCCAGGAGGGAAGTTCAGGAAGAGACAAATGATGAAATAATCCATTCAAGTTTTATTCAGGAATTAGTTGTGAGAGTGAGGACACAGAAAGATGGGGAAAAAGAAGGAGAGATTCAGAAAGGAAGAGAAGAGTCAGCCAGAGAGATGCTCGTAAAGGAAAGGAAAGAAACATGCACATCTGGAGTCTGGATGTGGGAGATTCCATTAGGTGATCTGTGTGCACTGGTTACCTGGGCAAGTTGATTATATTAGCCTCTAAAGTTGCCTTGGCCAGGGGCCCTCTGTGCATATAAGAATCCAGTGCTAGGATGTTGTCAATGACTTTGAACTTGGTGGTTTTCTTTATTCTTCTTCATTCGGCCCTTATCAGATCTTTGTTCCTGCTGAATGTCTCCAGAAGGGGTCCCTGCCTCCAGGATTGGGGCTGAGTGTCTTCACTCTTTTCATTAGGTTCTGGCTTTATAACTTTCTGAATTTCAATGGCCATGCTCTCCCCTCACCTGACCACCTCCCTCAGTCCCCCTTTGTAACTGCACAGATCATATAGACATATTGCAAGGACCGGTGTTTCTCAGATGTGTAAGGGAACATATTAGAATGATCTGTAAGTCTCCTCCCTGATTTCTCAGTACAAATGATGCGTGCATTATTCTAAATTTAAGATTGATTTGCAGGGGAATCCGATGAGTGACAAAACTGATGCAATAGTGGAGGGGGTGGGGAGACATATGAATAGGACCTGGCATCCAGAGAAAAGAAATGACTTTGGAAAGGTAGAAATGGTTCGAACCAGCAGCTGAAGGTGAATGAGCCCCAGTCTGGAATTTCAGAGTTGTCTAAACCAGACCTACAACTTTCCTGCCTCCCCTTGATATGTAGGTAGGAAAACCCAGCCTGGGCAAGCCCAGGTTCCATCCATCAAAAACTTGGTCGTGGGAGACATGAGCACCTTCTGAAACCAGCCCTCTCCCTCTGCTGCTCTCACCAGCTTTATCTTAAAAAGTTGTTTTGGGTGGGGAGGAATAGCAGAGTGGGTAGAGCTCTTGCCTTGCACGTAGCTGACCCCCAACACCCCGTATAGTCCCCTGAACCCCACCAGGAGTGATCCCAGAGTCCGAGTCAGGAATAAGACCTAAGCCCTGCTGTGTGGGCCCCCAAATCTCTCTCTCTTTCTCTCTCTCTCACTCACACACACACACACACACACACACACTCAGAAAGTGCCCCCTGGAGTCTGAGAGAGCTCAGAGTGCAAGTACATTTCTGCATGAGGCAACCTGGGTTTGCTCTCTCAGTACCACATGTTTCCCTGAACACTTATGTGAGTGGCCCCTAAGCACAAAGCTGGGAGTAGCCCCCTGAGCACCACTAGGTGTGACCCAAACTCCTTCCTCTTTTCCCCTAAAGAAATCATCATCACATCACAGTTGAGTTTTATCCAAAAAATATACTTTATATGAAAATGTATCAGTCAGGTCTGCATACAAAATAACATCCAACTCTACAATAATATTATTGTTTCATAGAGCATCACTATTTGTAAATTAAAGTTATAGTTATTATATATGGATATCAGTATATATTTGCATTTATTCTTACAAGGACCTTCTTATCACTGCAGTGAGGTAGCGTGGAGAGGAGTATTTTGTTCTAGGTGAGGGGAGGAAGGTACCAGAATGATCTGTTTGTCATGTCTAGGAATTCACATTCATAAAACACCCAATTCCCCCAACACACTTAGATATTAACGTAACAGCTTTACAAAAGCCAAGGCATAACTGAGAGAAAACTCTGATTCACATTTTACACAATGCTCATATTCCTTATAGTTACAATCTTCGGCTATGTCTTGGGAAGTTTAGGGGACATAAATTAGTTGCTCAGATCTTGACTTGGCTTCAGGGCAGGCACAGAGAGTTCAAGGCTTTGATGTTTGGGTTTTCTTCATGTCCAAGTATTTCATGGAGTCCTGAACCCATGTCTGCGCTGGGATCTGCACAGATCTCCCTGGCCCTTACGGTCTTGAAACTGTGGGGTCAGGGAGAAAGGACATAATTAGAGATCAGACCTTGACAATTCTACCTGCAAGTGTCATTGCTTGGTGGGAAATAATTAGTCCAGGTAATGAGCTTCCCTAGGGAAGGAAGAGGGAAAAAGTACCCGAGGAAGTAACAGCTGCGTTGGCCTTTCTAGGCTCATGGATGAAAGGATTGAGATTTGTGTCCATGGCTCCCCTAGGCACTGGGAGTGAGAAGTCTCAACTATCCTGGGAAGATTCTAAGCATCTTGTGTTTAACTTCAACCCTCCCCTTTCTGGGTGGTGTGGTTGGGGGGTAGGGGGCAGGTCTGGGGTTGCATGTAGGTGGTTCTGGTCACTCACATCACAGCCTCTCTGGGACACAGGCTGCTGGTGACCTTC